>CATORF010000158.1:0-260000 GCA_951804975.1 Anthophora plumipes | reverse complement strand
ATTTTCTACGATAATCTTGGTGAAACATCTGTCCGAAGTATGCAGAATCATCGAGATCGTTCTATTCGAGCTATTTAATGCGAGAAACACGTTCTCTGGTTGTTTTCACCACTCCACAGTGCGTTTGATATGCAGAACCGGCAACATCTTGATTTTCGTGAGGTTTCGAGCAGAGATATGCATTTTCTGCGATAATATTGGTGAGACTTCAGTCAGAAGTATGCATAATCATCTATATCGCTCTTTTCGAGCTACTTAATGCACGAAACACGTTTTCTGGTGTTTTCACCACTCCACAGTACGTTTGACATGCAGAACAGTACATGTCTTGGTTTTCGTGGGGTTTCAAGCTGAGATATGCATTTTCTGCGATAATCTAGGTGAGACTTCTGTCCGAAGTTTGCTGAATCATCGAGATCGCACTTTTCGAGCTAGTTAGTGCGAGAAACACGTTATCTGGTGTTTTCTCCACTCCACAGTGCGTTTGATATGCAGAACAGTACATATCTTGATTTTCGTCGGGTTTCAAGCTGAGATATGTATTTTCTACGATAAGCTTGGTGAAACATCTGTCCCAAGAATGCAGAAACGTCGAGAGCGCTCTTTTCGAGCTATTTAATGCGAGAAACACGTTTTCTGGGGTTTTCACCACTCCACAGTTCCTTGGATGTGCAGAACAGTAGATATCTTCGTTTTCGTGGGGTTTCAAGCAGAGATATGCATTTTCTGCGATAATCTTGGTGAGACTTCTCTCCGAAGTATGCTGAATCATCGAGATCGCTCTTTTCGAGCTAGTTAGTGGGAGAAACACGTTATCTGGTGTTTTCACCACTCCACAGTGCGTTTGATATGCAGAACAGTACATATCTTGGTTTTCGTGGGGTTTCAAGCTGAGATATGCATTTTCTGCGATAATCTTGTTGAGACTTCTGTCCGAAGTATGTAGAATCATCGAGATCGCTCGTTTCGAGCTATTTAATGCGAGAAACACGTTATCTGGTGTTTTCACCACTCCACAGTGCGTTGGATATGCAGAACCGGGGATATTTTCGTTTTCGTCGGGTTTCAAGCTGAGATATGCATTTTCTACGATAAGCTTGGTGAAACATCTGTCCGAAGTATGCAGAAACGTCGAGAGCGCTCTTTTCGAGCTACTGAATGCACGAAACACGTTCTCTGGTTGTTTTCACCACTCCACAGTGCGTTTGATATGCAGAACAGGCGATATCTTGATTTTCGTGGTGTTTCCAGATGAGATATGCATTTTCTGCGATAATCTTGGTGGGTCTTTTGTCAGAAGTATGCAGAATCATCTAGATCGCGGTTTTCGAGCTATTTAATGCGAGAAACACGTTATCTGGTGTTTTCACCACTCCACAGTTGCTTGATATGCAGAACCGGCGATATTTTGGTTTTCGTCGGGTTTCAAGCTGAGATATGCATTTTCTACGATAATCTTGGTGAAACATCTGTCCGAAGTATGCAGAAACGTCGACAGCGCTCTTTTCGAGCTATTTAATGCGAGAAACACGTTTTCTGGGGTTTTCACCACTCCACAGTTCCTTGGATATGCAGAACAGTAGATATCTTCGTTTTCGTGGGGTTTCAAGCAGAGATATGCATTTTCTGCGATAATCTTGGTGAAACATGTGTCCGAAGTTTGCTGAATCATCGGGATCGCTCTTTTCGAGATATTTAATGCGAGAAACACGTTCTCTGGTTGTTTTCACCAATCCACAGTGCGTTTGATATGCAGAACCGGCGATATTTTGGTTTTCGTCGGGTTTCAAGCTGAGATATGCATTTCCTGCGATAATCTTGGTGAGACTTCCGTCCGAAGTATGCTGAATCATCGGGATCGCTCTTTTCGAGCTATTTAATGCGAGAAACACGTTCTCTGGTTGTTTTCACCACTCCACAGTGCGTTTGATGTGCAGAACAAGCCATATCTTGATTTTCGTCGGGTTTCAAGCTGAGATATGCATTTTCTTCGATAATCTTGGTGAAACATGTGTCCGAAGTATGCAGAAATATCAAGAGCGCTCTTTTCGAGCTATTTAATGCGAGAAACTCGTTTTCTGGGGTTTTCACCACTCCACAGTTCGTTGGATATGCAGAACCGGAGATATCTTGGTTTTCGTGGGGTTTCAAGATGAGGTATGCATTTTCTACGATAATCTTGGTGAAACATCTGTCCGAAGTATGCAGAATCATCGAGATCGTTCTACTCGAGCCATTTAATGCGAGAAACACGTTCTCTGGTTGTTTTCACCACTCCACAGTGCGTTTGATATGCAGAACCGGCAACATCTTGATTATCGTGAGGTTTCAAGCTGAGATATGCATTTTCTGCGATAATATTGGTGAGACTTCTGTCCAAAGTATGCAGAATCATCGGGATCGCTCTTTTCGAGCTATTTAATGCGAGAAACACGTTCTCTGGTTGTTTTCACCACTCCACAGTGCGTTTGATGTGCAGAACAGGCCATATCTTGATTTTCGTCGGGTTTCAAGCTGAGATATGCATTTTCTACGATAAGCTTGGTGAAACATGTGTCAGAAGTATGCAGAAATATCAAGAGCGCTCTTTTCGAGCTATTTAATGCGAAAAAACCAGTTTTCTGGTGTTTTGAAAATACCACAGTGCGTTTGATATGCAGAAATTGCGAAATCTTGGTTTTCGACGGTTTTCATGCTGAGGTATGCATTTTCTGCGATAATCTTGGTGCGACTTCTGTCAGAAGTATGCAGAATCATCGAGATCGCTCTTTTCGAGCTATTTAATGCGAGAAACACGTTATCTGGTGTTTTCACCACTCCACAGTGCGTCTGATATGGAGAACCGGCGATATCTTGGTTTTCGTAGGGTTTCCAACTGAGATATGCATTTTCAACGATAATCTTGGTGAGTCTTCTGTCAGAAGAATGCAGAATCATCTAGATCGCTCGTTTCGAGCTATTTAATGCGAAAAAACCAGTTTTCTGGTGTTTTGAAAATACCACAGTGCGTTTGATATGCAGAAATTGCGAAATCTTGGTTTTCGACGGTTTTCAAGCTGAGGTATGCATTTTCTACGATAATATTGGTGAGACCTCAGTCAGAAGTATGCAGAATCTTCGAGAACGCTCTTTTCGAGCAACTTAATGCGAGAAACACGTTTTCTGGTGTTTTCACCACTCCACAGTTCCTTGGATATGCAGAACAGTAGATATCTTCGTTTTCGTGGGGTTTCAAGCAGAGATATGCATTTTCTGCGATAATCTTGGTGAAACATGTGTCCGAAGTTTGCTGAATCATCGGAATCGCTCTTTTCGAGATATTTAATGCGAGAAACACGTTCTCTGGTTGTTTTCACCAATCCACAGTGCGTTTGATATGCAGAACCGGCGATATTTTGGTTTTCGTCGGGTTTCAAGCTGAGATATGCATTTCCTGCGATAATCTTGGTGAGACTTCCGTCCGAAGTATGCTGAATCATCGGGATCGCTCTTTTCGAGCTATTTAATGCGAGAAACACGTTCTCTGGTTGTTTTCACCACTCCACAGTGCGTTTGATGTGCAGAACAAGCCATATCTTGATTTTCGTCGGGTTTCAAGCTGAGATATGCATTTTCTTCGATAATCTTGGTGAAACATGTGTCCGAAGTATGCAGAAATATCAAGAGCGCTCTTTTCGAGCTATTTAATGCGAGAAACTCGTTTTCTGGGGTTTTCACCACTCCACAGTTCGTTGGATATGCAGAACCGGAGATATCTTGGTTTTCGTGGGGTTTCAAGATGAGGTATGCATTTTCTACGATAATCTTGGTGAAACATCTGTCCGAAGTATGCAGAATCATCGAGATCGTTCTACTAGAGCCATTTAATGCGAGAAACACGTTCTCTGGTTGTTTTCACCACTCCACAGTGCGTTTGATGTGCAGAACAGGCCATATCTTGATTTTCGTCGGGTTTCAAGCTGAGATATGCATTTTCTACGATAATCTTGGTGAAACATGTGTCCGAAGTATGCAGAAATATCAAGAGCGCTCTTTTCGAGCTATTTAATGCGAAAAAACCAGTTTTCTGGTGTTTTGAAAATACCACAGTGCGTTTGATATGCAGAAATTGCGAAATCTTGGTTTTCGACGGTTTTCATGCTGAGGTATGCATTTTCTGCGATAATCTTGGTGCGACTTCTGTCAGAAGTATGCAGAATCATCGAGATCGCTCTTTTCGAGCTATTTAATGCGAGAAACACGTTATCTGGTGTTTTCACCACTCCACAGTGCGTCTGATATGGAGAACCGGCGATATCTTGGTTTTCGTAGGGTTTCCAACTGAGATATGCATTTTCAACGATAATCTTGGTGAGTCTTCTGTCAGAAGAATGCAGAATCATCTAGATCGCTCGTTTCGAGCTATTTAATGCGAAAAAACCAGTTTTCTGGTGTTTTGAAAATACCACAGTGCGTTTGATATGCAGAAATTGCGAAATCTTGGTTTTCGACGGTTTTCAAGCTGAGGTATGCATTTTCTACGATAATATTGGTGAGACCTCAGTCAGAAGTATGCAGAATCTTCGAGAACGCTCTTTTCGAGCAACTTAATGCGAGAAACACGTTTTCTGGTGTTTTCACCACTCCACAGTACGTTTGATGTGCAGAACCGGAGATATCTTGGTTTTCGTGAGGTTTCAAGCTGAGATATGCACTTTCTGCGATAATCTTGGTGAATATTCTGTCAGAAGTATGCACAGTCATCTAGATCGCTCTTTTCGAGCTATTTAATGCGAGTAACACGTTTTCTGGTGTATTCACCACCCCACAGTGCGTTTGATATGCAGAACCGGCGCCATCTTGGTTTTCGTCGGGTTTCAAGCTGAGATATGCATTTTCTGCGATAATATTGGTGAGACTTCAGTCAGAAGTATGCAGAATCATCGATATCGCTCTTTTCGATCTATTTAATGCGAGAAACACGTTATCTGGTGTTTTGACCACTCCACAGTGCGTTTGATATGTAGAGCCGCCGATAACTTGGTTTTCGTGGGGTTTCCAGCTGAAATATGCATTTTCTGCGATAATCTTGGTGTTTCATCTATGAGAAGTATGCAGAATCATCGAGAACGCTCTTTTCGATCCAGTTAATGCGAGAAACACGTTTTCTGATGTTTTCAGCACTCCACAGTGCGTCTGATATGCAGAACCGGCGATATCTTGATTTTCGTGGTGTTACCAGCTGAGATATGCATTTTCTGCGATAATCTTGGTGAGACTTCAGTCAGAAGTATGCAGAATCACCTAGATCGCTCGTTTCGAGCTATTTAATGCGAGAAACACGTTATTTGGTTGTTTTCACCACTCCACAGTGCGTTTGATATGCAGAACCGGCGTCATCTTGATTTTCGTGGGGTTTCAAGCTGAGATATGCATTTTTTACGATAATCTTGGTGAGACTTCTGTCCGAAGTATGCAGAAACATCGAGAGCGATCGTTTCGAGCTATTTAATGCGAGAAACACGTATTCTGGTGTATTCACCACTCCACTGTACGTTTGACATGCAGAACCGGAGATATTTTGGTTTCGGTCGAGTTTCAAGATGCGATATGCATTTTCTACGATAATATTGGTGAGACCTCAGTCAGAAGTATGCAGAATCTTCGAGAACGCTCTTTTCGAGCTACTTAATGCGAGAAACACGTTTTCTGGTGTTTTCACCACTCCACAGTACGTTTGATGTGCAGAACCGGAGATATCTTGGTTTTCGTGAGGTTTCAAGCTGAGATATGCACTTTCTGCGATAATCTTGGTGAATATTCTGTCAGAAGTATGCACAGTCATCTAGATCGCTCTTTTCGAGCTATTTAATGCGAGTAACACGTTTTCTGGTGTATTCACCACCCCACAGTGCGTTTGATATGCAGAACCGGCGCCATCTTGGTTTTCGTCGGGTTTCAAGCTGAGATATGCATTTTCTGCGATAATATTGGTGAGACTTCAGTCAGAAGTATGCAGAATCATCGATATCGCTCTTTTCGATCTATTTAATGCGAGAAACACGTTATCTGGTGTTTTGACCACTCCACAGTGCGTTTGATATGTAGAGCCGCCGATAACTTGGTTTTCGTGGGGTTTCCAGCTGAAATATGCATTTTCTGCGATAATCTTGGTGTTTCATCTATGAGAAGTATGCAGAATCTTCGAGAACGCTCTTTTCGAGCTACTTAATGCGAGAAACACGTTTTCTGGTGTTTTCACCACTCCACAGTACGTTTGATGTGCAGAACCGGAGATATCTTGGTTTTCGTGGGGTTTCAAGCTGAGATATGCATTCCCTGCGATAATCTTGGTGACACTTCTGTCCGAAGTATGCTGAATCATCTAGATCGCTCTTTTCGAGCTATTTAATGCGAGAAACACGTTCTCTGGTTGTTTTCACCACTCCACAGTGCGTTTGATATGCAGAACCGGCAACATCTTGATTTTCGTGAGGTTTCGAGCTGAGATATGCATTTTCCACGATAACCCTGGTGAGACTTCTGTCAGAAGTATGCAGAATCTTCGAGAACGCTCTTTTCGAGCTACTTAATGCGCGAAACACGATTTCTGGTGTTTTCACCACTCCACGGTACGTTTGATGTGTAGAACCGGAGATAACTCGGTTTTCGTCGGGTTTCAAACTGAGACATGCATTTTCTACGATAATCTTGGTGAGACTTCTGTCAGAAGTATGCAGGATCTTCGAGAACGCTCTTTTCGAGCTATTTAATGCGAGAAACACTTTATCTGGTGTTTTCACCACTCCACAGTGCGTTTGATATGCGGAAACTGCGATATCTTCGTTTTCGTGGGGTTTCCAGCTGAGACATGCATTTTCTGCGATAATCTTGGATATTCTTCTGTGAGAAGTATGGAGAATCACCGAAATCGCAGTTTTCGTGCTATTGAATGCGAAAAACACGTTTTATGGTGTTTTCAGCACTCCACAGTGCGTTTCATATGCGGAAACTGCGATATCTTCGGTTTCATTGGGTTTCCAGATGAGATATGCATTTTCTACGATAATCTTGGATATTCTTCTGTGAGACGTTTGCAGAATCACAGAAATCGCTGTATTCGAGCTACTTAATGCGAGAAGCACGTTTTCTGGTGTTTTCACCACTCCACAGTGCGTTTCATATGCAGAACCGGCGACATCTTGGTTTTCGTCGGGTTTCAAGCTGAGATATGCATTTTCTACGATAAGCTTGGTGAAACATCTGTCCAAAGTATGCAGAAACATCGAGAGCGCTCTTTTCGAGCTACTTAATGCGAGAAACACGATTTCTGGGGATTTCACCACTCCACAGTTCGTTGGATATGCAGAACCGGAGATATCTTGGTTTTCGTGGGGTTTTCAGCTGAAATATGCATTTCCTGCGATAATCTTGGTGACACTTCTGTCCGAAGTATGCTGAATCATCTAGATCGCTCTTTTCGAGCTATTTAATGCGAGAAACACGTTATCTGGTGTTTTCACCACTCCACAGTGCGTTTGATATGTAGAGCCGCCGATAACTTGGTTTTCGTGGGGTTTCCAGCTGAAATATGCATTTTCTGCGGTAATCTTGGTGTTTCATCTATGAGAAGTATGCAGAATTATCGATATCGCTCTTTTCGAGCTATTTAATGTGAGTAACTCGTTTTCTGGTGATTTCACCACTCCACAGTGTGTTTGATATGGAGAACCGGCGATATCTTGATTTTCGTGGTGTTTCCAGCTGAGATATGCATTTTCTGCGATAATCTTGGTGAGTCTTCTGTCAGAAGTATGCAGAATCATCTAGATCGCTCTTTTCGAGCTATTTAATGCGAGAAACACGTTCTCTGGTTGTTTTCACCACTCCACAGTGCGTTTGATATGCAGAACCGGCAACATCTTGATTTTCGTGAGGTTTCGAGCTGAGATATGCATTTTCTGCGATAATATTGGTGAGACTTCAGTCAGAAGTATGCAGAATCATCTAGATCGCTCTTTTCGAGCTACTTAATGCACGAAACACGTTTTCTGGTGTTTTCACCACTCCACAGTACGTTTGACATGCAGAACCGGAGATATCTTGGTTTCGGTCGGGTTTCAAGCTGAGATATGCATTTCCTGCGATAATCTTGGTGAGACTTCTGTCCGAAGTATGCTGAATCATCGGGATCGCTCTTTTCGAGCTATTTAATGCGGGAAACACGTTCTCTGGTTGATTTCACCACTCAACAGTGCGTTTGATGTGCAGAACAGGCGATATCTTGATTTTCGTGGTGTTTCCAGCTGAGATATGCATTTTCTGCGATAATCTTGGTTGGTCTTTCGTCAGAAGTATGCAGAATCATCTAGATCGCTCTTTTCGAGCTACTTAATGCACGTAACACGTTTACTGGTGTTTTCACCACTCCACAGTACGTTTGACATGCAGAACCGGAGATATCTTGGTTTCGGTCGGGTTTCAAGCTGAGATATGCATTTTCTACGATAATCTTGGTGAAACATCTGTCCGAAGTATGCAGAAACATCGAGAGCGCTCTTTTCGAGCTATTTAATGCGAGAAACTCGTTTTCTGGGGTTTTCACCACTCCACAGTTCGTTGGATATGCAGAACCGGGGATATTTTGGTTTTCGTCGGGTTTCAAGCTGAGATATGCATTTTCTACGATAAGCTTGGTGAAACATCTGTCCGAAGTATGCAGAAACGTCGAGAGCGCTCTTTTCGAGCTATTTAATGCGAGAAACACGTTTTCTGGGGTTTTCACCACTCCACAGTTCGTTGGATATGCAGAACAGTAGATATCTTGGTTTTCGTGGGGTTTCAAGCAGAGATATGCATTTTCTACGATAATCTTGGTGAGACTTCTGTCAGAAGTTTGCAGAATCATCTAGATCGCTCGTTTCGAGCTATTTAATGCGAAGAAACTAGTTTTCTAATGTTTTCAACATTCCACAGTGCGTTTGATATGCAGAACCGGCGATATTTTGGTTTTCGTCGGGTTTCAAGCTGAGATATGCATTTTCTACGATAAGCTTGGTGAAACATCTGTCCGAAGTATGCAGAAACGTCGAGAGCGCTCTATTCGAGCTATTTAAAGCGAGAAACACGTTTCTCTGGGGTTTTCACCACTCCACAGTTCGTTGGATATGCAGAACAGTAGATATCTTGGTTTTCGTGGGGTTTCAAGCAGAGATATGCATTTTCTGCGATAATCTTGGTGAGACTTCTGTCCGAAGTTTGCTGAATCATCGGGATCGCTCTTTTCGAGCTATTTAATGCGAGAAACACGTTCACTGGTTGTTTTCACCACTCCACAGTGCGTTTGATATGCAGAACAGTACATATCTTGGTTTTCGTGGGGTTTCAAGCTGAGATATGCATTTTCTACGATAATCCTGGTGAGACTTCTGTCCGAAGTATGCAGAATCATCGAGATCGCTCGTTTCGAGCTATTCAATGCGAGAAACACGTTATCTGGTGTTTTCACCACTCCACAGTGCGTTTGATATGCAGAACAGGCGATACCTTGGTTTTCGTGGGGTTTCAAGCTGAGATATGCATTTTCTGCGTTAATCTTAGTGAGACTTCTGTCCGAAGTATGCTGTATCATCGAGTTCGCTCTTTTCGAGCTAGTTAGTGCGAAAAACACGTTTTCTGGTGTTTTCACCACTCCACAGTGCATTTGATATGCAGAACAGTACATATCTTGGTTTTCGTGGGGTTTCAAGCTGAGATATGCATTTTCTGCGATAATCTTGTTGATACTTCTGTCCGAAGTATGCAGAATCATCGAGATCGCTCGTTTCGAGCTATTCAATGCGAGAAACACGTTATCTGGTGTTATCACCTCTCCACAGTGCGTTGGATATGCAGAACCGGAGATAACTCGGTTTTCGTCGGGTTTCAAGCTGAGATATGCATTTTCTACGATAAGCTTGGTAAAACATCTGTCCGAAGAATGCAGAAACATCGAGAGCGCTCCTTTCGAGCTATTTGATGCGAGAAACACGTTTTCTGGGGGTTTCACCACTCCACAGTTCGTTGGATATGCAGAACAGTAGATATCTTGGTTTTCTTGGGATTTCAAGCAGAGATATGCATTTTCTGCGGTAATCTTGGTGAGACTTCTGTTAGAAGTATGCAGAATCATCGAGATTGCGCTTTTCGAGCTATTTAATGCGAGAAACACGTTATCTGGTGTTTTCACCACTCCACAGTTGGTTTGATACGCAGAACCGGCGATATTTTGGTTTTCGTCGGGTTTTAAGCTGAGATATGCATTTTCTACGATAATCTTGGTGAAACATCTGTCCGAAGTATGCAGGAACATCGAGAGCGCTCTATTCGAGCTATTTAATGCGAGAAACTCGTTTTCTGGGGTTTTCACCACTCCACAGTTCGTTGGATATGCAGAACCGGAGATATCTTGATTTTCGTGGTGTTTCCAGCTGAGATATGCATTTTCTGCGATAATCTTGGTGAGTCTTCTGTCAGAAGTATGCAGAATCATCTAGATCGCTCTTTTCGAGCTATTTAATGCGAGAAACACGTTCTCTGGTTGTTTTCACCACTCCACAGTGCGTTTGATATGCAGAACCGGCAACATCTTGATTTTCGTGAGGTTTCGAGCTGAGATATGCATTTTCTGCGATAATATTGGTGAGACTTCAGTCAGAAGTATGCAGAATCATCTAGATCGCTCTTTTCGAGCTACTTAATGCACGAAACACGTTTTCTGGTGTTTTCACCACTCCACAGTACGTTTGACATGCAGAACCGGAGATATCTTGGTTTCGGTCGGGTTTCAAGCTGAGATATGCATTTCCTGCGATAATCTTGGTGAGACTTCTGTCCGAAGTATGCTGAATCATCGGGATCGCTCTTTTCGAGCTATTTAATGCGGGAAACACGTTCTCTGGTTGATTTCACCACTCAACAGTGCGTTTGATGTGCAGAACAGGCGATATCTTGATTTTCGTGGTGTTTCCAGCTGAGATATGCATTTTCTGCGATAATCTTGGTTGGTCTTTCGTCAGAAGTATGCAGAATCATCTAGATCGCTCTTTTCGAGCTACTTAATGCACGTAACACGTTTACTGGTGTTTTCACCACTCCACAGTACGTTTGACATGCAGAACCGGAGATATCTTGGTTTCGGTCGGGTTTCAAGCTGAGATATGCATTTTCTACGATAATCTTGGTGAAACATCTGTCCGAAGTATGCAGAAACATCGAGAGCGCTCTTTTCGAGCTATTTAATGCGAGAAACTCGTTTTCTGGGGTTTTCACCACTCCACAGTTCGTTGGATATGCAGAACCGGGGATATTTTGGTTTTCGTCGGGTTTCAAGCTGAGATATGCATTTTCTACGATAAGCTTGGTGAAACATCTGTCCGAAGTATGCAGAAACGTCGAGAGCGCTCTTTTCGAGCTATTTAATGCGAGAAACACGTTTTCTGGGGTTTTCACCACTCCACAGTTCGTTGGATATGCAGAACAGTAGATATCTTGGTTTTCGTGGGGTTTCAAGCAGAGATATGCATTTTCTACGATAATCTTGGTGAGACTTCTGTCAGAAGTTTGCAGAATCATCTAGATCGCTCGTTTCGAGCTATTTAATGCGAAGAAACTAGTTTTCTAATGTTTTCAACATTCCACAGTGCGTTTGATATGCAGAACCGGCGATATTTTGGTTTTCGTCGGGTTTCAAGCTGAGATATGCATTTTCTACGATAAGCTTGGTGAAACATCTGTCCGAAGTATGCAGAAACGTCGAGAGCGCTCTATTCGAGCTATTTAAAGCGAGAAACACGTTTCTCTGGGGTTTTCACCACTCCACAGTTCGTTGGATATGCAGAACAGTAGATATCTTGGTTTTCGTGGGGTTTCAAGCAGAGATATGCATTTTCTGCGATAATCTTGGTGAGACTTCTGTCCGAAGTTTGCTGAATCATCGGGATCGCTCTTTTCGAGCTATTTAATGCGAGAAACACGTTCACTGGTTGTTTTCACCACTCCACAGTGCGTTTGATATGCAGAACAGTACATATCTTGGTTTTCGTGGGGTTTCAAGCTGAGATATGCATTTTCTACGATAATCCTGGTGAGACTTCTGTCCGAAGTATGCAGAATCATCGAGATCGCTCGTTTCGAGCTATTCAATGCGAGAAACACGTTATCTGGTGTTTTCACCACTCCACAGTGCGTTTGATATGCAGAACAGGCGATACCTTGGTTTTCGTGGGGTTTCAAGCTGAGATATGCATTTTCTGCGTTAATCTTAGTGAGACTTCTGTCCGAAGTATGCTGTATCATCGAGTTCGCTCTTTTCGAGCTAGTTAGTGCGAAAAACACGTTTTCTGGTGTTTTCACCACTCCACAGTGCATTTGATATGCAGAACAGTACATATCTTGGTTTTCGTGGGGTTTCAAGCTGAGATATGCATTTTCTGCGATAATCTTGTTGATACTTCTGTCCGAAGTATGCAGAATCATCGAGATCGCTCGTTTCGAGCTATTCAATGCGAGAAACACGTTATCTGGTGTTATCACCTCTCCACAGTGCGTTGGATATGCAGAACCGGAGATAACTCGGTTTTCGTCGGGTTTCAAGCTGAGATATGCATTTTCTACGATAAGCTTGGTAAAACATCTGTCCGAAGAATGCAGAAACATCGAGAGCGCTCCTTTCGAGCTATTTGATGCGAGAAACACGTTTTCTGGGGGTTTCACCACTCCACAGTTCGTTGGATATGCAGAACAGTAGATATCTTGGTTTTCTTGGGATTTCAAGCAGAGATATGCATTTTCTGCGGTAATCTTGGTGAGACTTCTGTTAGAAGTATGCAGAATCATCGAGATTGCGCTTTTCGAGCTATTTAATGCGAGAAACACGTTATCTGGTGTTTTCACCACTCCACAGTTGGTTTGATACGCAGAACCGGCGATATTTTGGTTTTCGTCGGGTTTTAAGCTGAGATATGCATTTTCTACGATAATCTTGGTGAAACATCTGTCCGAAGTATGCAGGAACATCGAGAGCGCTCTATTCGAGCTATTTAATGCGAGAAACTCGTTTTCTGGGGTTTTCACCACTCCACAGTTCGTTGGATATGCAGAACCGGAGATATCTTGGTTTTCGTGGGGATTCAAGCTGGGATATGCATTTCCTGCGATAATCTTGGTGAGACTTCTGTCCGAAGTATGCAGAATCATCTAGATCGCTCTTTTCGAGCTACTTAATGCACGAAACACGTTTTCTGGTGTTTTCACCACTCCACAGTACGTTTGACATGCAGAACCGGAGATATCTTGGTTTCGGTCGGGTTTCAAGCTGAGATATGCATTTTCTGCGATAATCTTGTTGAGACTTCTGTCCGAAGTATGCAGAAACGTCGAGAGCGCTCTTTTCGAGCTATTTAGTGCGAGAAACACGTTTTCTGGTGTTTTCACCACTCCACAGTGCATTTGATATGCAGAACAGTAGATATCTTGGTTTTCGTGGGGTTTCAAGCTGAGATATGCATTTTCTGCGATAATCTTGTTGAGACTTCTGTCCGAAGTATGCAGAATCATCGAGATCGCTCGTTTCGATCTATTCAATGCGAGAAACACGTTATCTGGTGTTATCACCACTCCACAGTGCGTTGGATATGCAGAACCGGAGATAACTCGGTTTTCGTCGGGTTTCAAGCTGAGATATGCATTTTCTGCGATAATCTTGTTGAGACTTCTGTCCGAAGTATGCAGGAACATCGAGAGCGCTCTTTTCGAACTATTTAATGCGAGAAACTCGTTTTCTGGGGTTTTCACCACTCCACAGTGCGTTTGATATGCTGAACACAGCGATATCTTGGTTTTCGCGGGGTTTCAAGCTGAGATATGCATTTTTTACGATAAGTTTGGTGAGACTTCCGTCCGAAGTATGCAGAATCATCGAGATCGCTCGTTTCGAGCTATTTAATTCGAAAAACACGTTATCTGGTGTTTTCACCACTGCACAGTGCGTTTGATATGCAGAACAGGCGATAACTTGGTTTTCGTGGGGTTTCAAGCTGAGATATGCATTTCCTGCGATAATCTTGGTGAGACTCCTGTCTGAAGTATGCTGAATCATCGAGATCGCTCTTTTCGAGCTATTTAATGCGAGAAACACGTTCTCTGGTTGTTTTCACCACTCCACAGTGCGTTTGATATGCAGAACCGGCAACATCTTGATTTTCGTGAGGTTTCGAGCTGATATATGCATTTTCTGCGATAATATTGGTGAGACTTCAGTCAGAAGTATGCAGAATCATCTAGATCGCTCTTTTCGAGCTACTTAATGCACGAAACACGTTTTCTGGTGTTTTCACCACTCCACAGTACGTTTGACATGCAGAACCGGAGATATCTTGGTTTCGGTCGGGTTTCAAGCTGAGATATGCATTTTCTACGATAATCCTGGTGAGACTTCTGTCAGAATTATGCAGAATCTTCGAGAACGCTCTTTTCGAGCTACTTAATGCGCGAAACACGTTTTCTGGTGTTTTCACCACTCCACGGTACGTTTGATGTGCAGAACCGGAGATATATCGGTTTTCTTCGGGTTTCAAGCTGAGATATGCAGTTTCTTCGATAATCTTGGTGAGACTTCTATCAGAAGTATGCAGAATCTTCGAGAACGCTCTTTTCGAGCTACTTAATGCGAGAAACACGTTTTCTGGTGTTTTCACCACTCCACAGTGCGTTTGATATGCAGAACCAGCGATATCTTGGTTATCGTGGGGTTTCAAGATGAGATATGCATTTTCTGCGATTATATTGGTGAGACTTCAGTCAGAATTATGCAGAATCTTCGAGAACGCTCTTTTCGAGCTACTTAAGGCGCGAAACACGTTTTCTGGTGTTTTCACCACCCCACGGTACGTTTGATGTGCAGAACCGGAGATATATCGGTTTTCGTCGGGTTTCAAGCTGAGATTTGCATTTTCTACGATAATCCTGGTGAGACTTCTGTCAGAAGTATGCAGAATCTTCGAGAACGCTCTTTTCGAGCTACTTAATGCGCGAAACACGTTTACTGGTGTTTTGGCCACTCCACGGTACGTTTGATGTGCAGAACCGGAGATAACTCGGTTTTCGTCGGGTTTCAAGCTGAGATATGCATTTTCTACGATAATCTTGGTGAGACCTCTGTCCGAAGTATGAAGAATCATTGAGATCGCTCCAGTCGAGCTAGTTAATGCGAGAAACACGTTTTCTGTGGTTTTCACCACTCCACAGTGCGTTTGATATGCTGAACACAGCGATACCTTGGTTTTCGTGGGGTTTCAAGCTGAGATATGCATTTTTTACGATAATTTTGGTGAGACTTCTGTACGAAGTATGCAGAATCATGGAGATCGCTCGTTTCGAGCTATTTAATGCGAGAAACACGTTATCTGGTGTTTTCACCACTCCACAGTGCGTTTGATATGCAGAACCGGCGATATCTTGGTTTTCGTGGGGTTTCAAGCTGAGATTTGCATTTTCTGCAATAATCTTGGTGAGACTTCTGTCCGAAGTATGCTGTATCATCGAGATCGCTCTTTTCGAGCTAGTCAGTGCGAGAAACACGATATCTGCTGTTTTCACCACTCCACAGTGCGTTTGATATGCAGAACAGTAGATATCTTGGTTTTCGTGGGGTTTCAAGCTGATATATGCATTTTCTGCGATAATCTTGTTGAGACTTCTGTCCGAAGTATGCAGAAACGTCGAGAGCGCTCTTTTCGAGCTATTTAGTGCGAGAAACACGTTTTCTGGTGTTTTCACCACTCCACAGTGCATTTGATATGCAGAACAGTAGATATCTTGGTTTTCGTGGGGTTTCAAGCTGAGATATGCATTTTCTGCGACAATCTTGTAGATACTTCTGTCCGAAGGATGCAGAATCATCGAGATCGCTCGTTTCGATCTATTCAATGCGAGAAACACGTTATCTGGTGTTATCACAACTCCACAGTGCGTTGGATATGCAGAACCGGAGATAACTCGGTTTTCGTCGGGTTTCAAGCTGAGATATGCATTTTCTACGATAATCTTGGTGAAACATCTGTCCGAAGTATGCAGGAACATCCAGAGCGCTCTTTTCGATCTATTCAATGCGAGAAACACGTTATCTGGTGTTATCACCACTCCACAGTGCGTTGGATATGCTGAACCGGAGATAACTCGGTTTTCGTCGGGTTTCAAGCTGAGATATGCATTTTCTACGATAATCTTGGTGAGACTTCTGTCCGAAGTATGAAGAATCATCGAGATCGCTCTATTCGAGCTATTTAATGCGAGAAACACGTTTTATGGGGTTTTCACCACTCCACAGTGCGTTTGATATTCAGAACAGTAGATATCTTGGTTTTCGTGGGGTTTCAAGCTGATATATGCATTTTCTGCGATAATCTTGTTGAGACTTCTGTCCGAAGTATGCAGAAACGTCGAGAGCGCTCTTTTCGAGCTATTTAGTGCGAGAAACACGTTTTCTGGTGTTTTCACCACTCCACAGTGCATTTGATATGCAGAACAGTAGATATCTTGGTTTTCGTGGGGTTTCAAGCTGAGATATGCATTTTCTGCGATAATCTTGTTGAGACTTCTGTCCGAAGTATGCAGAAACGTCGAGAGCGCTCTTTTCGAGCTATTTAGTGCGAGAAACACGTTTTCTGGTGTTTTCACCACTCCACAGTGCATTTGATATGCAGAACAGTAGATATCTTGGTTTTCGTGGGGTTTCAAGCTGAGATATGCATTTTCTGCGTTAATCTTGTTGATACTTCTGTCCGAAGTATGCAGAATCATCGAGATCGCGCGTTTCGATCTATTCAATGCGAGAAACACGTTATCTGGTGTTATCACAACTCCACAGTGCGTTGGATATGCAGAACCGGAGATAACTCGGTTTTCGTCGGGTTTCAAGCTGAGATATGCATTTTCTACGATAATCCTAGTGAGACTTCTGTCAGAAGTATGCAGAATCTTCGAGAACGCTCTTTTCGAGCTAGTTAATGCGAGAAACACGTTTTCTGGGGTTTTCACCACTCCACAGTGCGTGTGATATGCTGAACACAGCGATATCTTGGTTTTCGTGGGGTTTCAAGCTGAGATATGCATTTTTTACGATAATTTTGGTGAGACTTCTGTCCGAAGTATGCAGAATCATGGAGATCGCTCGTTTCGAGCTATTTAATGCGAGAAACACGTTATCTGGTGTTTTCACCACTCCACAGTGCGTTTGATATGCAGAACCGGCGATATCTTGGTTTTCGTGGGGTTTCAAGCTGAGATTTGCATTTTCTGCGATAATCTTGGTGAGACTTCTGTCCGAAGTATGCTGTATCATCGAGATCGCTCTTTTCGAGCTAGTCAGTGCGAGAAACACGTTATCTGCTGTTTTCACCACTCCACAGTGCGTTTGATATGCAGAACAGTAGATATCTTGGTTTTCGTGGGGTTTCAAGCTGATATATGCATTTTCTGCGATAATCTTGTTGAGACTTCTGTCCGAAGTATGCAGAAACGTCGAGAGCGCTCTTTTCGAGCTATTTAGTGCGAGAAACACGTTTTCTGGTGTTTTCACCACTCCACAGTGCATTTGATATGCAGAACAGTAGATATCTTGGTTTTCGTGGGGTTTCAAGCTGAGATATGTATTTTCTGCGATAATCTTGTTGAGACTTCTGTCCGAAGTATGCAGAAACGTCGAGAGCGCTCTTTTCGAGCTATTTAGTGCGAGAAACACGTTATCTGGTGTTATCACAACTCCACAGTGCGTTGGATATGCAGAACCGGAGATAACTCGGTTTTCGTCGGGTTTCAAGCTGAGATATGCATTTTCTACGATAATCTTGGTGAAACATCTGTCCGAAGTATGCAGGAACATCCAGAGCGCTCTTTTCGATCTATTCAATGCGAGAAACACGTTATCTGGTGTTATCACCACTCCACAGTGCGTTGGATATGCTGAACCGGAGATAACTCGGTTTTCGTCGGGTTTCAAGCTGAGATATGCATTTTCTACGATAATCTTGGTGAGACTTCTGTCCGAAGTATGAAGAATCATCGAGATCGCTCTATTCGAGCTATTTAATGCGAGAAACACGTTTTATGGGGTTTTCACCACTCCGCAGTGCGTTTGATATGCTGAACACAGCGATATCTTGGTTTTCGCGGGGTTTCAAGCTGAGATATGCATTTTTTACGATAATTTTGGTGAGACTTCCGTCCGAAGTATGCAGAATCATCGAGATCGCTCGTTTCGAACTATTTAATGCGAGAAACACGTTATCTGGTGTTTTCACCACTCCACAGTTGGTTTGATATGCAGAACCGGCGATATTTTGGTTTTCGTGGGGTTTCAAGCTGAGATATGCATTTCCTGCGATAATCTTGGTGAGACTCCTGTCCGAAGTATGCTGAATCATCGAGATCGCTCTTTTCGAGCTATTTAATGCGAGAAACACGTTCTCTGGTTGTTTTCACCACTCCACAGTGCGTTTGATATGCAGAACCGGCAACATCTTGATTTTCGTGAGGTTTCGAGCAGAGATATGCATTTTCTGCGATAATATTGGTGAGACTTCAGTCAGAAGTATGCAGAATCATCTAGATCGCTCTTTTCGAGCAACTTAATGCACGAAACACGTTTTGTGGTGTTTTCACCACTCCACGGTACGTTTGATGTGCAGAACCGGAGATAACTCGGTTTTCGTGGGGTTTCAGGCTGAGATATGCATTTTGTACGATAATCTTGGTGAGACTTCTGTCCGAAGTATGCTTAATCATCGAGATCGCTCGTTTCGAGCTATTTAATGCGAGAAACACGATATCTAGTGTTTTTACCACTCCTCAGTGCGTATGATATGCAGAACCGGCGATATCTTGGTTTTCGTGGGGTTTCAAGCTGAGATATGCATTTCCTGCGATAATCTTGGTGAGACTCCTGTCCGAAGAATGCTGAATCATCGAGATCGCTCTTTTCGAGCTATTTAATGCGAGAAACACGTTCTCTGGTTGTTTTCACCACTCCACAGTGCGTTTGATATGCAGAACCGGCAACATCTTGATTTTCGTTAGGTTTCGAGCTGAGATATGCATTTTCTGCGATAATATTGGTGAGACTTCAGTCAGAAGTATGCAGAATCATCTAGATCGCTCTTTTCGAGCTACTTAATGCACGAAACACGTTTTCTGCTGTTTTCACCACTCCACAGTACGTTTGACATGCAGAATCGGAGATATCTTGGTTTCGGTCGGGTTTCAAGCTGAGATATGCATTTTCTACGATAATCCTGGTGAGACTTCTGTCAGAAGTATGCAGAATCTTCGAGAACGCTCTTTTCGAGCTAGTTAATGCGAGAAACACGTTTTCTGGGGTTTTCACCACTCCACAGTGCGTGTGATATGCTGAACACAGCGATATCTTGGTTTTCGTGGGGTTTCAAGCTGAGATATGCATTTTTTACGATAATTTTGTTGAGACTTCTGTCCGAAGTATGCAGAATCATGGAGATCGCTCGTTTCGAGCTATTTAATGCGAGAAACACGTTATCTGGTGTTTTCACCACTCCACAGTGCGTTTGATATGCAGAACCGGCGATATCTTGGTTTTCGTGGGGTTTCAAGCTGAGATTTGCATTTTCTGCGATAATCTTGGTGAGACTTCTGTCCGAAGTATGCTGTATCATCGAGATCGCTCTTTTCGAGCTAGTCAGTGCGAGAAACACGTTATCTGCTGTTTTCACCACTCCACAGTGCGTTTGATATTCAGAACAGTAGATATCTTGGTTTTCGTGGGGTTTCAAGCTGATATATGCATTTTCTGCGATAATCTTGTTGAGACTTCTGTCCGAAGTATGCAGAAACGTCGAGAGCGCTCTTTTCGAGCTATTTAGTGCGAGAAACACGTTTTCTGGTGTTTTCACCACTCCACAGTGCATTTGATATGCAGAACAGTAGATATCTTGGTTTTCGTGGGGTTTCAAGCTGAGATATGCATTTTCTGCGATAATCTTGTTGAGACTTCTGTCCGAAGTATGCAGAAACGTCGAGAGCGCTCTTTTCGAGCTATTTAGTGCGAGAAACACGTTTTCTGGTGTTTTCACCACTCCACAGTGCATTTGATATGCAGAACAGTAGATATCTTGGTTTTCGTGGGGTTTCAAGCTGAGATATGCATTTTCTGCGTTAATCTTGTTGATACTTCTGTCCGAAGTATGCAGAATCATCGAGATCGCGCGTTTCGATCTATTCAATGCGAGAAACACGTTATCTGGTGTTATCACAACTCCACAGTGCGTTGGATATGCAGAACCGGAGATAACTCGGTTTTCGTCGGGTTTCAAGCTGAGATATGCATTTTCTACGATAATCTTGGGAAACATCTGTCCGAAGTATGCAGGAACATCCAGAGCGCTCTTTTCGAGCTATTTAATGCGAGAAACTCGTTTTCTGGGGTTTTCACCACTCCACAGTTCGTTGGATATGCAGAACCGGAGATATCTTGGTTTTCGTGGGGATTCAAGCTGGGATATGCATTTTCTGCGATAATATTGGTGAGACTTCTGTCAGAAGTATGCAGAATCATTGGGATCGCTCTTTTCGAGCTATTTAATGCGAGAAACACGTTATCTGGTTGTTTTCGCCACTCCACAGTGCGTTTGATATGCAGAACCGGCGACATCTTGGTTTGCGTGGGGTTTCAAGCTGAGATATGCATTTTCTACGATAATCCTGGTGAGACTTCTGTCAGAAGTATGCAGAATCTTCGAGAACGCTCTTTTCGAGCTACTTAATGCGCGGAACACGTTTTCTGGTGTTTTCACCACTCCACGGTACGTTTGATGTGCAGAACCGGAGATAACTCGGTTTTCGTCGGGTTTCAAGCTGAGATATGCATTTTCTACGATAACCTTGGTGAGACTTCTGTCAGAAGTATGCAGGATCTTCGAGAACGCTCTTTTCGAGCTAGTTACTGCGAGAAAAACCTTATCCGCTGTTTTCACTACTCCACAGTGCGTTTGATATGCAAAACCGGCGATATCATGGTTTTCGTGGGGTTTCAAGCTGAGATATGCATTTTCTGCGATAATCTTGGTGAGACTTCTGTTAGAAGTATGCAGAATCATCGAGATCGCACTTTTCGAGCTATTTAATGCGAGAAACACGTTATCTGGTGTTTTCACCACTCCACAGTTGGTTTGATATGCAGAACCGGCGATATTTTGGTTTTCGTGGGGTTTCAAGCTGAGATATGCATTTCCTGCGGTAATCTTGGTGAGACTCCTGTCCGAAGTATGCTGAATCATCGAGATCGCTCTTTTCGAGCTATTTAATGCGAGAAACACGTTCTCTGGTTGTTTTCACCACTCCACAGTGCGTTTGATATGCAGAACCGGCAACATCTTGATTTTCGTGAGGTTTCGAGCAGAGATATGCATTTTCTGCGATAATATTGGTGAGACTTCAGTCAGAAGTATGCAGAATCATCTAGATCGCTCTTTTCGAGCAACTTAATGCACGAAACACGTTTTGTGGTGTTTTCACCACTCCACGGTACGTTTGATGTGCAGAACCGGAGATAACTCGGTTTTCGTGGGGTTTCAGGCTGAGATATGCATTTTGTACGATAATCTTGGTGAGACTTCTGTCCGAAGTATGCTTAATCATCGAGATCGCTCGTTTCGAGCTATTTAATGCGAGAAACACGATATCTAGTGTTTTTACCACTCCTCAGTGCGTATGATATGCAGAACCGGCGAAATCTTGGTTTTCGTGGGGTTTCAAGCTGAGATATGCAGTTTCTGCGATAATCTTGGTGAGACTTCTGTCCGAAGTATGCTGAAACATCGAGATCGCTCTTTTCGAGCTATTTAATGCGAGAAAAACCTTATCCGGTGTTTTCACCACTCCACAGTGCGTTTGATATGCAGAAACAGCGATATCTTGGCTTTCGTGGGGTTTCATGCTGAGATATGCATTTTTTACGATAATCTTGGTGAGACTTCTGTCCGAAGTATGAAGAATCATCGAGATCGCTCTATTCGAGCTATTTAATGCGAGGAACACGTTTTCTGGGGTTTTCACCACTGCACAGTTTGATTGATATGCAGAACACAACGATATCTTGGTTTTCGTGGGGTTTCAAGCTGAGATATGCATTTTTTACGATAATTTTGGTGAGACTTCTGTCCGAAGTATGCAGAATCATCGAGATCGCTCGTTTTGAGCTATTTAATGTGAGAAACACGTTATCTGGTGTTTTCACCACTCCACAGTTGGTTTAATATGCAGAACCGGCGATATCTTGGTTTTCCTGGGGTTTCAAGCTGAGATATGCATTTTCTGCGATAATCTTGGTGAGACTTCTGTCCGATGTATGCAGAATCATCGAGATCGCACTTTTCGAGCTATTTAATGCGAGAAACACGTTATCTGGTGTTTTCACCACTCCACAGTTGGTTTGATATGCAGAACCGGCGATATCTTGGTTTTCCTGGGGTTTCAAGCTGAGATATGCACTTTCTGCGATAATCTTGGTGAGACTTCTGTCCGAAGTATGTTGAAACATCGAGATCGCTCTTTTCGAGCTACTTAATGCGAGAAAAACCTTATCGGGTGTTTTCACCACTCCACAGTGCGTTTGATATGCAGAACCAGCGATATCTTGGCTTTCGTGGGGTTTCAAGCTGAGATATGCATTTTTTACGATAATCTTGGTGAGACTTCTGTCCGAAGTATGAAGAATCATCGAGATCGCTCTATTCGAGTTATTTAATGCGAGGAACACGTTTTCTGGGGTTTTCACCACTGCACAGTTTGATTGATATGCAGAACACAGCGATATCTTGGTTTTCGTGGGGTTTCAAGCTGAGATATGCATTTTTTACGATAATTTTGGTGAGACTTCTGTCCGAAGTATGCAGAATCATCGAGATCGCTCGTTTCGAGCTAATTAATGCGAGAAACACGTTATCTGGTGTTTTCACCACTCCACAGTGCGTTGGATATGCAGAACAGTAGATATCTTGGTTTTCGTGGGATTTCAATCTGAGATATGCATTTTCTGCGATAATCTTGGTGAGACTTCTGTCCGAAGTATGCAGAATCATCGAGATCGCACTTTTCGAGCTATTTAATGCGAGAAACACGTTATCTGGTGTTTTCACCATTCCACAGTTGGTTTGATTTGCAGAACCGGCGTTATTTTGGTTTTCGTGGGGTTTCAAGCTGAGATATGCATTTCCTGCGATAATCTTGGTGAGACTCCTGTCCGAAGTATGCTGAATCATCGAGATCGCTCTTTTCGAGCTATTTAATGCGAGAAACACGTTCTCTGGTTGTTTTCACCACTCCACAGTGCGTTTGATATGCAGAACAGGCTTTATCTTGATTTTCGTGGAGTTTCCAGCTGAGATATGCATTTTCTGCGATAATCTTGGTGGGTCTTTTGTCAGAAGTATGCAGAATCAACTAGATCGCTCTTTTCGAGCTACTTAATGCACGAAACACGATTTCTGGTGTTTTCACCACTCCACAGTACGTTTGACATGCAGAACCGGAGATATCTTGGTTTCGGTCGGGTTTCAAGCTGAGATATGCATTTTCTACGATAATGTTGGTGAAACATCTGTCCGAAGTATGCAGAAACATCGATAGCGCTCTTTTCGAGCTATTTAATGCGAGAAACTCGTTTTCTGGGGTTTTCACCACTCCACCGTTCGTTGGATATGCAGTACCGGAGATATCTTGGTTTTCGTGGGGTTTCAAGCTGAGATATGCATTTCCTGCGATAATCTTGGTGAGACTCCTGTCCGAAGTATGCTGAATCATCGAGATCGCTCTTTTCGAGCTATTTAATGCGAGAAACACGTTCTCTGGTTGTTTTCACCACTCCACAGTGCGTTTGATATGCAGAACCGGCAACATCTTGATTTTCGTGAGGTTTCGAGCAGAGATATGCATTTTCTGCGATAATATTGGTGAGACTTCAGTCAGAAGTATGCAGAATCATCTAGATCGCTCTTTTCGAGCAACTTAATGCACGAAACACGTTTTGTGATGTTTTCACCACTCCACGGTACGTTTGATGTGCAGAACAGTAGATATCTTGGTTGTCGTGGGATTTGATGCTGAGATATGCATTTTCTGCGATAATCTTGGTGAGACTTCTTTCCGAAGTATGCTGAAACATCGAGATCGCTCTTTTCGAGCTAGTTAATGCGAGAAAAACCTTATCCGGTGTTTTCACCACTCCACAGTGCGTTTGATATGCAGAACCAGCGATATCTCGGCTTTCGTGGGGTTTCAGGCTGAGATATGCATTTTGTACGATAATCTTGGTGAGACTTCTGTCCGAAGTATGCTTAATCATCGAGATCGCTCGTTTCGAGCTATTTAATGCGAGAAACACGATATCTAGTGTTTTTACCACTCCTCAGTGCGTATGATATGCAGAACCGGCGAAAGCTTGGTTTTCGTGGGGTTTCAATCTGAGATCTGCATTTCCTGCGATAATCTTGGTGAGACTCCTGTCCGAAGAATGCTGAATCATCGAGATCGCTCTATTCGAGCTATTTAATGCGAGGAACACGTTTTCTGGGGTTTTCACCACTCCACAGTGCGTTTGATATGCAGAACACAACGATATCTTGGTTTTCGTGGGGTTTCAAGCTGAGATATGCATTTTTTACGATAATCTTGGTGAGACTTCTGTCCGAAGTATGAAGAATCATCGAGATCGCTCTATTCGAGCTATTTAATGCGAGGAACACGTTTTCTGGGGTTTTCACCACTCCACAGTGCGTTTGATATGCAGAACACAACGATATCTTGGTTTTCGTGGGGTTTCAAGCTGAGATATGCATTTTTTACGATAATTTTGGTGAGACTTCTGTCCGAAGTATGCAGAATCATCGAGATCGCTCGTTTTGAGCTATTTAATGTGAGAAACACGTTATCTGGTGTTTTCACCACTCCACAGTTGGTTTGATATGCAGAACCGGCGATATCATGGTTTTCCTGGGGTTTCAAGCTGAGATATGCATTTTCGGCGATAATCTTGGTGAGACTTCTGTCCGAAGTATGCAGAATCATCGAGATCGCACTTTTCGAGCTATTTAATGCGAGAAACACGTTATCTGGTGTTTTCACCACTCCACAGTTGGTTTGATATGCAGAACCGGCGATATCTTGGTTTTCCTGGGGTTTCAAGCTGAGATATGCATTTTCTGCGATAATCTTGGTGAGACTTCTGTCCGAAGTATGCTGAAACATCGAGATCGCTCTTTTCGAGCTACTTAATGCGAGAAAAACCTTATCCGGTGTTTTCACCACTCCACAGTGCGTTTGATATGCAGAACCAGCGATATCTTGGCTTTCGTGGGGTTTCAAGCTGAGATATGCATTTTTTACGATAATCTTGGTGAGACTTCTGTCCGAAGTATGAAGAATCATCGAGATCGCTCTATTCGAGTTATTTAATGCGAGGAACACGTTTTCTGGGGTTTTCACCACTGCACAGTTTGATTGATATGCAGAACACAGCGATATCTTGGTTTTCGTGGGGTTTCAAGCTGAGATATGCATTTTTTACGATAATTTTGGTGAGACTTCTGTCCGAAGTATGCAGAATCATCGAGATCGCTCGTTTCGAGCTATTTAATGCGAGAAACACGTTATCTGGTGTTTTCACCACTCCACAGTGCGTTGGATATGCAGAACAGTAGATATCTTGGTTTTCGTGGGATTTCAATCTGAGATATGCATTTTCTGCGATAATCTTGGTGAGACTTCTGTCCGAAGTATGCAGAATCATCGAGATCGCACTTTTCGAGCTATTTAATGCGAGAAACACGTTATCTGGTGTTTTCACCATTCCACAGTTGGTTTGATTTGCAGAACCGGCGTTATTTTGGTTTTCGTGGGGTTTCAAGCTGAGATATGCATTTCCTGCGATAATCTTGGTGAGACTCCTGTCCGAAGTATGCTGAATCATCGAGATCGCTCTTTTCGAGCTATTTAATGCGAGAAACACGTTCTCTGGTTGTTTTCACCACTCCACAGTGCGTTTGATATGCAGAACAGGCGTTATCTTGATTTTCGTGGAGTTTCCAGCTGAGATATGCATTTTCTGCGATAATCTTGGTGGGTCTTTTGTCAGAAGTATGCAGAATCAACTAGATCGCTCTTTTCGAGCTACTTAATGCACGAAACACGATTTCTGGTGTTTTCACCACTCCACAGTACGTTTGACATGCAGAACCGGAGATATCTTGGTTTCGGTCGGGTTTCAAGCTGATTTATGCATTTTCTACGATAATGTTGGTGAAACATCTGTCCGAAGTATGCAGAAACATCGATAGCGCTCTTTTCGAGCTATTTAATGCGAGAAACTCGTTTTCTGGGGTTTTCACCACTCCACCGTTCGTTGGATATGCAGTACCGGAGATATCTTGGTTTTCGTGGGGTTTCAAGCTGAGATATGCATTTCCTGCGATAATCTTGGTGAGACTCCTGTCCGAAGTATGCTGAATCATCGAGATCGCTCTTTTCGAGCTATTTAATGCGAGAAACACGTTCTCTGGTTGTTTTCACCACTCCACAGTGCGTTTGATATGCAGATCCGGCAACATCTTGATTTTCGTGAGGTTTCGAGCAGAGATATGCATTTTCTGCGATAATATTGGTGAGACTTCAGTCAGAAGTATGCAGAATCATCTAGATCGCTCTTTTCGAGCAACTTAATGCACGAAACACGTTTTGTGATGTTTTCACCACTCCACGGTACGTTTGATGTGCAGAACAGTAGATATCTTGGTTGTCGTGGGATTTCAAGCTGAGATATGCGTTTTCTACGATAATCCTGGTGAGACTTCTGTCAGACGTATGCAGAATATTCGAGAACGCTCTTTTCGAGATACTTAATGCGCGAAAAACGTTTTCTGGTGTTTTCACCACTCCACGGTACGTTTGATGTGCAGAACCGGAGATAACTCGGTTTTCGTCGGGTTTCAAGCTGAGATATGCATTTTCTGCGATAATCTTGGTGAGACTTCTTTCCGAAGTATGCTGAAACATCGAGATCGCTCTTTTCGAGCTAGTTAATGCGAGAAAAACCTTATCCGGTGTTTTCACCACTCCACAGTGCGTTTGATATGCAGAACCAGCGATATCTCGGCTTTCGTGGGGTTTCAGGCTGAGATATGCATTTTGTACGATAATCTTGGTGAGACTTCTGTCCGAAGTATGCTTAATCATCGAGATCGCTCGTTTCGAGCTATTTAATGCGAGAAACACGATATCTAGTGTTTTTACCACTCCTCAGTGCGTATGATATGCAGAACCGGCGAAAGCTTGGTTTTCGTGGGGTTTCAATCTGAGATATGCATTTCCTGCGATAATCTTGGTGAGACTCCTGTCCGAAGAATGCTGAATCATCGAGATCGCACTTTTCGAGCTATTTAATGCGAGAAACACGTTCTCTGGTTGTTTTCACCACTCCACAGTGCGTTTGATATGCAGAACCGGCAACATCTTGATTTTCGTTAGGTTTCGAGCTGAGATATGCATTTTCTGCGATAATATTGGTGAGACTTCAGTCAGAAGTATGCAGAATCATCTAGATCGCTCTTTTCGAGCTACTTAATGCACGAAACACGTTTTCTGCTGTTTTCACCACTCCACAGTACGTTTGACATGCAGAATCGGAGATATCTTGGTTTCGGTCGGGTTTCAAGCTGAGATATGCATTTTCTACGATAATCCTGGTGAGACTTCTGTCAGAAATATGCAGAATCTTCGAGAACGCTCTTTTCGAGCTAGTTAATGCGAGAAACACGTTTTCTGGGGTTTTCACCACTCCACAGTGCGTGTGATATGCTGAACACAGCGATATCTTGGTTTTCGTGGGGTTTCAAGCTGAGATATGCATTTTTTACGATAATTTTGGTGAGACTTCTGTCCGAAGTATGCAGAGTCATGGAGATCGCTCGTTTCGAGCTATTTAATGCGAGAAACACGTTATCTGGTGTTTTCACCACTCCACAGTGCGTTTGATATGCAGAACCGGCGATATCTTGGTTTTCGTGGGGTTTCAAGCTGAGATTTGCATTTTCTGCGATAATCTTGGTGAGACTTCTGTCCGAAGTATGCTGTATCATCGAGATCGCTCTTTTCGAGCTAGTCAGTGCTAGAAAGACGTTATCTGCTGTTTTCACCACTCCACAGTGCGTTTGATATGCAGAACTGTAGATATCTTGGTTTTCGTGGGGTTTCAAGCTGATATATGCATTTTCTGCGATAATCTTGTTGAGACTTCTGTCCGAAGTATGCAGAAACGTCGAGAGCGCTCTTTTCGAGCTATTTAGTGCGAGAAACACGTTTTCTGGTGTTTTCACCACTCCACAGTGCATTTGATATGCAGAACAGTAGATATCTTGGTTTTCGTGGGGTTTCAAGCTGAGATATGCATTTTCTGCGATAATCTTGTTGAGACTTCTGTCCGAAGTATGCAGAAACGTCGAGAGCGCTCTTTTCGAGCTATTTAGTGCGAGAAACACGTTTTCTGGTGTTTTCACCACTCCACAGTGCATTTGATATGCAGAACAGTAGATATCTTGGTTTTCGTGGGGTTTCAAGCTGAGATATGCATTTTCTGCGATAATCTTGTTGATACTTCTGTCCGAAGTATGCAGAATCATCGAGATCGCGCGTTTCGATCTATTCAATGCGAGAAACACGTTATCTGGTGTTATCACAACTCCACAGTGCGTTGGATATGCAAAACCGGAGATAACTCGGTTTTCGTCGGGTTTCAAGCTGAGATATGCATTTTCTACGATAATCTTGGGAAACATCTGTCCGAAGTATGCAGGAACATCCAGAGCGCTCTTTTCGAGCTATTTAATGCGAGAAACTCGTTTTCTGGGGTTTTCACCACTCCACAGTTCGTTGGATATGCAGAACCGGAGATATCTTGGTTTTCGTGGGGATTCAAGCTGGGATATGCATTTCCTGCGATAATCTTGGTGAGACTTCTGTCCGAAGTATGCTGAATCATCTAGAACGCTCTTTTCGAGCTATTTAATGCGAGAAACACGTTATCTGGTGTTTTCACCACTCCACAGTGCGTTTGATATGCAGAACAGTAGATATCTTGGTTTTCGTGGGGTTTCAAGCTGAGATATGCATTTTCTGCGATAATCTTGTTGATACTTCTGTCCGAAGTATGCAGAACCATCGAGATCGCTCGTTTCGATCTATTCAATTCGAGAAACACGTTATCTGGTGTTATCACCACTCCACAGTGCGTTGGATATGCTGAACCGGAGATAACTCGGTTTTCGTCGGGTTTCAAGCTGAGATATGCATTTTCTACGATAATCTTGGTGAGACTTCTGTCCGAAGTATGAAGAATCATCGAGATCGCTCTATTCGAGCTATTTAATGCGAGAAACACGTTTTATGGGGTTTTCACCACTCCACAGTGCGTTTGATATGCTGAACACAGCGATATCTTGGTTTTCGCGGGGTTTCAAGCTGAGATATGCATTTTTTACGATAATTTTGGTGAGACTTCCGTCCGAAGTATGCAGAATCATCGAGATCGCTCGTTTCGAACTATTTAATGCGAGAAACACGTTATCTGGTGTTTTCACCACTCCACAGTGCGTTTGATATGCAGAACAGGCGATATCTTGGTTTTCGTGGGGTTTCAAGCTGAGATATGCATTTCCTGCGATAATCTTGGTGAGACTCCTGTCCGAAGTATGCTGAATCATCGAGATCGCTCTTTTCGAGCTATTTAATGCGAGAAACACGTTCTCTGGCTGTTTTCACCACTCCACAGTGCGTTTGATATGCAGAACCGGCAACATCTTGATTTTCGTTAGGTTTCGAGCTGAGATATGCATCATCTGCGATAATATTGGTGAGACTTCAGTCAGAAGTATGCAGAATCATCTAGATCGCTCTTTTCGAGCTACTTAATGCACGAAACACGTTTTCTGCTGTTTTCACCACTCCACAGTACGTTTGACATGCAGAATCGGAGATATCTTGGTTTCGGTCGGGTTTCAAGCTGAGATATGCATTTTCTACGATAATCCTGGTGAGACTTCTGTCAGAAGTATGCAGAATCTTCGAGAACGCTCTTTTCGAGCTACTTAATGCGCGGAACATGTTTTCTGGTGTTTTCACCACTCCACGGTACGTTTGATGTGCAGAACCGGAGATAACTCGGTTTTCGTCGGGTTTCAAGCTGAGATATGCATTTTCTACGATAACCTTGGTGAGACTTCTGTCAGAAGTATGCAGGATCTTCGAGAACGCTCTTTTCGAGCTAGTTACTGCGAGAAAAACCTTATCCGTTGTTTTCACTACTCCACAGTGCGTTTGATATGCAAAACCGGCGATATCATGGTTTTCGTGGGGTTTCAAGCTGAGATATGCATTTTCTGCGATAATCTTGGTGAGACTTCTGTTAGAAGTATGCAGAATCATCGAGATCGCACTTTTCGAGCTATTTAATGCGAGAAACACGTTATCTGGTGTTTTCACCACTCCACAGTTGGTTTGATATGCAGAACCGGCGATATTTTGGTTTTCGTGGGGTTTCAAGCTGAGATATGCATTTCCTGCGATAATCTTGGTGAGACTCCTGTCCGAAGTATGCTGAATCATCGAGATCGCTCTTTTCGAGCTATTTAATGCGAGAAACACGTTCTCTGGTTGTTTTCACCACTCCACAGTGCGTTTGATATGCAGAACCGGCAACATCTTGATTTTCGTGAGGTTTCGAGCAGAGATATGCATTTTCTGCGATAATATTGGTGAGACTTCAGTCAGAAGTATGCAGAATCATCTAGATCGCTCTTTTCGAGCAACTTAATGCACGAAACACGTTTTGTGGTGTTTTCACCACTCCACGGTACGTTTGATGTGCAGAACCGGAGATAACTCGGTTTTCGTGGGGTTTCAAGCTGAGATATGCATTTTCTGCGATAATCTTGGTGAGACTTCTGTCCGAAGTATGCTGAATCATCGAGATCGCTCGTTTCGAGCTATTTAATGCGAGAAACACCTTATCTGGTGTTTTCACCACTCCACAGTTGGTTTCATATGCAGAACCGGCGATATTTTAGTTTTCGTCGGGTTTCAATCTGAGATATGCTTTTTTTACGATAATCTTGGTGAGACTTCTGTCCGAAGTATGCAGAATCATCGAGATCGCTCGTTTCGAGCTATTTAATGCGAGAAACACATTATCTGCTGTTTTCACCACTCCACAGTGCGTTGGATATGCAGAACAGTAGATATCTTGGTTTTCGTGGGATTTCAATCTGAGATATGCATTTTCTGCGATAATCTTGGTGAGACTTCTGTCCGAAGCAAGCAGAATCATCGAGATCGCACTTTTCGAGCTATTTAATGCGAGAAACACGTTATTTGGTGTTATCACCACTCCACAGTGCGTTTGATATGCAAAACCGGCGATATCTTGGTTTTCGTGGGGTTTCAATCTGAGATATGCATTTTCTGCGATAATCTTGTTGAGACTTCTGTCCGAAGTATGGAGAATCATCGAGATCGCTCGTTTCGAGCTATTTAATGCGAGAAACACGTTATCTGGTGTTTTCACCACTCCACAGTGCGTTGGATATGCAGTACCAGCGACATCTTGGTTTTCGTGGGGTTTCAAGCTGAGATATGCATTTTCTGCGATAATCTTGGTGAGACTTCTTTCCGAAGTATGCTGAAACATCGAGATCGCTCTTTTCGAGCTAGTTAATGCGAGAAAAACCTTATCCGGTGTTTTCACCACTCCACAGTGCGTTTGATATGCAGAACCAGCGATATCTCGGCTTTCGTGGGGTTTCAGGCTGAGATATGCATTTTGTACGATAATCTTGGTGAGACTTCTGTACGAAGTATGCTTAATCATCGAGATCGCTCGTTTCGAGCTATTTAATGCGAGAAACACGATATCTAGTGTTTTTACCACTCCTCAGTGCGTATGATATGCAGAACCGGCGAAATCTTGGTTTTCGTGGGGTTTCAAGCTGAGATATGCAGTTTCTGCGATAATCTTGGTGAGACTTCTGTCCGAAGTATGCTGAAACATCGAGATCGCTCTTTTCGAGCTAGTTAATGCGAGAAAAACCTTATCCGGTGTTTTCACCACTCCACAGTGCGTTTGATATGCAGAAACAGCGATATCATGGTTTTCGTGGGGTTTCAAGCTGAGATATGCATTTTCTGCGATAATCTTGGTGAGACTTCTGTCCGAAGTATGCTGAAACATCGAGATCGCTCTTTTCGAGCTAGTTAATGCGAGAAAAACCTTATCCGGTGTTTTCACCACTCCACAGTGCGTTTGATATGCAGAAACAGCGATATCTTGGCTTTCGTGGGGTTTCAAGCTGAGATATGCATTTTCTGCGATAATCTTGGTGAGACTTCTGTTAGAAGTATGCAGAAACATCGAGAGCGCTCTTTTCGAGCTATTTAATGCGAGAAACACGTTATCTGGTGTTTTAACCACTCCACAGTGCGTTTGATATGCAGAATAGTAGATATCTTGGTTTTCGTGGGGTTTCAAGCTGAGATATGCATTTCCTGCGATAATCTTGTTGAGACTTCTGTCCGAAGTATGCAGAATCATCGAGATCGCTCGTTTCGAGCTATTTATTGCGAGAAAAACCTTATCCGGTGTTTTCACCACTCCACAGTGCGTTTGATATGCAGAACCAGCAATATCTCGGCTTTCGTGGGGTTTCAGGCTGAGATATGCATTTTGTACGATAATCTTGGTGAGACTTCTGTCCGAAGTATGAAGAATCATCGAGATCGCTCTATTCGAGTTATTTAATGCGAGAAACACGTTATCTGGTGTTTTCACCACTCCACAGTGCGTTGGATATGCAGTACCAGCGACATCTTGGTTTTCGTGGGGTTTCAAGCTGAGATATGCATTTTCTGCGATAATCTTGGTGAGACTTCTGTCCAAAGTTTGCTGAAACATCGAGATCGCTCTTTTCGAGCTATTTAATGCGAGAAACACGTTATCTGGTGTTTTCACCACTCCACAGTGCGTTGAATATGCAGAACCGGAGATATTTTGGTTTCCGTCGGGTTTCAAGCTGAGATATGCATTTTCTACGATAACCTTGGTGAAACATCTGTCCGAAGTATGCAGAAACGTCGAGAGCGCTCTTTTCGAACTATTTAATGCGAGAAACACGTTTTCTGGGGTTTTCCCCACTCCACAGTTCGTTGGATATGCAGAACAGTAGATATCTTGGTTTTCGTGGGGTTTCAAGCTGAGATATGCATTTCCTGCGGTAATCTTGTTGAGACTTCTGTCCGAAGTATGCAGAATCATCGAGATCGCTCGTTTCGAGCTATTTAATGCGAGAAACACGTTATCTGGTGTTTTCACCACTCCACAGTGCGTTGGATATGCAGAACCGGAGATATTTTGGTTTTCGTCGGGTTTCAAGCTGAGATATGCATTTTCTACGATAAGCTTGGTGAGACATCTGTCCGAAGTATGCAGAAACGTCGAGAGCGCTCTTTTTGAGCTATTTAATGCGAGAAACACGTTTTCAGGGGTTTTCACCACTCCACAGTTCGTTGGATATGCAGAACAGTAGATATCTTGGTTTTCGTGGGGTTTCAAACAGAGATATGCATTTTCTGCTATAATATTGGTGAGAATTCTGTTAGAAGTATGCAGAATCATCGAGATCGCTCTTTTGGAGCTAGTTAGTGCGAGAAACACGTTATCTGGTGTTTTCACCACTCCACAGTACGTTTGATATGCAGAACACTAGATATCTGGGTTTTCGTGGGGTTTCAAGCTGAGATATGCATTTTCTGCGATAATCTTGTTGAGACTTCTGTCCGAAGTATGCAGAATCATCGAGATCGCTCGTGTCGATCTATTTAATGCGAGAAACACGTTATCTGGTGTTTTAACCACTCCACAGTGCGTTGGATATGCAGAACCGGAGATATTTTGGTTTTCGTCGGGTTTCAAGCTGAGATATGCATTTTCTACGATACGCTTCGTGAAACATCTGTCCGAAGTATGCAGAAACATCGAGAGCGCTCTTTTCGAGCTATTTATTGCGAGAAACACGTTCTCTGGTGTTTTCACCACTCCACAGTTGGTTTGATATGCAGAACCGACGATATTTTGGTTTTCGTCGGGTTTCAAGCTGAGATATGCATTTTCTACGATAACCTTGGTGAAACATCTGTCCGAAGTATGCAGAAACATCGAGAGCGCTCTTTTCGAGCTATTTAATGCGAGAAACACGTTATCTGGTGTTTTCACCACTCCACAGTGCGTTTGATATGCAGAACCGGCGACATCTTTGATTTCGTCGGGGTTCAAGTTGAGATATGCATTTTCTACGATAATCTTGGTGAGACTTTTGTCAGAAGTATGCAGAATCATCGTGATCGGCCTTTTCGAGATATTTAACGCGAAAAACACGTTCTCTGGTTGTTTTCACCACTCCACAGTGCGTTTGATATGCAGAACCGGCAACATCTTGATTTTCGTGAGGTTTCGAGCTGAGATATGCATTTTCTGCGATAATATTGGTGAGACATCAGTCAGAAGTATGCAGAATCATCTAGATCGCTCTTTTCGAGCTACTTAATGCAGGAAACACGTTTTCTGGTGGTTTCACCACTCCACAGTACGTTTGACATGCAGAACCGGAGATATCTTGGTTTCGGTCGGGTTTCAAGCTGAGATATGCATTTTCTACGATAATCTAGGTGAAACATCTGTCCGAAGTATGCAGAAACATCCAGAGCGCTCTTTTCGAGCTATTTAATGCGAGAAACTCGTTTTCTGGTGTTTTCACCACTCCACGGTACGTTTGATGTGCAGAACCGGAGAAAACTCGGTTTTCGTGGTGTTTCCAGCTGAGATAAGGAATTTCTTGCGATAATCTTGGTGGGTCTTTTGTCAGAAGTATGCAGAAACGTCGAGATCGCTCGTTTCGAGCTATTTAATGCGAGAAACACGTTATCTGGTGTTTTCACCACTCCACAGTGCGTATGATATGCAGAACCGGCGATATCTCGGTTTTCGTGGGGTTTCAAGCTGAGATATGCATTTTCTGCGATAATCTTGGTGAGACTTCTGTCCGATGTATGCTGAATCATCGAGATCGCTCTTTTCGAGCTAGTTAGTGCGAGAAATACGTTATCTGGTGTTTTCACCACACCACAGTGCGTTTGATATGCAGAACAGTAGATATCTTGGTTTTCATGGGGTTTCAAGCCGAGATATGCATTTTCTGCGATAATCTTGTTGAGACTTCTGTCCGAAGTATGCAGAATCATCGAGATTGCTCGTTTTGAGCTACTTAATGCGAGAAACACGTTATCTGGTGTTTTCACCACTCCACAGTGCGTTTGATATGTAGAGCCGCCGATAACTTCGTTTTCGTGGGGTTTCCAGTTGAAAATTGCATTTTCTGCGATAATCTTGGTGCATCATCTATGAGAAGTATGCAGAATCATCGAGAACGCTCTTTTCGAGCTAGTTAATGCGAGAAACACGTTTTCTGGTGTTTTCACCACTCCACAGTGCGTCTGATATGCGGAACCGGCGATATATTGATTTTCGTGGTGTTTCCAGCTGAGATATGCATTTTCTGCGATAAGCTTGGTGAGTCTTCTGCCAGAAGTATGCAGAATCATCTAGCACGCTCTTTTCGAGCTACTTAATGCGAGAAACACGTTTTCTGGTGTATTCACCACTCCACAGTACGTTAGACATGCAGAACCGGCGATATCTTGGTTTTTGTGGGGTTTCCAGCTGAAATATGCATTTTCTGCGATAATCTTGATGTTTCATCTATGAGAAGTATGCAGAATCATTCGAGAACGCTCTTTTCGAGTTAGTTAATGCGATAAACACGTTTTCTGGTGTTTTCACCACTCCACAGTACGTTTGATGTGCAGAACCGGAGATATCTTGGTTTTCGTGAGGCTTCAAGCTGAGGTATGCATTTTCTGCGATAATCTTGGTGAGACTTCAGTCAGGAGTATGCAGAATCATCTAGATCGCTCGTTTCGAGCTATTTAATGCGAGAAACACGTCATCTGGTGTTTTGACCACTCCACAGTACGTTAGACATGCAGAACCGGTGATATCTTCGTTTCGGTCGCATTTCAAGCTGAGATATGCATTTTCTGCGATAAGGTTGGTAAGACTTCAGTCAGAAGTATGCAGAATCATCTAGATCGCTCGTTTCGAGCTATTAAATGCGAGAAACACGTTTTCTGGTGTTTTCACCACTTCACAGTGCGTCTGATATGCGGAACCGGCGATATATTGATTTTCGTGGTGTTTCCAGCTGAGATATGCATTTTCAGCGATAAGCTTGGTGAGTCTTCTGCCAGAAGTATGCAGAATCATCTAGCACGCTCTTTTCGAGCTACTTAATGCGATAAACACGTTTTCTGGTGTTTTCACCACTCCACAGTACGTTTGATGTGCAGAACCGGAGATATCTTGGTTTTCGTGAGGCTTCAAGCTGAGGTATGCATTTTCTGCGATAATCTTGGTGAGACTTCAGTCAGAAGTATGCAGAATCATCTAGATCGCTCGTTTCGAGCTATTTAATGCGATAAACACGTTTTCTGGTGTTTTCACCACTCCACAGTACGTTTGATGTGCAGAACCGGAGATACCTTGGTTTTCGTGGTGTTTCCAGCTGAGAGATGCATTTTCTGCGATAATCTTGGTGAGACTTCTTTCCGAAGTATGCTGAAACATCGAGATCGCTCTTTTCGAGCTAGTTAATGCGAGAAAAACCTTATCCGGTGTTTTCACCACTCCACAGTGCGTTTGATATGCAGAACAGTAGATATCTTGGTTTTCGTGGGGTTTCAAGCTGAGATATGCATTTTCTGCGATAATCTTGGTGAGACTTCTGTCCGATGTATGCTGAATCATCGAGATCGCTCTTTTCGAGCTAGTTAGTGCGAGAAATACGTTATCTGGTGTTTTCACCACACCACAGTGCGTTTGATATGCAGAACAGTAGATATCTTGGTTTTCATGGGGTTTCAAGCCGAGATATGCATTTTCTGCGATAATCTTGTTGAGACTTCTGTCCGAAGTATGCAGAATCATCGAGATTGCTCGTTTTGAGCTACTTAATGCGAGAAACACGTTATCTGGTGTTTTCACCACTCCACAGTGCGTTTGATATGTAGAGCCGCCGATAACTTCGTTTTCGTGGGGTTTCCAGTTGAAAATTGCATTTTCTGCGATAATCTTGGTGCATCATCTATGAGAAGTATGCAGAATCATCGAGAACGCTCTTTTCGAGCTAGTTAATGCGAGAAACACGTTTTCTGGTGTTTTCACCACTCCACAGTGCGTCTGATATGCGGAACCGGCGATATATTGATTTTCGTGGTGTTTCCAGCTGAGATATGCATTTTCTGCGATAAGCTTGGTGAGTCTTCTGCCAGAAGTATGCAGAATCATCTAGCACGCTCTTTTCGAGCTACTTAATGCGAGAAACACGTTTTCTGGTGTATTCACCACTCCACAGTACGTTAGACATGCAGAACCGGCGATGTCTTGGTTTTTGTGGGGTTTCCAGCTGAAATATGCATTTTCTGCGATAATCTTGGTGTTTCATCTATGAGAAGTATGCAGAATCATTCGAGAACGCTCTTTTCGAGTTAGTTAATGCGATAAACACGTTTTCTGGTGTTTTCACCACTCCACAGTACGTTTGATGTGCAGAACCGGAGATATCTTGGTTTTCGTGAGGCTTCAAGCTGAGGTATGCATTTTCTGCGATAATCTTGGTGAGACTTCAGTCAGAAGTATGCAGAATCATCTAGATCGCTCGTTTCGAGCTATTTAATGCGAGAAACACGTCATCTGGTGTTTAGACCACTCCACAGTACGTTAGACATGCAGAACCGGTGATATCTTCGTTTCGGTCGCATTTCAAGCTGAGATATGCATTTTCTGCGATAAGGTTGGTAAGACTTCAGTCAGAAGTATGCAGAATCATCTAGATCGCTCGTTTCGAGCTATTAAATGCGAGAAACACGTTTTCTGGTGTTTTCACCACTCCACAGTACGTTTGATGTGCAGAACCGGAGATACCTTGGTTTTCGTGGTGTTTCCAGCTGAGAGATGCATTTTCTGCGATAATCTTGGTGAGACTTCTTTCCGAAGTATGCTGAAACATCGAGATCGCTCTTTTCGAGCTAGTTAATGCGAGAAAAACCTTATCCGGTGTTTTCACCACTCCACAGTGCGTATGATATGCAGAACCGGCGATATCTTGGTTTTCGTGGGGTTTCAAGCTGAGATATGCATTTTCTGCGATAATCTTGGTGAGACTTCTGTCCGATGTATGCTGAATCATCGAGATTGCTCGTTTTGAGCTACTTAATGCGAGAAACACGTTATCTGGTGTTTTCACCACTCCACAGTGCGTTTGATATGTAGAGCCGCCGATAACTTCGTTTTCGTGGGGTTTCCAGCTGAAAATTGCATTTTCTGCGATAATCTTGGTGCTTCATCTATGAGAAGTATGCAGAATCATCGAGAACGCTCTTTTCGAGCTAGTTAATGCGAGAAACACGTTTTCTGGTGTTTTCACCACTCCACAGTGCGTCTGATATGCGGAACCGGCGATATATTGATTTTCGTGGTGTTTCCAGCTGAGATATGCATTTTCTGCGATAAGCTTGGTGAGTCTTCTGCCAGAAGTATGCAGAATCATCTAGCACGCTCTTTTCGAGCTACTTAATGCGAGAAACACGTTTTCTGGTGTATTCACCACTCCACAGTACGTTAGACATGCAGAACCGGCGATATCTTGGTTTTTGTGGGGTTTCCAGCTGAAATATGCATTTTCTGCGATAATCTTGGTGTTTCATCTATGAGCAGTATGCAGAATTATTCGAGAACGCTCTTTTCGAGTTAGTTAATGCGATAAACACGTTTTCTGGTGTTTTCACCACTCCACAGTACGTTTGATGTGCAGAACCGGAGATATCTTGGTTTTCGTGAGGCTTCAAGCTGAGGTATGCATTTTCTGCGATAATCTTGGTGAGACTTCAGTCAGAAGTATGCAGAATCATCTAGATCGCTCGTTTCGAGCTATTTAATGCGAGAAACACGTTTTCTGGTGTTTTCACCACTCCACAGTGCGTCTGATATGCGGAACCGGCGATATATTGATTTTCGTGGTGTTTCCAGCTGAGATATGCATTTTCTGCGATAAGCTTGGTGAGTCTTCTGCCAGAAGTATGCAGAATCATCTAGCACGCTCTTTTCGAGCTACTTAATGCGATAAACACGTTTTCTGGTGTATTCACCACTCCACAGTACGTTTGATGTGCAGAACCGGAGATATCTTGGTTTTCGTGAGGCTTCAAGCTGAGGTATGCATTTTCTGCGATAATCTTGGTGAGACTTCAGTCAGAAGTATGCAGAATCATCTAGATCGCTCGTTTCGAGCTATTTAATGCGATAAACACGTTTTCTGGTGTTTTCACCACTCCACAGTACGTTTGATGTGCAGAACCGGAGATATCTTGGTTTTCGTGGTGTTTCCAGCTGAGAGATGCATTTTCTGCGATAATCTTGGTGAGACTTCCGTCAGAAGTATGCAGAATCATCTAGATCGCTCGTTTCGAGCTATTTAATGCGAGAAACACGTTATCTGGTTGTTTTCACCACTCCATAGTGCGTTTGATATGCAGAACCGGTGACATCTTGATTTTCGTGAGGTTTCTAGCTGAGATATGCATTTACTGCGATAATATTGGTGAGACTTCTGTCCGAAGTGTGCTTAATCATCGAGATCGCTCTATTCGAGCTATTTAATGCGAGAAACACGTTATCTGGTGGTTTCAGCACTCCACAGTGCGTTTGATATGCAGAACCAGCGATATCTTGGTTTTCGTGGGGTTTCTAGCAGAGATATGCATTTTCTGCTATAATCATGGTGAGACTTCTGTTAGAAGTATGCAGAATCATCGAGATCGCACTTTTCGATCTATTTAATGCGAGAAACACGTTGTCTGGTGTTTTCACCACTCCACAGTTGGTTTGATATGCAGAACCGGCGATGTTTGGTTTTCGTCGGGTTTCAAGCTGAAATATGCATTTTCTGCGATAATCTTGGTGAAACATCTGTCCGAAGTATGCAGAAACATCAAGAGCGCTCTTTTCGAGCTATTTAATGCGAGAAACACGTTTTCTGGGGTTTTCACCACACCACAGTTCGCTGGATGTGCAGAACCGGAGATATCTTGGTTTTCGTGGGGTTTCAAGCTGAGATATGCATTTTCTGCGATAATCTTGGTGAGACCTCTGTCCGAAGTATGCAGAAACATCGAGATCGCTCTTTTCGACCTATATAATGCGAGAAACACGTTTTCTGGGGTTTTCACCACTCCACTGTTCGTTGAATATGCAGAACAGGAGATATCTTGGTTTTCGTGGGGTTTCTAGCAGAGATATGCATTTTCTGCGATAATCATAGTGAGACTTCTGTTAGAAGTATGCAGAATCATCGAGATCGCACTTTTCGATCTATTTAATGCGAGAAACACGTTGTCTGGTGTTTTCACCACTCCACAGTTGGTTTGATATGCAGAACCGGCGATGTTTGGTTTTCGTCGGGTTTCAAGTTGAGATATGCATTTTCTACGATAATCTTGGTGAAACATCTGTCCGAAGTATGCAGAAACATCAAGAGCGCTCTTTTCGAGCTATTTAATGCGAGAAACACGTTTTCTGCGGTTTTCACCACACCACAGTCCGTTGGATGTGCAGAACCGGAAATATCTTGGTTTTCGTGGGGTTTCAAGCTGAGATATGCATTTTCTGCGATAATCTTGGTGTGACCTCTGTCCGAAGTATGCAGAAACATCGAGATCGCTCTTTTCGACCTATTTAATGCGAGAAACACGTTATCTGGTGTTTTCACCACTCCACAGTGCGTTTGATATGCAGAACCAGCGATATCTGGGTTTTCTTGGGGTTTCAAGCTGAGATATGCATTTTTTACGATAATCTTGATGAGACTTCTGTCCGAAGTATGCTTAATCATCGAGATCGCTCGTTTGGACCTATTTAATGCGAGAAACACGTTATCTGGTGTTTTCACCACTCCACAGTGCGTTTGAAATGCAGAACCGGCGATATCTTGGTTTTTGTGGGGTTTCAAGCTCAGATATGCATTTTCTGCGATAATCTTGGTGAGACTTCTGTCCGAAGTGTGCAGAATCATCGAGATCGCTCTTTTCGAGCTATTTAATGCGAGAAACACGTTGTCTGGTGTTTTCACCACTCCACAGTTGGTTTGATATGCAGAACCGGCGATGTTTGGTTTTCGTAGGGTTTCAAGTTGAGATATGCATTTTCTACGATAATCTTGGTGAAACATCTGTCCGAAGTATGCAGAAACATCAAGAGCGCTCGTTTCGAGCTATTTAATGCGAGAAACACGTTTTCTGGGGTTTTCACCACACCACAGTTCGTTGGATGTGCAGAACCGGAGATATCTTGGTTTTCGTGGGGTTTCAAGCTGAGATATGCATTTTCTGCGATAATCTTGGTGAGACCTCTGTCCGAAGTATGCAGAAACATCGAGATCGCTCTTTTCGACCTATTTAATGCGAGAAACACGTTATCTGGTGTTTTCACCACTCCACAGTGCGTTTGATATGCAGAACCGGCGATATCTTGGTTTTTGTGGGGTTTCAAGCTGAGATATGCATTTTCTGCGATAATCTTGGTGAGACTTCTGTCCGAAGTATGCAGAATCATCCAGATCGCACTTTTCGAGCTATTTAATGCGAGAAACACGTTATCTGTTGTTTCCACCACTCCACAGTGCGTTTGAAATGCAGAACCGGCGATATCTTGGTTTTTGTGGGGTTTCAATCTGAGATATGCATTTTTTACGATAATCTTGGTGAGGCTTCTGTCCGAAGTATGCTTAATCATCGAGATCGCTCTTTTCGAGCTATTTAATGCGAGAAACACGTTAATTGGTGGTTTCAGCACTCCACAGTGCGTTTGATATGCAGAACCAGCGACATCTTGGTTTTTGTGGGGATTCAAGCTGAGATATGCAATTGCTGCGATAATCTTGGTGAGACCTCTGTCCGAAGTATGCAGAAACATCGAGATCGCTCTTTTCGACCTATTTAATGCGAGAAACACGTTGTCTGGTGTTTTCACCACTCCACAGTGCGTTTGATATGCAGAACCAGCGAAATCTTGGTTTTCGTGGGGTTTCAAGCTGAGATATGCATTTTTTACCATAATCATGGTGAGACTTCTGTCCGAAGTATGCAGAATACTCGAGATCGCACTTTTCGAGCTATGTAATGCGAGAAACACGTTATCTGGTGTTTTCAGCAATCCACAGTGCGTTTGATATGCAGAACCAGCGATATCTGGGTTTTCTTGGGGTTTCAAGCTGAGATATGCATTTTTTACGATAATCTTGATAAGACTTCTATCCGAAGTATGCTTAATCATCGAGATCGCTCGTTTGAACATATTAAATGCGAGAAACACGTTATCTGGTGTTTTCACAACTCCACAGTGCGTATGATATGCAGAACTGGCGATATCTTGGTTTTCGTGGGGTTTCAAGCTGAGATTTGCATTATCTGCGATAATTTTGGTGAGACTTCTGTCCGAAGTGTGCAGAATCATCGAGATCTCTCTTTTCGAGCTATTTAATGCAGAAACAAGTTATCTGGTGTTTGCACCACTCCACAGTGCGTTTGATATGCAGAACCAGCGATATCTTGGTTTTCGTGGGGTTTCAAGCTCAGATATGTATTTTCTGCGATAATCTTGGTGAGACTTCTGTCCGAAGTATGCAGAATCATCCAGATCGCTCTTTTCGAGCTATTTAATGCGAGAAACATGTTTTCTTGTGTTTTCTCCACACCACAATGTGTTTGATACGCAGAACCTGCGACATCTTGGTTTTCGTCGGGCTTCAAGCTGAGATATGCATTTTCTGCGATAATATTGGTGAGACTTCATTCACAAGTATGCAGAATCATCCCGAACGCTCTTTTCGAGCTTGTTAATGCGAGTAACACGTTTTCTGGTGTTTTCACCACTCCACAGTGTGTCTGATATGGAGAACCTGCGATATCTCGGTTTTCGTAGGGTTTCCAGTTGAGATATGTATTTTCTGCGATAATCTTGGCGAGTCTTCTATCCGAAGTATGCTTAATCATCGAGATCGCTCGTTTGGACATATTTAATGCGAGAAACACGTTATCTGGTGTTTTCACAACTCCACAGTGCGTATGATATGCAGAACTGGCGATATCTTGGGTTTCGTGGGGTTTCAAGCTGAGATTTGCATTATCTGCGATAATTTTGGTGAGACTTCTGTCCGAAGTGTGCAGAATCATCGAGATCGCTCTTTTCGAGCTATTTAATGCGAGAAACAAGTTATCTGGTGTTTGCACCACTCCACAGTGCGTTTGATATGCAGAACCAGCGATATCTGGGTTTTCTTGGGGTTTCAAGCTGAGATATGCATTTTTTACGATAATCTTGATGAGACTTCTATCCGAAGTATGCTTAATCATCGAGATCGCTCGTTTGGACATATTTAATGCGAGAAACACGTTATCTGGTGTTTTCAGCACTCCACAGTGCGTTTGATATGCAGAACCAGCGATATCTGGGTTTTCTTGGGGTTTCAAGCTGAGATATGCATTTTTTACGATAATCTTGATGAGACTTCTATCCGAAGTATGCTTAATCATCGAGATCGCTCGTTTGGACATATTTAATGCGAGAAACACGTTATCTGGTGTTTTCACAACTCCACAGTGCGTATGATATGCAGAACAGGCGATATCTTGGTTTTCGTGGGGTTTCAAGCTGAGATTTGCATTATCTGCGATAATTTTGGTGAGACTTCTGTCCGAAGTGTGCAGAATCATCGAGATCGCTCCTTTCGAGCTATTTAATGCGAGAAACAAGTTATCTGGTGTTTTCAGCACTCCACAGTGCGTTTGATATGCAGAACCAGCGATATCTGGGTTTTCTTGGGGTTTCAAGCTGAGATATGCATTTTCTGCGATAATCTTGGTGAGTCTTCTGTCAGAAGTATGCAGAATCATCTAGATCGCTCTTTTCGAGCCATTTAATGCGAGAAACACGTTTTGTGGTGTTTTGACCACTCCACAGTGCGTTTGATATGCAGAACCGGAGACATCTTGGTTTTCGTCGGGTTTCAAGCTGAGATAAGCATTTTCTACGATAATCTTGGTGAGACTTCTGTCAGAAGTTTGCAGAATCATCGAGAACGCTCTTTTCTAGCTAGTTAATGCGAGAAACACGTTTTGTGGTGTTTTGACCACTCCACAGTGCGTTTGATATGCAGAACCGGAGACATCTTGATTTTCGTGGTGTTTCCAGATGAGATATGCATTTTCTGCGATAATCTTGGTGGGTCTTTTGTCAGAAGTATGCAGAATCATCTAGATCGCGCTTTTCGAGCTATTTAATGCGAGAAACGCGTTATCTGGTGTTTTCACCACTCCACAGTTGGTTTGATATGCAGAACCGGCGATATTTTGGTTTTCGTCGGGTTTCAATCTGAGATATGCATTTTCTACGATAATCTTGGTGAAACGTCTGTCCGAAGTATGCAGAAACATCGAGAGCGCTCTTTTCTAGCTATTTAATGCGAGAAACTCGTTTTCTGGGGTTTTCACCACTCCACAGTTCGTTGGATATGCAGAACCGGAGATATTTTGTTTTGCGTCGGGTTTCAAGCTGAGATATGCATTTTCTACGATAAGCTTGGTGAAACATCTGTCCGAAGTATGCAGAAACGTCGAGAGCGCTCTTTTCGAGCTATTTAATGCGAGAAACACGTTTTCTGGGGTTTTCACCACTCCACAGTTGGTTTGATATGCAGAACCGGCGATATTTTTGTTTTCGTCGGGTTTCAAGCTGAGATATGCATTTTCTACGATAATCTTGGTGAAACATCTGACCGAAGTATGCAGAAACATCAAGAGCGCTCTTTTCGTGCTATTTAATGCGAGAAACTCGTTTTCTGGTGTTTTCACCACTCCACAGTGCGTTTGATATGCAGAACCGGCGATATCTTTGTTTTCGTGGGGTTTCAAGATGAGATATGCATTTTCTGCGATAATCTTGGTGAGACTTCTGTCCGAAGTATGCTGAATCATCGAGATCGCTCTTTTCGAGCTAGTTAGTGCCTGAAACACGTTATCTGGTGTTTTCACCACTCCACAGTTCGTTGGATATGCAGAACAGTAGATATCTTGGTTTTCGTTGGGTTTCAAGCAGAGATATGCATTTTCTGCGATAATCTTGTTGAGACTTCTGTTCGAACTATGCAGAATCATCGAGATCGCTCGTTTCGAGCTATTTAATGCGATAAACACGTTATCTGGTGTTTTCACCACTCCACAGTTGGTTTGATATGCAGAACCGGCGATATTTTGGTTTTCGTCGGGTTTCAAGCTGAGATATGCATTTTCTACGATAATCTTGGTGAAACATGTGTCCGAAGTATCCAGAAACATCAATAGCACTCTTTTCGAGCTATTTAATGCGAGAAACTCGTTTTCTGGGGTTTTCACCACTCCACAGTTCGTTGGATATGCAGAACCGGAGATATCTTGGTTTTCGTGGGGTTTCAAGATGAGATATGCATTTCCTGCGATAATCTTGGTGAGACTTCTGTCCGAAGTTTGCTGAATCATCGAGATCGCTCGTTTCGAGCTATTTAATGCGATAAACACGTTATCTGGTGTTTTCACCACGCCACAGTGCGTTTGATATGCAGAACAGGCGATATCTTGATTTTCGTGGTGTTTCCAGATGAGATATGCATTTCCTGCGATAATCTTGGTGAGACTTCTGTCCGAAGTTTGCTGAATCATCGGGATCGCTCTTTTCGAGCTATTTAATGCGGGAAACACGTTCTCTGGTTGATTTCACCACTCCACAGTGCGTTTGATGTGCAGAACAGGCGATATCTTGATTTTCGTGGTGTTTCCAGCTGAGATATGCATTTTCTGCGATAATCTTGGTTGGTCTTTTGTCAGAAGTATGCAGAATCATCTAGATCGCTCTTTTCGAGCTACTTAATGCACGTAACACGTTTTCTGGTGTTTTCACCACTCCACAGTACGTTTGACATGCAGAACCGGAGATATCTTGGTTTCGGTCGGGTTTCAAGCTGAGATATGCATTTTCTACGATAATCTTGGTGAAACGTCTGTCCGAAGTATGCAGAAACATCGAGAGCGCTCTTTTCTAGCTATTTAATGCGAGAAACTCGTTTTCTGGGGTTTTCACCACTCCACAGTTCGTTGGATATGCAGAACCGGAGATATTTTGTTTTTCGTCGGGTTTCAAGCTGAGATATGCATTTTCTACGATAAGCTTGGTGAAACATCTGACCGAAGTATGCAGAAACATCAAGAGCGCTCTTTTCGAGCTATTTAATGCGAGAAACTCGTTTTCTGGTGTTTTCACCACTCCACAGTGCGTTTGATATGCAGAACCGGCGATATCTTTGTTTTCGTGGGGTTTCAAGATGAGATATGCATTTTCTGCGATAATCTTGGTGAGACTTCTGTCCGAAGTATGCTGAATCATCGAGATCGCTCTTTTCGAGCTAGTTAGTGCCTGAAACACGTTATCTGGTGTTTTCACCACTCCACAGTTCGTTGGATATGCAGAACAGTAGATATCTTGGTTTTCGTTGGGTTTCAAGCAGAGATATGCATTTTCTGCGATAATCTTGTTGAGACTTCTGTTCGAACTATGCAGAATCATCGAGATCGCTCGTTTCGAGCTATTTAATGCGATAAACACGTTATCTGGTGTTTTCACCACTCCACAGTTCGTTGGATATGCAGAACCGGAGATATCTTGGTTTTCGTGGGGATTCAAGCTGGGATATGCATTTCCTGCGATAATCTTGGTGAGACTTCTGTCCGAAGTATGCTGAATCATCTAGAACGCTCTTTTCGAGCTATTTAATGCGAGAAACACGTTATATGGTGTTTTCACCACTCCACAGTGCGATTGATATGCAGAACAGTAGATATCTTGGTTTTCGTGGGGTTTCAAGATGAGATATGCATTTCCTGCGATAATCTTGGTGAGACTTCTGTCCGAAGTTTGCTGAATCATCGAGATCGCTCGTTTCGAGCTATTTAATGCGATAAACACGTTATCTGGTGTTTTCACCACGCCACAGTGCGTTTGATATGCAGAACAGGCGATATCTTGATTTTCGTGGTGTTTCCAGATGAGATAAGCATTTTCTGCGATAATCTTGGTGGGTCTTTTGTCAGAAGTATGCAGAATCATCTAGATCGCGCTTTTCGAGCTATTTAATGCGAGAAACACGTTATCTGGTGTTTTCACCACTCCACAGTTGGTTTGATATGCAGAACCGGCGATATTTTGGTTTTCGTCGGGTTTCAAGCTGAGATATGCATTTTCTACGATAATCTTGGTGAAACATCTGTCCGAAGTATGCAGAATCATCGAGATCGCTCTTTTCGAGCTAGTTAGTGCGAGAAACACGTTATCTGGTGTTTTCACCACTCCACAGTGCGTTTGATATGCAGAACAGTACATATCTTGGTTTTCGTGGGGTTTCAAGCTGAGATATGCATTTTCTGCGATAATCTTGTTGAGACTTCTGTTCCAAGTATGCAGAATCATCGAGATCGCTCGTTTCGAGCTATTTAATGCGATAAACACGTTATCTGGTGTTTTCACCACTCCACAGTTGGTTTGATATGCAGAACCGGCGATATTTTGGTTTTCGTCGGGTTTCAAGCTGAGATATGCATTTTCTACGATAATCTTGGTGAAACATGTGTCAGAAGTATGCAGAATCATCTAGATCGCGCTTTTCGAGCTATTTAATGCGAGAAACACGTTATCTGGTGTTTTCACCACTCCACAGTTCGTTGGATATGCAGAACCGGAGATATCTTGGTTTTCGTGGGGTTTCAAGATGAGATATGCATTTCCTGCGATAATCTTGGTGAGACTTCTGTCCGAAGTTTGCTGAATCATCGGGATCGCTCTTTTCGAGCTAGTTAGTGCGAGAAACACGTTATCTGGTGTTTTCACCACTCCACAGTTCGTTGGATATGCAGAACCGGAGATATTTTGGTTTTCGTCGGGTTTCAAGCTGAGATATGCATTTTCTACGATAAGCTTGGTGAAACATCTGTCCGAAGTATGCAGAAACGTCGAGAGCGCTCTTTTCGAGCTATTTAATGCGAGAAACACGTTTTCTCTGGTTTTCACCACTCCACAGTGCGTTTGATGTGCAGAACAGTAGATATCTTTGTTTGCGTGGGGTTTCAAGCAGAGATATGCATTTTCTGCGATAATCTTGGTGAGACTTCTGTTAGAAGTATGCAGAATCATCGAGATCGCACTTTTCGAGCTATTTAATGCGAGAAACACGTAATAATTTTATTAAGTAGATTTATTTCTAAAATAGGATTGATTTTAATAATTTTATTCGTTTTAATTCAAAATATTTTAGTAATTTTAGAATTGTGTATATCATTTATTCAAGCTTATGTATTTTCAACTTTAAGAGTATTGTATTTTTCAGAATTTAAATAAATAAAATGATAATAAGAAATTTTCCTTTTCATTTAGTAACAGTTAGACCATGACCTTTTTTGATATCTATGAGATTAATAAATTCAATATTAGGTTTTATTAATTGATTTTATTTAAATGATTTTGAATTTATTTTTTTTAATTTATTTATTAATTTATTAATTATATATCAATGATGACGAGATATTATTCGAGAGAGTTTATATCAGGGATTTCATACTTTTATAGTTTATGGGTTTTTAAAATTTAGGATAATTTTATTTATTATTTCAGAAATATTTTTTTTTATTTCTTTTTTTTGAACTTATTTTCATAGATGTATTTCTTTAAGAATTGAATTAGGATATATTTGACCTCCTAAAATAATTAGTCAATTTAATCCTTATGATATTCCTTTATTAAATTCTGTTATTTTAATTTCTTCAGGATTATCAGTATCTTGAAGTCATTATAGATTGTTAAATAATAATTTTAATATAGTTAATTTAAGATTATTTTTTACAGTTATTTTAGGTATTTATTTTACTTTAATTCAATTTATTGAATATTTAGAATCTTCTTTTAGAATTAATGATGGAATTTTTGGTTCTATTTTTTATATAAGGACTGGATTTCATGGTCTTCATGTTATTGTAGGAAGTTTAATATTGATATTTTCTTTATTTCGATTGAATATAAATCATTTTAGAAAAATTCATCATTTTAATTTTGAAGGTTCTTTATGATATTGACATTTTGTTGATGTTATTTGATTATTTTTATATATTTTTATTTATTGATGAATATATTATATATATAGTATAATTTAATACAGTTAACTTCCAATTAACAAATTTCTATTTTAGTAATATATATAGTGATGTTAATGGTGTTATCTTATATTAGATTAATTTTTTTAATTATAATTTTAATTTATTTATTAAATGTGTTTTCTTCTATTTTTAAGATTTCTGATAAGGAAAAGAAAAGTTCTTATGAATGTGGGTTTAATTCAATTACTAAGGCTTTTATTCCATTTTCAGTACCTTTTTATTTAATAGCTTTAATATTTTTAGTATTTGATATTGAAATTATTTTAATTGTTCCATTTATTTTATTAGTTAAGTATATAGGTTTTAGTTACATATTTATTATTTTTTTATTATTTTTTTTTATTATACTTTTTTCTTTAGTTTATGAATGATGTATAAATTATTTATTGTGAATATTTTAATTTGAATATATGGATTATTAGTTAATCAATATTTAAGTCGAAATTAAATTGTAATTTTTTACTTCATATATTATTTAATTTATATAATTTAATATAAATTTTAATTAAAGCCAAATAGAGGCATTTTATTGTTAATAAGATTATTGAATAATTTATTCTAATTAAAGAAATAATTGAAAATAGAATTTCTAATTCTGTAGAGATATTAATTTATCATATTTCTTTTAATAGGTTTATATAGTTTAATTAAAACTTTATATTTTCAGTATAAAAATATTAATATACATATTTATTTATAAATAAATGTATAAAGATATATATATATATATATTTAAAAATAATAAATTATTTCTTTAATATTTTCAATATTATGCTCTTATATAAGCTATTTAAATTTAATAGATAAATAATATTAATAATATAAATAGAAAAAAAGAGGAAATTATATAGTTGAAGTTAAATATACTAAATTTAATAATTGTTAAATAATATAGAATATTTTTTATTAATTTTCCTATAAGTATTTCAAATAATCTTTTTTCAATAAATTTTTCATAGTTTAAAATGATTTTTACTGGTATTTTATAAATATGGGTATAGAAGATATTTATAAGTATTATTCTTTCAGTTAAATTAATTAATAGATAATTTTTTTTATTTGATTTAAAGATTTGATAGCCAATAATTATACCAATAATTAATAATTTAATAATTATTAATTTATATACTTTAGGTAGATTAATATTATAATCTAAGTAAATTATATTTAGATAAATTTTACTAAAAAATAGTGATATAACAAATATAATTAATATTCTAAAATTTATTATATTATTTTCTTTTAAATTTAAATTATTGTAGAAAGGTAAATTTTGGGGTAGTAAAGTTAAAATTAAACGAGTTGAATATGCAACTGTAAAGATAGTTCCAAGTATTAAATTTAATAATCTTATAAAATTTAATTTATTATAAAAAAAAAATTCTATAATTAAGTCTTTGGAGCAAAATCCACCTAAAAATGGGAATCCACATAGAGATAAAATAGAAAATATTATAATTAATCTTTTAAATGGGTAGATTATAAATATTCCTTTATAATCACGTATATCTTGACTTCTATTTATATAATGAATAAATCTTCCTGAACATAGAAATATTAAAGATTTAAATATTGCATGAATGATTAAATGAAAAAAGGCTAAGTTTTCTAAACCTAGAAATAAAATTCTTATTATAAATCCTAGTTGTCTTAAGGTAGATAAAGCAATAATTTTTTTAAAATCTATTTCAAATATAGCTATTAATCCGGCAATTAGTATAGTTAATCTTGAAATAATTAATAAATATTTATTTAAATTTGTATTTATAATTAAAGTATTGTATCGAATTAAGATATATACTCCGGCAGTTACTAATGTAGATGAATGAACTAAAGAAGATACAGGAGTGGGAGCTATTGTAGCAGCAGGTAATCAATTTCTAAAAGGAATTTGTGCTCTTTTTGTAAAGGTTATAATTACAATAAGAATAAATATTGGTAAATTTAAATCATAAAGTATTAAGTTTCATGAATTAAATTTTATTATAAAGCAAATTAATATTAAAAGACAAATATCTCCAATTCGATTTAAAATAATAGTTAATAATCCTGCTCTATAAGCTTTATTGTTATTATAATAAATAATTAAACAATAAGAGATTAATCCTAAACCATCTCATCCTAATAAAATAGTTAATATATTAGGTCTTAAAATTATAAATACTATTGATAAATAAAATAATAAAGTTAAGTATAAAAATTTATTTATAAGATTGTTATTTAATTTTATATATTCAGTTCTATAAATTAGAACTATTGCTGTAATTAATCTGACTATTATAATAAAAAATAATGTTTTATTATCAATTAAAATAAATAAATTAAATTTTATTGAATTAAAATTTAAGATTAATCATTCAATAATAATAATTTTATTAATTATAATTAAATAACAAGCAGTTATAAAAGATAAGATTCTTCATATTGTTAAAATGATTCTAAAAATTATTATTTTGATAATAATTTAAAGTAATATATATATATATACATTTTTGATATCACAAATCAATATTTTAGTTAAATTATTTAAATAAATAATATTTAAATTTATAATTATTAGATTGATTGGAATTCAATGTAATATTAAAGTAAGAAAATTAATTAATTTATTAATTTTGATAGTATAAAAATTTAATATATTAGTAAATCCATGTTGAATATATCTATATAAATATAAAGTATAAATAAATCTTATTAAACAATAGATAATTATAATATAAATTAAATATTTACATCAATTAAATAATCTGATTAGTAAAGTGATTTCACTAATTAAATTTAAAGATATAGGAGCAGCTATATTTGATGATCTTAATAAGAATCATATTAAAGCTATAGAAGGTATAAGAATTATTATACCTTTATTTAAAATTATTAATCGTCTATTAGTTTGTTTATAGATAATATTAATTACATAAAAAAGTCCTGATGAACATAAACCATGAGCAATTATTATATAAATACCTCCTTTTATTCCAATATAAGATAATGTTATTATTCCTCTAATTATTAAAGCTATATGAATAATTGAAGATATAGCAACAATGATTTTTATATCAATTTGTCGTAAACATGAAAGTCTTAAAATTAATCTTCCAATTATTCTTAAGTAAATTAAATAAATTCTTAATTTATTTAAATTTTTTAAAATTATAATTATTCGTAATAAGCCATATCTTCCAAGTTTTAATATGATAGAAGCTAAAATTATAGATCCAATATATGAGGCTTCTACATGGGCTTTTAATAATCAATTGTGAAGTGTAAATATAGGAATTTTTACTATAAAAGATATTAGTAAATAAATTAAAATATATATAGATAATTTAAGTTTTTTAATTTCTATATAAGGAAAAGATAAATTTTTTCTATATTTTAATATAAAATGTAGAATGTGTCAATGTGTTAATGTAAAATATAATTATTAATAAAGGTAATGATAAAACTGTGGGCTGTTATGTTGACGGAGGATAGAAGGCGGAGGAATGATAGAGAGGATCGTAGGAAAAGGAAAGGTTGCGTTTCGTCCTGGGCCTCCTAGTGGACTCGTCAGTAAGGCATTCTAGGAGACCCGTGCCTTAGACGCGGGGGACTGGAGGAGTTAGGTTGGAAGGTGTATATATACAAACAGGACCTCTCGGGAGCGCTAGCGAGAATGGTCTCCTGTGTCTCTGTCCCTCTAGCGGTGGTAGACAGAAGGGTCGCCACAAAACTAAAGTATAAAATATCAAATAATAACTTGCTAATATTCGAAATAAACCATATCCTCAGAAAATGACTATAAAGAAAATTAATAATAAATTTATTTCAAATATTAAATAAAAAATAAAAAAATATATAGCTATGAAATTTAAGATTAAGGATATTAATATTATTATAGTTAACTTGGTGTATATATTTATATTATTTTCGTACTTTATATTTATTATAATTATTCTGAAAATTCATAAAGTTAAAATAATTAAATTATAAGAATATATATTAAATCTTAAATTATTAGAGATTATTCATCAATTTATTAAATTTAGTTTAAATAATATAATAAATGTTAATATATAAGAATTATTTCTTAATAGATATAAACATTTATTTATATTAAATTGTATTATTATATAAGTAATGAATATAATTATTTCGAACATAAATTTATTAAATTAATGTTTTGATGGCCATGTGTATAATTTATTCTAATTAGTAAAGCTAATCCTACAATAGATTCACATACTGCGAAAATAATATAGATAATAAAAATTCATCTATTTAAATTATTTAATAGGATAATAATAATTAAAGTTAAAATAAAATATTCTAAAGTAATTAAAAAATTAATAAATTGTTTTCTAGATTTTCAAAGAATTAAGGTGATAATAACTAATAAAATAATTATGCAACTAAATTTAAAATATTATATAATTTAAGTTAAAATAATAATTTTGTAAATTATTAATGAATTGTGAATATTCTATAATAAAGTTTAAATTTCAAAGAAAATTAATATAAATTTTTTATAATTCCCAGAAATATTGTTTTATTAATTATAATTTTATTTTATTTATAATATGATAATATATATATATATATATATATATATATATATATATATATATATATATATATATATATATATTTATAAAATAAAATTTTTATGTTAGACGAGAATTAAGCCTCAAAAAAATGTTTTTGGTTAGTTTTATTAAATAAATAAATCAAAAATTAAAAATTATATAAAATGTCCATAGAATTTCTAAATTATATATTAAAGTTTTTTTTAATATTTTTATATTTTTTATCTTTATATTTGATTTTTTTTATTTTAATTACTGGGGATAAAATTCATCCTATAAAGAATTTAATATATTTTGTATTATATATAGTTATTTTATGTTTAATTTTATATTTATTTAAATTTAAATCTTTATTTATTTATATAATTATAATTATTTTTATTAGAGGATTATTAATTTTATTTGCTTATTTTGTTAGATTAAATAATCAATCTATGATGAATTATTTTAAATATATAAATTTTTTTATTATTGGTTTATTAATAATTAATATTATATATTTTTTTTCTAATTATTTAATTGAAAATTTTGATAGAATAATTTATTCAATAAATCTATATCGGGATAAAAATATTAATTTATCTTTTATTTATCAATATTCAAATTTGTTTTTATTATTTTTTATAATTTTATTTTTATTTTTTGTTTTAATTATAAGATATAAAATAAGATATCCTAAAAAAAAAGCTTATCAATCTAAATCTAAATTTTTAGAAGAGTTATATAAAAAATATAAGTTTTAAACTTTATCCTGTTAATTTATTTTACTTAATTTTATTCTTAATTTGTTTTATTTAATTTTAATGTGAATAAAATTTTTAAGTTTATTAAATAAAGATAAAATTCTTAATATATTTTTTTATTCATTATTGATATTACCTACTCCCTTTAATATTAATATTTGATGAAATTTTGGATCAATATTAGGGGTATTTTTGGTAATTCAAATTCTGTCTGGATTATTTTTATCAATACATTATTGTCCTAATATTGATTATGCTTCAGCATTCAGCACTCCACAGTGCGTTTGACATGCGGAAACTGCGATATCTTCGGTTTCGTTGGGCTTCCAGCTGAGATATGCATTTTCAGTGATAATCTACATGATCCCGTTGTTACAAGTGTGCAGAATCACCGAAATCGCTGTTTTCGTGCTACTGAATGCGAAAACACGTTTCCTGGTGTTTTCAGCACTCCACATTGCGTTTGACTTGCGGAAACTGTGATATCTTCGGTTTCGTTGGGTTTCCAGCTGAGATATGCATTTTCAGTGATAAATTCATGATTCTGCTGTTTCAAGTTTGCAGAATCACCGAAATCGCTGTTTTCGTGCTGTTGAATGCGAAAAACACGTTTCCTGGTGTTTTCAGCACTCCACAGTGCGTTTGATTTGCGGAAACCGCGATATCTTCGTTTTCGTGGGGTTGCCAGCTGCGACATGCATTATCTATGATAATCTTGGATATTCTTATGTGAGAAGTGTGCAGAATCACCGAAATCGCTGTTTCCGTGCTATTGAATGCGATAAACACGTTTCCTGGTGTTTTCAGCACTCCACATTGCGTTTGACATGCGGAAACTGTGATATCTTCGGTTTCGTAGGGTTTCCAGCTGAGATATGCATTTTCAGTGATAAATTCATGATTCTGCTGTTTCAAGTTTGCAGAATCACCGAAATCGCTGTTTTCGTGCTATTGAATGCGAAAAACACGTTTCCTGGTGTTTTCAGAACTCCACAGTGCGTTTGACATGCGGAAACTGCGATATCTTTGGTATCTTTGGGTTTCCAGCTGAGATATGCATTTTCAGTGATAAATTCATGATTCTGCTTTGACAGGAGTGCAGAATCACCGAAATCGCTGGTTTCGTGCTATTGAATGCGAAAAACACGTTTCCTGCTGTTTTCAGCAGTCCGCAGTGCGTTTGACATGCGGAAACAGAAATATCTTCGGTTTCGTTGGGTTTCCAGCTGAGATATGCATTGTCAGTGATAGTCTTCATTATCCTGCTGTTACAAGTGAGCAGAATCACCGAAACCGCTGTTTTCGTGATATTGAATGCATGAATCACGTTTTCTGGTGTTTTCAGCACTCCACAGTGCGTTTGACATGCGGAAACTGCGATATCTTCGGTTTCGTTGGGTTTCCAGCTGCGATATGCATTTTCAGTGATAAATTCATGATTCTGCTGTTTCAAGTTTGCAGAATCACCGAAATCGCTGTTTTCGTGCTATTGAATGCGAAGAACACGTTTCCTGGTGTTTTCAGAACTCCACAGTGCGTTTGACAAGCGGAAACTGCGATATCTTTGGTATCTTTGGGTTTCCAGCTGAGATATGCATTTTCAGTGATAAAATCATGATTCTGCTTTTACAGGAGTGCAGAATCACCGAAATCGCTGGTTTCGTACTATTGAATGCGAAAAACACGTTTCCTGGTGTTTTGAGCAGTCCGCAGTGCGTATGACATGCGGAAACAGAAATATCTTCGGTATAGTTGGGTTTCCAGCTGAGATATGCATTTTCAGTGATAAATTCATGATTCTGCTGTTTCAAGTTTGCAGAATCACCGAAATCGCTGTGTTCGTGCTATTGAATGCGAAAACACGTTTCCTGGTGTTTTCAGCACTCCACATTGCGTTTGACTTGCGGAAACTGTGATATCTTCGGTTTCGTTGGGTTTCCAGCTGAGATATGCATTTTCAGTGATAAATTCATGATTCTGCTGTTTCAAGTTTGCAGAATCACCGAAATCGCTGTTTTCGTGCTATTGAATGCGAAAAACACGTTTCCTGGTGTTTTCAGAACTCCACAGTGCGTTTGACATGCGGAAACTGCGATATCTTCGGTTTCGTTGGGTTTCCAGCTGCGATATGCATTTTCAGTGATAAATTCATGATTCTGCTGTTTCAAGTTTGCAGAATCACCGAAATCGCTGTGTTCGTGCTATTGAATGCGAAAAACACGTTTCCTGCTGTTTTCAGCAGTCCGCAGTGCGTTTGACATGCGGAAACTGTGATATCTTCGGTTTCGTAGGGTTTCCAGCTGAGATATGCATTTTCAGTGATAAGTTCATGATTCTGCTGTTTCAAGTTTGCAGAATCACCGAAATCGCTGTTTTCGTGCTAGTGAATGCGAAAAACACGTTTCCTGGTGTTTTCAGCACTCCACATTGCGTTTGACAAGCGGAAACTGCGATATCTTTGGTATCTTTGGGTTTCCAGCTGAGATATGCATTTTCAGTGATAAAATCATGATTCTGCTTTTACAGGAGTGCAGAATCACCGAAATCGCTGGTTTCGTACTATTGAATGCGAAAAACACGTTTCCTGGTGTTTTGAGCAGTCCGCAGTGCGTATGACATGCGGAAACAGAAATATCTTCGGTATAGTTGGGTTTCCAGCTGAGATATGCATTTTCAGTGATAAATTCATGATTCTGCTGTTTCAAGTTTGCAGAATCACCGAAATCGCTGTGTTCGTGCTATTGAATGCGAAAACACGTTTCCTGGTGTTTTCAGCACTCCACATTGCGTTTGACTTGCGGAAACTGTGATATCTTCGGTTTCGTTGGGTTTCCAGCTGAGATATGCATTTTCAGTGATAAATTCATGATTCTGCTGTTTCAAGTTTGCAGAATCACCGAAATCGCTGTTTTCGTGCTATTGAATGCGAAAAACACGTTTCCTGGTGTTTTCAGAACTCCACAGTGCGTTTGACATGCGGAAACTGCGATATCTTCGGTTTCGTTGGGTTTCCAGCTGCGATATGCATTTTCAGTGATAAATTCATGATTCTGCTGTTTCAAGTTTGCAGAATCACCGAAATCGCTGTGTTCGTGCTATTGAATGCGGAAAACACGTTTCCTGGTGTTTTCAGAACTCCACAGTGCGTTTGACATGCGGAAACTGCGATATCTTTGGTATCTTTGGGTTTCCAGCTGAGATATGCATTTTCAGTGATAAATTCATGATTCTGCTTTTACAGGAGTGCAGAATCACCGAAATCGCTGGTTTCGTGCTATTGAATGCGAAAAACACGTTTCCTGCTGTTTTCAGCAGTCCGCAGTGCGTTTGACATGCGGAAACTGTGATATCTTCGGTTTCGTAGGGTTTCCAGCTGAGATATGCATTTTCAGTGATAAATTCATGATTCTGCTGTTTCAAGTTTGCAGAATCACCGAAATCGCTGTGTTCGTGCTATTGAATGCGAAAACACGTTTCCTGGTGTTTTCAGCACTCCACATTGCGTTTGACTTGCGGAAACTGTGATATCTTCGGTTTCGTTGGGTTTCCAGCTGAGATATGCATTTTCAGTGATAAATTCATGATTCTGCTGTTTCAAGTTTGCAGAATCACCGAAATCGCTGTTTTCGTGCTGTTGAATGCGAAAAACACGTTTCCTGGTGTTTTCAGCACTCCACAGTGCGTTTGATTTGCGGAAACCGCGATATCTTCGTTTTCGTGGGGTTGCCAGCTGCGACATGCATTATCTATGATAATCTTGGATATTCTTCTGTGAGAAGTGTGCAGAATCACCGAAATCGCTGTTTCCGTGCTATTGAATGCGAAAAACACGTTTCCTGGTGTTTTCAGCACTCCACATTGCGTTTGACATGCGGAAACTGTGATATCTTCGGTTTCGTAGGGTTTCCAGCTGAGATATGCATTTTCAGTGATAAATTCATGATTCTGCTGTTTCAAGTTTGCAGAATCACCGAAATCGCTGTTTTCGTGCTATTGAATGCGAAGAACACGTTTCCTGGTGTTTTCAGAACTCCACAGTGCGTTTGACATGCGGAAACTGCGATATCTTTGGTATCTTTGGGTTTCCAGCTGAGATATGCATTTTCAGTGATAAATTCATGATTCTGCTTTTACAGGAGTGCAGAATCACCGAAATCGCTGGTTTCGTGCTATTGAATGCGAAAAACACGTTTCCTGCTGTTTTCAGCAGTCCGCAGTGCGTTTGACATGCGGAAACAGAAATATCTTCGGTATAGTTGGGTTTCCAGCTGAGATATGCATTGTCAGTGATAGTCTTCATTATCCTGCTGTTACATGTGAGCAGAATCACCGAAACCGCTATTTTCGTGATATTGAATGCATGAATCACGTTTTCTGGTGTTTTCAGCACTCCACAGTGCGTTTGACATGCGGAAACTGCGATATCTTCGGTTTCGTTGGGCTTCCAGCTGAGATATGCATTTTCAGTGATAATCTACATGATCCCGTTGTTACAAGTGTGCAGAATCACCGAAATCGCTGTTTTCGTGCTACTGAATGCGAAAAACACGTTTCCTGGTGTATTCAGAACTCCACAGTGCGTTTGACATGCGGAAACTGCGATATCTTTGGTATCTTTGGGTTTCCAGCTGAGATATGCATTTTCAGTGATAAATTCATTATTCTGCTTTTACAGGTGTGCAGAATCACCGAAATCGCTGGTTTCGTGCTATTGAATGCGAAAAACACGTTTCCTGGTGTTTTCAGCACTCCGCAGTGCGTTTGACATGCGGAAACAGACATATCTTCGGTTTCGTTGGGTTTCCATCTGCGATATGCATTTTCAGTGATAAATTCATGATTCTGCTGTTTCAAGTCTGCAGAATCACCGAAATCGCTGTGTTCGTGCTATTGAATGCGAAAAACACGTTTCCTGGTGTTTTCAGAACTCCACAGTGCGTTTGACATGCGGAAACTGCGATATCTTTGGTATCTTTGGGTTTCCAGCTGAGATATGCATTTTCAGTGATAAATTCATGATTCTGCTTTTACAGGAGTGCAGAATCACCGAAATCGCTGGTTTCGTGCTATTGAATGCGAAAAACACGTTTCCTGCTGTTTTCAGCAGTCCGCAGTGCGTTTGACATGCGGAAACAGAAATATCTTCGGTATAGTTGGGTTTCCAGCTGAGATATGCATTGTCAGTGATAGTCTTCATTATCCTGCTGTTACATGTGAGCAGAATCACCGAAACCGCTATTTTCGTGATATTGAATGCATGAATCACGTTTTCTGGTGTTTTCAGCACTCCACAGTGCGTTTGACATGCGGAAACTGCGATATCTTCGGTTTCGTTGGGCTTCCAGCTGAGATATGCATTTTCAGTGATAATCTACATGATCCCGTTGTTACAAGTGTGCAGAATCACCGAAATCGCTGTTTTCGTGCTACTGAATGCGAAAACACGTTTCCTGGTGTTTTCAGCACTCCACATTGCGTTTGACTTGCGGAAACTGTGATATCTTCGGTTTCGTTGGGTTTCCAGCTGAGATATGCATTTTCAGTGATAAATTCATGATTCTGCTGTTTCAAGTTTGCAGAATCACCGAAATCGCTGTTTTCGTGCTGTTGAATGCGAAAAACACGTTTCCTGGTGTTTTCAGCACTCCACAGTGCGTTTGATTTGCGGAAACCGCGATATCTTCGTTTTCGTGGGGTTGCCAGCTGCGACATGCATTATCTATGATAATCTTGGATATTCTTATGTGAGAAGTGTGCAGAATCACCGAAATCGCTGTTTCCGTGCTATTGAATGCGAAATACACGTTTCCTGGTGTTTTCAGCACTCCACATTGCGTTTGACATGCGGAAACTGTGATATCTTCGGTTTCGTAGGGTTTCCAGCTGAGATATGCATTTTCAGTGATAAATTCATGATTCTGCTGTTTCAAGTTTGCAGAATCACCGAAATCGCTGTTTTCGTGCTATTGAATGCGAAGAACACGTTTCCTGGTGTTTTCAGAACTCCACAGTGCGTTTGACATGCGGAAACTGCGATATCTTTGGTATCTTTGGGTTTCCAGCTGAGATATGCATTTTCAGTGATAAATTCATGATTCTGCTTTTACAGGAGTGCAGAATCACCGAAATCGCTGGTTTCGTGCTATTGAATGCGAAAAACACGTTTCCTGCTGTTTTCAGCAGTCCGCAGTGCGTTTGACATGCGGAAACAGAAATATCTTCGGTATAGTTGGGTTTCCAGCTGAGATATGCATTGTCAGTGATAGTCTTCATTATCCTGCTGTTACAAGTGAGCAGAATCACCGAAACCGCTGTTTTCGTGATATTGAATGCATGAATCACGTTTTCTGGTGTTTTCAGCACTCCACAGTGCGTTTGACATGCGGAAACTGCGATATCTTCGGTTTCGTTGGGCTTCCAGCTGAGATATGCATTTTCAGTGATAATCTACATGATCCCGTTGTTACAAGTGTGCAGAATCACCGAAATCGCTGTTTTCGTGCTACTGAATGCGAAAAACACGTTTCCTGGTGTATTCAGAACTCCACAGTGCGTTTGACATGCGGAAACTGCGATATCTTTGGTATCTTTGGGTTTCCAGCTGAGATATGCATTTTCAGTGATAAATTCATTATTCTGCTTTTACAGGTGTGCAGAATCACCGAAATCGCTGGTTTCGTGCTATTGAATGCGAAAAACACGTTTCCTGGTGTTTTCAGCACTCCGCAGTGCGTTTGACATGCGGAAACAGACATATCTTCGGTATAGTTGGGTTTCCAGCTGAGATATGCATTTTTAGTGATAATCTTCATTATCCTGCTGTTACAAGTGTGCAGAATCTCCGAAACCGCTGTTTTCGTGATATTGAATGCATAAAACACGTTTTCTGGTGTTTTCAGCACTCCACAGTGCGTTTGACATGCGGACACTGCGATATCTTCGGTATCTTTGGGTTTCCAGCTGAGATATGCATTTTCAGTGATAAATTCATGATTCTGCTTTTACAGGTGTGCAGAATCACCGAAATCGCTCGTTTCGTGCAATTGAATGCGAAAAACACGTTTCCTGGTGTTTTCAGCACTCCGCAGTGCGTTTGACATGCGGAAACAGACATATCTTCGGTTTCGTTGGGTTTCCATCTGCGATATGCATTTTCAGTGATAAATTCATGATTCTGCTGTTTCAAGTCTGCAGAATCACCGAAATCGCTGTGTTCGTGCTATTGAATGCGAAAAACACGTTTCCTGGTGTTTTCAGAACTCCACAGTGCGTTTGACATGCGGAAACTGCGATATCTTTGGTATCTTTGGGTTTCCAGCTGAGATATGCATTTTCAGTGATAAATTCATGATTCTGCTTTTACAGGAGTGCAGAATCACCGAAATCGCTGGTTTCGTGCTATTGAATGCGAAAAACACGTTTCCTGCTGTTTTCAGCAGTCCGCAGTGCGTTTGACATGCGGAAACTGTGATATCTTCGGTTTCGTAGGGTTTCCAGCTGAGATATGCATTTTCAGTGATAAATTCATGATTCTGCTGTTTCAAGTTTGCAGAATCACCGAAATCGCTGTGTTCGTGCTATTGAATGCGAAAACACGTTTCCTGGTGTTTTCAGCACTCCACATTGCGTTTGACTTGCGGAAACTGTGATATCTTCGGTTTCGTTGGGTTTCCAGCTGAGATATGCATTTTCAGTGATAAATTCATGATTCTGCTGTTTCAAGTTTGCAGAATCACCGAAATCGCTGTTTTCGTGCTGTTGAATGCGAAAAACACGTTTCCTGGTGTTTTCAGCACTCCACAGTGCGTTTGATTTGCGGAAACCGCGATATCTTCGTTTTCGTGGGGTTGCCAGCTGCGACATGCATTATCTATGATAATCTTGGATATTCTTCTGTGAGAAGTGTGCAGAATCACCGAAATCGCTGTTTCCGTGCAATTGAATGCGAAAAACACGTTTCCTGGTGTTTTCAGCACTCCGCAGTGCGTTTGACATGCGGAAACAGACATATCTTCGGTTTCGTTGGGTTTCCAGCTGCGATATGCATTTTCAGTGATAAATTCATGATTCTGCTGTTTCAAGTTTGCAGAATCACCGAAATCGCTGTGTTCGTGCTATTGAATGCGAAAAACACGTTTCCTGGTGTTTTCAGAACTCCACAGTGCGTTTGACATGCGGAAACTGCGATATCTTTGGTTTCTTTGGGTTTCCAGCTGAGATATGCATTTTCAGTGATAAATTCATGATTCTGCTTTTACAGGAGTGCAGAATCACCGAAATCGCTGGTTTCGTGCTATTGAATGCGAAAAACACGTTTCCTGCTGTTTTCAGCAGTCCGCAGTGCGTTTGACATGCGGAAACTGTGATATCTTCGGTTTCGTAGGGTTTCCAGCTGAGATATGCATTTTCAGTGATAAATTCATGATTCTGCTGTTTCAAGTTTGCAGAATCACCGAAATCGCTGTGTTCGTGCTATTGAATGCGAAAACACGTTTCCTGGTGTTTTCAGCACTCCACATTGCGTTTGACTTGCGGAAACTGTGATATCTTCGGTTTCGTTGGGTTTCCAGCTGAGATATGCATTTTCAGTGATAAATTCATGATTCTGCTGTTTCAAGTTTGCAGAATCACCGAAATCGCTGTTTTCGTGCTATTGAATGCGAAGAACACGTTTCCTGGTGTTTTCAGCACTCCACATTACGTTTGACATGCGGAAACTGTGATATCTTCGGTTTCGTAGGGTTTCCAGCTGAGATATGCATTTTCAGTGATAAATTCATGATTCTGCTGTTTCAAGTTTGCAGAATCACCGAAATCGCTGTTTTCGTGCTATTGAATGCGAAGAACACGTTTCCTGGTGTTTTCAGAACTCCACAGTGCGTTTGACATGCGGAAACTGCGATATCTTTGGTATCTTTGGGTTTCCAGCTGAGATATGCATTTTCAGTGATAAATTCATGATTCTGCTTTTACAGGAGTGCAGAATCCCCGAAATCGCTGGTTTCGTGCTATTGAATGCGAAAAACACGTTTCCTGCTGTTTTCAGCAGTCCGCAGTGCGTTTGACATGCGGAAACAGAAATATCTTCGGTATAGTTGGGTTTCCAGCTGAGATATGCATTGTCAGTGATAGTCTTCATTATCCTGCTGTTACAAGTGAGCAGAATCACCGAAACCGCTCTTTTCGTGATATTGAATGCATGAATCACGTTTTCTGGTGTTTTCAGCACTCCACAGTGCGTTTGACATGCGGAAACTGCGATATCTTCGGTTTCGTTGGGCTTCCAGCTGAGATATGCATTTTCAGTGATAATCTACATGATCCCGTTGTTACAAGTGTGCAGAATCACCGAAATCGCTGTTTTCGTGCTACTGAATGCGAAAACACGTTTCCTGGTGTTTTCAGCACACCACATTGCGTTTGACTTGCGGAAACTGTGATATCTTCGGTTTCGTTGGGTTTCCAGCTGAGATATGCATTTTCAGTGATAAATTCATGATTCTGCTGTTTCAAGTTTGCAGAATCACCGAAATCGCTGTTTTCGTGCTGTTGAATGCGAAAAACACGTTTCCTGGTGTTTTCAGCACTCCACAGTGCGTTTGATTTGCGGAAACCGCGATATCTTCGTTTTCGTGGGGTTGCCAGCTGCGACATGCATTATCTATGATAATCTTGGATATTCTTATGTGAGAAGTGTGCAGAATCACCGAAATCGCTGTTTCCGTGCTATTGAATGCGAAAAACACGTTTCCTGGTGTTTTCAGCACTCCACATTGCGTTTGACATGCGGAAACTGTGATATCTTCGGTTTCGTAGGGTTTCCAGCTGAGATATGCATTTTCAGTGATAAATTCATGATTCTGCTGTTTCAAGTTTGCAGAATCACCGAAATCGCTGTTTTCGTGCTATTGAATGCGAAGAACACGTTTCCTGGTGTTTTCAGAACTCCACAGTGCGTTTGACATGCGGAAACTGCGATATCTTTGGTATCTTTGGGTTTCCAGCTGAGATATGCATTTTCAGTGATAAATTCATGATTCTGCTTTTACAGGAGTGCAGAATCACCGAAATCGCTGGTTTCGTGCTATTGAATGCGAAAAACACGTTTCCTGCTGTTTTCAGCAGTCCGCAGTGCGTTTGACATGCGGAAACAGAAATATCTTCGGTATAGTTGGGTTTCCAGCTGAGATATGCATTGTCAGTGATAGTCTTCATTATCCTGCTGTTACAAGTGAGCAGAATCACCGAAACCGCTGTTTTCGTGATATTGAATGCATGAATCACGTTTTCTGGTGTTTTCAGCACTCCACAGTGCGTTTGACATGCGGAAACTGCGATATCTTCGGTTTCGTTGGGCTTCCAGCTGAGATATGCATTTTCAGTGATAATCTACATGATCCCGTTGTTACAAGTGTGCAGAATCACCGAAATCGCTGTTTTCGTGCTACTGAATGCGAAAAACACGTTTCCTGGTGTATTCAGAACTCCACAGTGCGTTTGACATGCGGAAACTGCGATATCTTTGGTATCTTTGGGTTTCCAGCTGAGATATGCATTTTCAGTGATAAATTCATGATTCTGCTGTTTCAAGTTTGCAGAATCACCGAAATCGCTGTTTTCGTGCTGTTGAATGCGAAAAACACGTTTCCTGGTGTTTTCAGCACTCCACAGTGCGTTTGATTTGCGGAAACCGCGATATCTTCGTTTTCGTGGGGTTGCCAGCTGCGACATGCATTATCTATGATAATCTTGGATATTCTTCTGTGAGAAGTGTGCAGAATCACCGAAATCGCTGTTTCCGTGCTATTGAATGCGAAAAACACGTTTCCTGGTGTTTTCAGCACTCCACATTGCGTTTGACATGCGGAAACTGTGATATCTTCGGTTTCGTAGGGTTTCCAGCTGAGATATGCATTTTCAGTGATAAATTCATGATTCTGCTGTTTCAAGTTTGCAGAATCACCGAAATCGCTGTTTTCGTGCTACTGAATGCGAAGAACACGTTTCCTGGTGTTTTCAGAACTCCACAGTGCGTTTGACATGCGGAAACTGCGATATCTTTGGTATCTTTGGGTTTCCAGCTGAGATATGCATTTTCAGTGATAAATTCATGATTCTGCTTTTACAGGAGTGCAGAATCACCGAAATCGCTGGTTTCGTGCTATTGAATGCGAAAAACACGTTTCCTGCTGTTTTCAGCAGTCCGCAGTGCGTTTGACATGCGGAAACAGAAATATCTTCGGTATAGTTGGGTTTCCAGCTGAGATATGCATTGTCAGTGATAGTCTTCATTATCCTGCTGTTACAAGTGAGCAGAATCACCGAAACCGCTCTTTTCGTGATATTGAATGCATGAATCACGTTTTCTGGTGTTTTCAGCACTCCACAGTGCGTTTGACATGCGGAAACTGCGATATCTTCGGTTTCGTTGGGCTTCCAGCTGAGATATGCATTTTCAGTGATAATCTACATGATCCCGTTGTTACAAGTGTGCAGAATCACCGAAATCGCTGTTTTCGTGCTACTGAATGCGAAAACACGTTTCCTGGTGTGTTCAGCACTCCACATTGCGTTTGACTTGCGGAAACTGTGATATCTTCGGTTTCGTTGGGTTTCCAGCTGAGATATGCATTTTCAGTGATAAATTCATGATTCTGCTGTTTCAAGTTTGCAGAATCACCGAAATCGCTGTTTTCGTGCTGTTGAATGCGAAAAACACGTTTCCTGGTGTTTTCAGCACTCCACAGTGCGTTTGATTTGCGGAAACCGCGATATCTTCGTTTTCGTGGGGTTGCCAGCTGCGACATGCATTATCTATGATAATCTTGGATATTCTTATGTGAGAAGTGTGCAGAATCACCGAAATCGCTGTTTCCGTGCTATTGAATGCGAAAAACACGTTTCCTGGTGTTTTCAGCACTCCACATTGCGTTTGACATGCGGAAACTGTGATATCTTCGGTTTCGTAGGGTTTCCAGCTGAGATATGCATTTTCAGTGATAAATTCATGATTCTGCTGTTTCAAGTTTGCAGAATCACCGAAATCGCTGTTTTCGTGCTATTGAATGCGAAGAACACGTTTCCTGGTGTTTTCAGAACTCCACAGTGCGTTTGACATGCGGAAACTGCGATATCTTTGGTATCTTTGGGTTTCCAGCTGAGATATGCATTTTCAGTGATAAATTCATGATTCTGCTTTTACAGGAGTGCAGAATCACCGAAATCGCTGGTTTCGTGCTATTGAATGCGAAAAACACGTTTCCTGCTGTTTTCAGCAGTCCGCAGTGCGTTTGACATGCGGAAACAGAAATATCTTCGGTATAGTTGGGTTTCCAGCTGAGATATGCATTGTCAGTGATAGTCTTCATTATCCTGCTGTTACAAGTGAGCAGAATCACCGAAACCGCTGTTTTCGTGATATTGAATGCATGAATCACGTTTTCTGGTGTTTTCAGCACTCCACAGTGCGTTTGACATGCGGAAACTGCGATATCTTCGGTTTCGTTGGGCTTCCAGCTGAGATATGCATTTTCAGTGATAATCTACATGATCCCGTTGTTACAAGTGTGCAGAATCACCGAAATCGCTGTTTTCGTGCTACTGAATGCGAAAAACACGTTTCCTGGTGTATTCAGAACTCCACAGTGCGTTTGACATGCGGAAACTGCGATATCTTTGGTATCTTTGGGTTTCCAGCTGAGATATGCATTTTCAGTGATAAATTCATTATTCTGCTTTTACAGGTGTGCAGAATCACCGAAATCGCTGGTTTCGTGCTATTGAATGCGAAAAACACGTTTCCTGGTGTTTTCAGCACTCCGCAGTGCGTTTGACATGCGGAAACAGACATATCTTCGGTATAGTTGGGTTTCCAGCTGAGATATGCATTTTTAGTGATAATCTTCATTATCCTGCTGCTACAAGTGTGCAGAATCTCCGAAACCGCTGTTTTCGTGATATTGAATGCATAAAACACGTTTTCTGGTGTTTTCAGCACTCCACAGTGCGTTTGACATGCGGACACTGCGATATCTTCGGTATCTTTGGGTTTCCAGCTGAGATATGCATTTTCAGTGATAAATTCATGATTCTGCTTTTACAGGTGTGCAGAATCACCGAAATCGCTCGTTTCGTGCAATTGAATGCGAAAAACACGTTTCCTGGTGTTTTCAGCACTCCGCAGTGCGTTTGACATGCGGAAACAGACATATCTTCGGTATAGTTGGGTTTCCAGCTGAGATATGCATTTTTAGTGATAATCTTCATTATCCTGCTGTTACAAGTGTGCAGAATCTCCGAAACCGCTGTTTTCGTGATATTGAATGCATAAAACACGTTTTCTGGTGTTTTCAGCACTCCACAGTGCGTTTGACATGCGGAAACTGCGATATCTTCGGTTTCGTTGGGTTTCCAGCTGCGATATGCATTTTCAGTGATAAATTCATGATTCTGCTGTTTCAAGTTTGCAGAATCACCGAAATCGCTGTGTTCGTGCTATTGAATGCGAAAAACACGTTTCCTGGTGTTTTCAGAACTCCACAGTGCGTTTGACATGCGGAAACTGCGATATCTTTGGTATCTTTGGGTTTCCAGCTGAGATATGCATTTTCAGTGATAAATTCATGATTCTGCTTTTACAGGAGTGCAGAATCACCGAAATCGCTGGTTTCGTGCTATTGAATGCGAAAAACACGTTTCCTGCTGTTTTCAGCAGTCCGCAGTGCGTTTGACATGCGGAAACTGTGATATCTTCGGTTTCGTAGGGTTTCCAGCTGAGATATGCATTTTCAGTGATAAATTCATGATTCTGCTGTTTCAAGTTTGCAGAATCACCGAAATCGCTGTGTTCGTGCTATTGAATGCGAAAACACGTTTCCTGGTGTTTTCAGCACTCCACATTGCGTTTGACTTGCGGAAACTGTGATATCTTCGGTTTCGTTGGGTTTCCAGCTGAGATATGCATTTTCAGTGATAAATTCATGATTCTGCTGTTTCAAGTTTGCAGAATCACCGAAATCGCTGTTTTCGTGCTGTTGAATGCGAAAAACACGTTTCCTGGTGTTTTCAGCACTCCACAGTGCGTTTGATTTGCGGAAACCGCGATATCTTCGTTTTCGTGGGGTTGCCAGCTGCGACATGCATTATCTATGATAATCTTGGATATTCTTCTGTGAGAAGTGTGCAGAATCACCGAAATCGCTGTTTCCGTGCTATTGAATGCGAAAAACACGTTTCCTGGTGTTTTCAGCACTCCACATTGCGTTTGACATGCGGAAACTGTGATATCATCGGTTTCGTAGGGTTTCCAGCTGAGATATGCATTTTCAGTGATAAATTCATGATTCTGCTGTTTCAAGTTTGCAGAATCACCGAAATCGCTGTTTTCGTGCTACTGAATGCGAAAAACACGTTTCCTGGTGTATTCAGAACTCCACAGTGCGTTTGACATGCGGAAACTGCGATATCTTTGGTATCTTTGGGTTTCCAGCTGAGATATGCATTTTCAGTGATAAATTCATTATTCTGCTTTTACAGGTGTGCAGAATCACCGAAATCGCTGGTTTCGTGCTATTGAATGCGAAAAACACGTTTCCTGGTGTTTTCAGCACTCCGCAGTGCGTTTGACATGCGGAAACAGACATATCTTCGGTATAGTTGGGTTTCCAGCTGAGATATGCATTTTTAGTGATAATCTTCATTATCCTGCTGTTACAAGTGTGCAGAATCTCCGAAACCGCTGTTTTCGTGATATTGAATGCATAAAACACGTTTTCTGGTGTTTTCAGCACTCCACAGTGCGTTTGACATGCGGACACTGCGATATCTTCGGTATCTTTGGGTTTCCAGCTGAGATATGCATTTTCAGTGATAAATTCATGATTCTGCTTTTACAGGTGTGCAGAATCACCGAAATCGCTCGTTTCGTGCAATTGAATGCGAAAAACACGTTTCCTGGTGTTTTCAGCACTCCGCAGTGCGTTTGACATGCGGAAACAGACATATCTTCGGTATAGTTGGGTTTCCAGCTGAGATATGCATTTTTAGTGATAATCTTCATTATCCTGCTGTTACAAGTGTGCAGAATCTCCGAAACCGCTGTTTTCGTGATATTGAATGCATAAAACACGTTTTCTGGTGTTTTCAGCACTCCACAGTGCGTTTGACATGCGGAAACTGCGATATCTTCGGTTTCGTTGGGTTTCCAGCTGCGATATGCATTTTCAGTGATAAATTCATGATTCTGCTGTTTCAAGTTTGCAGAATCACCGAAATCGCTGTGTTCGTGCTATTGAATGCGAAAAACACGTTTCCTGGTGTTTTCAGAACTCCACAGTGCGTTTGACATGCGGAAACTGCGATATCTTTGGTATCTTTGGGTTTCCAGCTGAGATATGCATTTTCAGTGATAAATTCATGATTCTGCTTTTACAGGAGTGCAGAATCACCGAAATCGCTGGTTTCGTGCTATTGAATGCGAAAAACACGTTTCCTGCTGTTTTCAGCAGTCCGCAGTGCGTTTGACATGCGGAAACTGTGATATCTTCGGTTTCGTAGGGTTTCCAGCTGAGATATGCATTTTCAGTGATAAATTCATGATTCTGCTGTTTCAAGTTTGCAGAATCACCGAAATCGCTGTGTTCGTGCTATTGAATGCGAAAACACGTTTCCTGGTGTTTTCAGCACTCCACATTGCGTTTGACTTGCGGAAACTGTGATATCTTCGGTTTCGTTGGGTTTCCAGCTGAGATATGCATTTTCAGTGATAAATTCATGATTCTGCTGTTTCAAGTTTGCAGAATCACCGAAATCGCTGTTTTCGTGCTGTTGAATGCGAAAAACACGTTTCCTGGTGTTTTCAGCACTCCACAGTGCGTTTGATTTGCGGAAACCGCGATATCTTCGTTTTCGTGGGGTTGCCAGCTGCGACATGCATTATCTATGATAATCTTGGATATTCTTCTGTGAGAAGTGTGCAGAATCACCGAAATCGCTGTTTCCGTGCTATTGAATGCGAAAAACACGTTTCCTGGTGTTTTCAGCACTCCACATTGCGTTTGACATGCGGAAACTGTGATATCTTCGGTTTCGTAGGGTTTCCAGCTGAGATATGCATTTTCAGTGATAAATTCATGATTCTGCTGTTTCAAGTTTGCAGAATCACCGAAATCGCTGTTTTCGTGCTATTGAATGCGAAGAACACGTTTCCTGGTGTTTTCAGAACTCCACAGTGCGTTTGACATGCGGAAACTGCGATATCTTTGGTATCTTTGGGTTTCCAGCTGAGATATGCATTTTCAGTGATAAATTCATGATTCTGCTTTTACAGGAGTGCAGAATCACCGAAATCGCTGGTTTCGTGATATTGAATGCGAAAAACACGTTTCCTGCTGTTTTCAGCAGTCCGCAGTGCGTTTGACATGCGGAAACAGAAATATCTTCGGTATAGTTGGGTTTCCAGCTGAGATATGCATTGTCAGTGATAGTCTTCATTATCCTGCTGTTACAAGTGAGCAGAATCACCGAAACCGCTCTTTTCGTGATATTGAATGCATGAATCACGTTTTCTGGTGTTTTCAGCACTCCACAGTGCGTTTGACATGCGGAAACTGCGATATCTTCGGTTTCGTTGGGCTTCCAGCTGAGATATGCATTTTCAGTGATAATCTACATGATCCCGTTGTTACAAGTGTGCAGAATCACCGAAATCGCTGTTTTCGTGCTACTGAATGCGAAAACACGTTTCCTGGTGTTTTCAGCACTCCACATTGCGTTTGACTTGCGGAAACTGTGATATCTTCGGTTTCGTTGGGTTTCCAGCTGAGATATGCATTTTCAGTGATAAATTCATGATTCTGCTGTTTCAAGTTTGCAGAATCACCGAAATCGCTGTTTTCGTGCTGTTGAATGCGAAAAACACGTTTCCTGGTGTTTTCAGCACTCCACAGTGCGTTTGATTTGCGGAAACCGCGATATCTTCGTTTTCGTGGGGTTGCCAGCTGCGACATGCATTATCTATGATAATCTTGGATATTCTTATGTGAGAAGTGTGCAGAATCACCGAAATCGCTGTTTCCGTGCTATTGAATGCGAAAAACACGTTTCCTGGTGTTTTCAGCACTCCACAGTGCGTTTGATTTGCGGAAGCCGCGATATCTTCGTTTTCGTGGGGTTGCCAGCTGAGATATGCATTTTCAGTGATAAATTCATGATTCTGCTGTTTCAAGTTTGCAGAATCACCGAAATCGCTGTTTTCGTGCTATTGAATGCGAAAAACACGTTTCCTGGTGTTTTCAGAACTCCACAGTGCGTTTGACATGCGGAAACTGCGATATCTTTGGTATCTTTGGGTTTCCAGCTGAGATATGCATTTTCAGTGATAAATTCATGATTCTGCTTTTACAGGAGTGCAGAATCACCGAAATCGCTGGTTTCGTGCTATTGAATGCGAAAAACACGTTTCCTGCTGTTTTCAGCAGTCCGCAGTGCGTTTGACATGCGGAAACAGAAATATCTTCGGTATAGTTGGGTATCCAGCTGAGATATGCATTGTCAGTGATAGTCTTCATTATCCTGCTGTTCCAAGTGAGCAGAATCACCGAAACCGCTGTTTTCATGATATTGAATGCATGAATCACGTTTTCTGGTGTTTTCAGCACTCCACAGTGCGTTTGACATGCGGAAACTGCGATATCTTCGGTTTCGTTGGGCTTCCAGCTGAGATATGCATTTTCAGTGATAATCTACATGATCCCGTTGTTACAAGTGTGCAGAATCACCGAAATCGCTGTTTTCGTGCTACTGAATGCGAAAAACACGTTTCCTGGTGTATTCAGAACTCCACAGTGCGTTTGACATGCGGAAACTGCGATATCTTTGGTATCTTTGGGTTTCCAGCTGAGATATGCATTTTCAGTGATAAATTCATTATTCTGCTTTTACAGGTGTGCAGAATCACCGAAATCGCTGGTTTCGTGCTATTGAATGCGAAAAACACGTTTCCTGGTGTTTTCAGCACTCCGCAGTGCGTTTGACATGCGGAAACAGACATATCTTCGGTATAGTTTGGTTTCCAGCTGAGATATGCATTTTTAGTGATAATCTTCATTATCCTGCTGTTACAAGTGTGCAGAATCTCCGAAACCGCTGTTTTCGTGATATTGAATGCATAAAACACGTTTTCTGGTGTTTTCAGCACTCCACAGTGCGTTTGACATGCGGACACTGCGATATCTTCGGTATCTTTGGGTTTCCAGCTGAGATATGCATTTTTAGTGATAAATTCATGATTCTGCTTTTACAGGTGTGCAGAATCACCGAAATCGCTCGTTTCGTGCAATTGAATGCGAAAAACACGTTTCCAGTTGTTTTCAGCACTCCGCAGTGCGTTTGACATGCGGAAAAAGAAATATCTTCAGTATAGTTGGGTTTCCAGCTGAGATACGCATTTTCAGTGATAATCTTCATTATCCTGCTGTTACAAGTGTGCAGAATCACCGAAATCGCTGTTTTCGTGCTATTGAATGCGAAAAACACGTTTTCTGGAGTTTTCAGCACTCGACAGTGCGTTTGACATGCGGAAACGGCGATATCTTCGGTTTCGTTTGGTTTCCAGCTGAGATATGCATTTTCAGTGATAAATTCATGATTCTGCTTTTACAGGTGTGCAGAATCACCGAAATCGCTGGTATCGTGCTATTGAATGCGAAAAACACGTTTCCTGGTGTTTTCAGCACTCCGCAGTGCGTTTGACATGCGGAAACAGAAATATCTTCGGTATAGTTGCGTTTCCAGCTGAGATATGCATTGTCAGTGATAGTCTTCATTATCCTGCTGTTACAAGTGTGCAGAATCACCGAAACCGCTGTTTTCGTGATATTGAATGCATGAAACACGTTTTCTGGTGTTTTCAGCACTCCACAGTGCGTTTGACATGCGGAAACTGCGATATCTTCGGTTTCGGTGGTTTCCAGCTGAGATATGCATTTTCAGTGATAAATTCATGATTCTGCTGTTACAAGTGTGCAGAATCACCGAAATCGCTGTTTTCGTGCTATTGAATGCGAAGAACACGTTTCCTGGTGTTTTCAGCACTCCGCAGTGCGTTTGACATGCGGAAACAGACATATCTTCGGTATAGTTGGGTTTCCAGCTGAGATATGCATTTTTAGTGATAATCTTCATTATCCTGCTGTTACAAGTGTGCAGAATCTCCGAAACCGCTGTTTTCGTGATATTGAATGCATAAAACACGTTTTCTGGTGTTTTCAGCACTCCACAGTGCGTTTGACATGCGGAAACTGCGATATCTTCGGTTTCGTTGGGTTTCCAGCTGCGATATGCATTTTCAGTGATAAATTCATGATTCTGCTGTTTCAAGTTTGCAGAATCACCGAAATCGCTGTGTTCGTGCTATTGAATGCGAAAAACACGTTTCCTGGTGTTTTCAGAACTCCACAGTGCGTTTGACATGCGGAAACTGCGATATCTTTGGTATCTTTGGGTTTCCAGCTGAGATATGCATTTTCAGTGATAAATTCATGATTCTGCTTTTACAGGAGTGCAGAATCACCGAAATCGCTGGTTTCGTGCTATTGAATGCGAAAAACACGTTTCCTGCTGTTTTCAGCAGTCCGCAGTGCGTTTGACATGCGGAAACTGTGATATCTTCGGTTTCGTAGGGTTTCCAGCTGAGATATGCATTTTCAGTGATAAATTCATGATTCTGCTGTTTCAAGTTTGCAGAATCACCGAAATCGCTGTGTTCGTGCTATTGAATGCGAAAACACGTTTCCTGGTGTTTTCAGCACTCCACATTGCGTTTGACTTGCGGAAACTGTGATATCTTCGGTTTCGTTGGGTTTCCAGCTGAGATATGCATTTTCAGTGATAAATTCATGATTCTGCTGTTTCAAGTTTGCAGAATCACCGAAATCGCTGTTTTCGTGCTGTTGAATGCGAAAAACACGTTTCCTGGTGTTTTCAGCACTCCACAGTGCGTTTGATTTGCGGAAACCGCGATATCTTCGTTTTCGTGGGGTTGCCAGCTGCGACATGCATTATCTATGATAATCTTGGATATTCTTCTGTGAGAAGTGTGCAGAATCACCGAAATCGCTGTTTCCGTGCTATTGAATGCGAAAAACACGTTTCCTGGTGTTTTCAGCACTCCACATTGCGTTTGACATGCGGAAACTGTGATATCTTCGGTTTCGTAGGGTTTCCAGCTGAGATATGCATTTTCAGTGATAAATTCATGATTCTGCTGTTTCAAGTTTGCAGAATCACCGAAATCGCTGTTTTCGTGCTATTGAATGCGAAGAACACGTTTCCTGGTGTTTTCAGAACTCCACAGTGCGTTTGACATGCGGAAACTGCGATATCTTTGGTATCTTTGGGTTTCCAGCTGAGATATGCATTTTCAGTGATAAATTCATGATTCTGCTTTTACAGGAGTGCAGAATCACCGAAATCGCTGGTTTCGTGATATTGAATGCGAAAAACACGTTTCCTGCTGTTTTCAGCAGTCCGCAGTGCGTTTGACATGCGGAAACAGAAATATCTTCGGTATAGTTGGGTTTCCAGCTGAGATATGCATTGTCAGTGATAGTCTTCATTATCCTGCTGTTACAAGTGAGCAGAATCACCGAAACCGCTCTTTTCGTGATATTGAATGCATGAATCACGTTTTCTGGTGTTTTCAGCACTCCACAGTGCGTTTGACATGCGGAAACTGCGATATCTTCGGTTTCGTTGGGCTTCCAGCTGAGATATGCATTTTCAGTGATAATCTACATGATCCCGTTGTTACAAGTGTGCAGAATCACCGAAATCGCTGTTTTCGTGCTACTGAATGCGAAAACACGTTTCCTGGTGTTTTCAGCACTCCACATTGCGTTTGACTTGCGGAAACTGTGATATCTTCGGTTTCGTTGGGTTTCCAGCTGAGATATGCATTTTCAGTGATAAATTCATGATTCTGCTGTTTCAAGTTTGCAGAATCACCGAAATCGCTGTTTTCGTGCTGTTGAATGCGAAAAACACGTTTCCTGGTGTTTTCAGCACTCCACAGTGCGTTTGATTTGCGGAAACCGCGATATCTTCGTTTTCGTGGGGTTGCCAGCTGCGACATGCATTATCTATGATAATCTTGGATATTCTTATGTGAGAAGTGTGCAGAATCACCGAAATCGCTGTTTCCGTGCTATTGAATGCGAAAAACACGTTTCCTGGTGTTTTCAGCACTCCACAGTGCGTTTGATTTGCGGAAGCCGCGATATCTTCGTTTTCGTGGGGTTGCCAGCTGAGATATGCATTTTCAGTGATAAATTCATGATTCTGCTGTTTCAAGTTTGCAGAATCACCGAAATCGCTGTTTTCGTGCTATTGAATGCGAAAAACACGTTTCCTGGTGTTTTCAGAACTCCACAGTGCGTTTGACATGCGGAAACTGCGATATCTTTGGTATCTTTGGGTTTCCAGCTGAGATATGCATTTTCAGTGATAAATTCATGATTCTGCTTTTACAGGAGTGCAGAATCACCGAAATCGCTGGTTTCGTGCTATTGAATGCGAAAAACACGTTTCCTGCTGTTTTCAGCAGTCCGCAGTGCGTTTGACATGCGGAAACAGAAATATCTTCGGTATAGTTGGGTATCCAGCTGAGATATGCATTGTCAGTGATAGTCTTCATTATCCTGCTGTTCCAAGTGAGCAGAATCACCGAAACCGCTGTTTTCATGATATTGAATGCATGAATCACGTTTTCTGGTGTTTTCAGCACTCCACAGTGCGTTTGACATGCGGAAACTGCGATATCTTCGGTTTCGTTGGGCTTCCAGCTGAGATATGCATTTTCAGTGATAATCTACATGATCCCGTTGTTACAAGTGTGCAGAATCACCGAAATCGCTGTTTTCGTGCTACTGAATGCGAAAAACACGTTTCCTGGTGTATTCAGAACTCCACAGTGCGTTTGACATGCGGAAACTGCGATATCTTTGGTATCTTTGGGTTTCCAGCTGAGATATGCATTTTCAGTGATAAATTCATTATTCTGCTTTTACAGGTGTGCAGAATCACCGAAATCGCTGGTTTCGTGCTATTGAATGCGAAAAACACGTTTCCTGGTGTTTTCAGCACTCCGCAGTGCGTTTGACATGCGGAAACAGACATATCTTCGGTATAGTTTGGTTTCCAGCTGAGATATGCATTTTTAGTGATAATCTTCATTATCCTGCTGTTACAAGTGTGCAGAATCTCCGAAACCGCTGTTTTCGTGATATTGAATGCATAAAACACGTTTTCTGGTGTTTTCAGCACTCCACAGTGCGTTTGACATGCGGACACTGCGATATCTTCGGTATCTTTGGGTTTCCAGCTGAGATATGCATTTTTAGTGAGAAATTCATGATTCTGCTTTTACAGGTGTGCAGAATCACCGAAATCGCTCGTTTCGTGCAATTGAATGCGAAAAACACGTTTCCAGTTGTTTTCAGCACTCCGCAGTGCGTTTGACATGCGGAAAAAGAAATATCTTCAGTATAGTTGGGTTTCCAGCTGAGATACGCATTTTCAGTGATAATCTTCATTATCCTGCTGTTACAAGTGTGCAGAATCACCGAAATCGCTGTTTTCGTGCTATTGAATGCGAAAAACACGTTTTCTGGAGTTTTCAGCACTCGACAGTGCGTTTGACATGCGGAAACGGCGATATCTTCGGTTTCGTTTGGTTTCCAGCTGAGATATGCATTTTCAGTGATAAATTCATGATTCTGCTTTTACAGGTGTGCAGAATCACCGAAATCGCTGGTATCGTGCTATTGAATGCGAAAAACACGTTTCCTGGTGTTTTCAGCACTCCGCAGTGCGTTTGACATGCGGAAACAGAAATATCTTCGGTATAGTTGCGTTTCCAGCTGAGATATGCATTGTCAGTGATAGTCTTCATTATCCTGCTGTTACAAGTGTGCAGAATCACCGAAACCGCTGTTTTCGTGATATTGAATGCATGAAACACGTTTTCTGGTGTTTTCAGCACTCCACAGTGCGTTTGACATGCGGAAACTGCGATATCTTCGGTTTCGGTGGTTTCCAGCTGAGATATGCATTTTCAGTGATAAATTCATGATTCTGCTGTTACAAGTGTGCAGAATCACCGAAATCGCTGTTTTCGTGCTATTGAATGCGAAGAACACGTTTCCTGGTGTTTTCAGAACACCACAGTGCGTTTAACATGCGGAAACTGCGATACCTTTGGTATCTTTGGGTTTCCAGCTGAGATATGCATTTTCAGTGATAAATTCATGATTCTGCTTTTGCAGGTGTGCAGAATCACCGAAATCGCTGGTTTCGTGCTATTGAATGCGAAAAACACATTTCCTGCTGTTTTCAGCAGTCCGCAGTGCGTTTGACATGCGGAAACTGTGATATCTTCGGTTTCGTAGGGTTTCCAGCTGAGATATGCATTTTCAGTGATAAATTCATGATTCTGCTGTTTCAAGTTTGCAGAATCACCGAAATCGCTGTGTTCGTGCTATTGAATGCGAAAACACGTTTCCTGGTGTTTTCAGCACTCCACATTGCGTTTGACTTGCGGAAACTGTGATATCTTCGGTTTCGTTGGGTTTCCAGCTGAGATATGCATTTTCAGTGATAAATTCATGATTCTGCTGTTTCAAGTTTGCAGAATCACCGAAATCGCTGTTTTCGTGCTGTTGAATGCGAAAAACACGTTTCCTGGTGTTTTCAGCACTCCACAGTGCGTTTGATTTGCGGAAACCGCGATATCTTCGTTTTCGTGGGGTTGCCAGCTGCGACATGCATTATCTATGATAATCTTGGATATTCTTCTGTGAGAAGTGTGCAGAATCACCGAAATCGCTGTTTCCGTGCTATTGAATGCGAAAAACACGTTTCCTGGTGTTTTCAGCACTCCACATTGCGTTTGACATGCGGAAACTGTGATATCTTCGGTTTCGTAGGGTTTCCAGCTGAGATATGCATTTTCAGTGATAAATTCATGATTCTGCTGTTTCAAGTTTGCAGAATCACCGAAATCGCTGTTTTCGTGTTATTGAATGCGAAGAACACGTTTCCTGGTGTTTTCAGAACTCCACAGTGCGTTTGACATGCGGAAACTGCGATATCTTTGGTATCTTTGGGTTTCCAGCTGAGATATGCATTTTCAGTGATAAATTCATGATTCTGCTTTTACAGGAGTGCAGAATCACCGAAATCGCTGGTTTCGTGATATTGAATGCGAAAAACACGTTTCCTGCTGTTTTCAGCAGTCCGCAGTGCGTTTGACATGCGGAAACAGAAATATCTTCGGTATAGTTGGGTTTCCAGCTGAGATATGCATTGTCAGTGATAGTCTTCATTATCCTGCTGTTACAAGTGAGCAGAATCACCGAAACCGCTCTTTTCGTGATATTGAATGCATGAATCACGTTTTCTGGTGTTTTCAGCACTCCACAGTGCGTTTGACATGCGGAAACTGCGATATCTTCGGTTTCGTTGGGCTTCCAGCTGAGATATGCATTTTCAGTGATAATCTACATGATCCCGTTGTTACAAGTGTGCAGAATCACCGAAATCGCTGTTTTCGTGCTACTGAATGCGAAAACACGTTTCCTGGTGTTTTCAGCACTCCACATTGCGTTTGACTTGCGGAAACTGTGATATCTTCGGTTTCGTTGGGTTTCCAGCTGAGATATGCATTTTCAGTGATAAATTCATGATTCTGCTGTTTCAAGTTTGCAGAATCACCGAAATCGCTGTTTTCGTGCTGTTGAATGCGAAAAACACGTTTCCTGGTGTTTTCAGCACTCCACAGTGCGTTTGATTTGCGGAAACCGCGATATCTTCGTTTTCGTGGGGTTGCCAGCTGCGACATGCATTATCTATGATAATCTTGGATATTCTTATGTGAGAAGTGTGCAGAATCACCGAAATCGCTGTTTCCGTGCTATTGAATGCGAAAAACACGTTTCCTGGTGTTTTCAGCACTCCACATTGCGTTTGACATGCGGAAACTGTGATATCTTCGGTTTCGTAGGGTTTCCAGCTGAGATATGCATTTTCAGTGATAAATTCATGATTCTGCTGTTTCAAGTTTGCAGAATCACCGAAATCGCTGTTTTCGTGCTATTGAATGCGAAGAACACGTTTCCTGGTGTTTTCAGAACTCCACAGTGCGTTTGACATGCGGAAACTGCGATATCTTTGGTATCTTTGGGTTTCCAGCTGAGATATGCATTTTCAGTGATAAATTCATGATTCTGCTTTTACAGGAGTGCAGAATCACCGAAATCGCTGGTTTCGTGCTATTGAATGCGAAAAACACGTTTCCTGCTGTTTTCAGCAGTCCGCAGTGCGTTTGACATGCGGAAACAGAAATATCTTCGGTATAGTTGGGTATCCAGCTGAGATATGCATTGTCAGTGATAGTCTTCATTATCCTGCTGTTCCAAGTGAGCAGAATCACCGAAACCGCTGTTTTCATGATATTGAATGCATGAATCACGTTTTCTGGTGTTTTCAGCACTCCACAGTGCGTTTGACATGCGGAAACTGCGATATCTTCGGTTTCGTTGGGCTTCCAGCTGAGATATGCATTTTCAGTGATAATCTACATGATCCCGTTGTTACAAGTGTGCAGAATCACCGAAATCGCTGTTTTCGTGCTACTGAATGCGAAAAACACGTTTCCTGGTGTATTCAGAACTCCACAGTGCGTTTGACATGCGGAAACTGCGATATCTTTGGTATCTTTGGGTTTCCAGCTGAGATATGCATTTTCAGTGATAAATTCATTATTCTGCTTTTACAGGTGTGCAGAATCACCGAAATCGCTGGTTTCGTGCTATTGAATGCGAAAAACACGTTTCCTGGTGTTTTCAGCACTCCGCAGTGCGTTTGACATGCGGAAACAGACATATCTTCGGTATAGTTTGGTTTCCAGCTGAGATATGCATTTTTAGTGATAATCTTCATTATCCTGCTGTTACAAGTGTGCAGAATCTCCGAAACCGCTGTTTTCGTGATATTGAATGCATAAAACACGTTTTCTGGTGTTTTCAGCACTCCACAGTGCGTTTGACATGCGGACACTGCGATATCTTCGGTATCTTTGGGTTTCCAGCTGAGATATGCATTTTTAGTGATAAATTCATGATTCTGCTTTTACAGGTGTGCAGAATCACCGAAATCGCTCGTTTCGTGCAATTGAATGCGAAAAACACGTTTCCAGTTGTTTTCAGCACTCCGCAGTGCGTTTGACATGCGGAAAAAGAAATATCTTCAGTATAGTTGGGTTTCCAGCTGAGATACGCATTTTCAGTGATAATCTTCATTATCCTGCTGTTACAAGTGTGCAGAATCACCGAAATCGCTGTTTTCGTGCTATTGAATGCGAAAAACACGTTTTCTGGAGTTTTCAGCACTCGACAGTGCGTTTGACATGCGGAAACGGCGATATCTTCGGTTTCGTTTGGTTTCCAGCTGAGATATGCATTTTCAGTGATAAATTCATGATTCTGCTTTTACAGGTGTGCAGAATCACCGAAATCGCTGGTATCGTGCTATTGAATGCGAAAAACACGTTTCCTGGTGTTTTCAGCACTCCGCAGTGCGTTTGACATGCGGAAACAGAAATATCTTCGGTATAGTTGCGTTTCCAGCTGAGATATGCATTGTCAGTGATAGTCTTCATTATCCTGCTGTTACAAGTGTGCAGAATCACCGAAACCGCTGTTTTCGTGATATTGAATGCATGAAACACGTTTTCTGGTGTTTTCAGCACTCCACAGTGCGTTTGACATGCGGAAACTGCGATATCTTCGGTTTCGGTGGTTTCCAGCTGAGATATGCATTTTCAGTGATAAATTCATGATTCTGCTGTTACAAGTGTGCAGAATCACCGAAATCGCTGTTTTCGTGCTATTGAATGCGAAGAACACGTTTCCTGGTGTTTTCAGAACACCACAGTGCGTTTAACATGCGGAAACTGCGATACCTTTGGTATCTTTGGGTTTCCAGCTGAGATATGCATTTTCAGTGATAAATTCATGATTCTGCTTTTGCAGGTGTGCAGAATCACCGAAATCGCTGGTTTCGTGCTATTGAATGCGAAAAACACGTTTCCTGGTGTTTTCAGAACTCCACAGTGCGTTTGACATGCGGAAACTGTGATATCTTCGGTTTCGTTGGGTTTCCAGCTGCGATATGCATTTTCAGTGATAAATTCATGATTCTGCTGTTTCAAGTTTGCAGAATCACGGAAATCGCTGTGTTCGTGCTACTGAATGCGAAAAACACGTTTCCTGGTGTTTTCAGCACTCCACATTGCGTTTGACTTGCGGAAACTGTGATATCTTCGGTTTCGTTGGGTTTCCAGCTGAGATATGCATTTTCAGTGATAAATTCATGATTCTGCTGTTACAAGTGTGCAGAATCACCGAAATCGCTGTTTTCGTGCTATTGAATGCGAAGAACACGTTTCCTGGTGTTTTCAGAACACCACAGTGCGTTTAACATGCGGAAACTGCGATATCTTTGGTATCTTTGGGTTTCCAGCTGAGATATGCATTTTCAGTGATAAATTCATGATTCTGCTTTTGCAGGTGTGCAGAATCACCGAAATCGCTGGTTTCGTGCTATTGAATGCGAAAAACACGTTTCCTGGTGTTTTCAGAACTCCACAGTGCGTTTGACATGCGGAAACTGTGATATCTTCGGTTTCGTTGGGTTTCCAGCTGCGATATGCATTTTCAGTGATAAATTCATGATTCTGCTGTTTCAAGTATGCAGAATCACGGAAATCGCTGTGTACGTGCTACTGAATGCGAAAAACACGTTACCTGGTGTTTTCAGCACTCCACATTGCGTTTGACTTGCGGAAACTGTGATATCTTCGGTTTCGTAGGGTTTCCAGCTGAGATATGCATTTTCAGTGATAAATTCATGATTCTGCTGTTTCAAGTTTGCAGAATCACCGAAATCGCTGTTTTCGTGCTATTGAATGCGAAGAACACGTTTCCTGGTGTTTTCAGAACTCCACAGTGCGTTTGACATGCGGAAACTGCGATATCTTTGGTATCTTTGGGTTTCCAGCTGAGATATGCATTTTCAGTGATAAATTCATGATTCTGCTTTTACAGGAGTGCAGAATCACCGAAATCGCTGTTTTCGTGCTGTTGAATGCGAAAAACACGTTTCCTGGTGTTTTCAGCACTCCACAGTGCGTTTGATTTGCGAAAACCGCGATATCTTCGTTTTCGTGGGGTTGCCAGCTGCGACATGCATTATCTATGATAATCTTGGATATTCTTATGTGAGAAGTGTGCAGAATCACCGAAATCGCTGTTTCCGTGCTATTGAATGCGAAAAACACGTTACCTGGTGTTTTCAGCACTCCACATTGCGTTTGACATGCGGAAACTGTGATATCTTCGGTTTCGTAGGGTTTCCAGCTGAGATATGCATTTTCGGTGATAAATTCATGATTCTGCTGTTTCAAGTTTGCAGAATCACCGAAATCGCTGTTTTCGTGCTATTGAATGCGAAGAACACGTTTCCTGGTGTTTTCAGAACTCCACAGTGCGTTTGACATGCGGAAACTGCGATATCTTTGGTATCTTTGGGTTTCCAGCTGAGATATGCATTTTCAGTGATAAATTCATGATTCTGCTTTTACAGGAGTGCAGAATCACCGAAATCGCTGGTTTCGTGCTATTGAATGCGAAAAACACGTTTCCTGCTGTTTTCAGCAGTCCGCAGTGCGTTTGACATGCGGAAACAGAAATATCTTCGGTATAGTTGGGTTTCCAGCTGAGATATGCATTGTCAGTGATAGTCTTCATTATCCTGCTGTTACAAGTGAGCAGAATCACCGAAACCGCTGTTTTCGTGATATTGAATGCATGAATCACGTTTTCTGGTGTTTTCAGCACTCCACAGTGCGTTTGACATGCGGAAACTGCGATATCTTCGGTTTCGTTGGGCTTCCAGCTGAGATATGCATTTTCAGTGATAATCTACATGATCCCGTTGTTACAAGTGTGCAGAATCACCGAAATCGCTGTTTTCGTGCTACTGAATGCGAAAAACACGTTTCCTGGTGTATTCAGAACTCCACAGTGCGTTTGACATGCGGAAACTGCGATATCTTTGGTATCTTTGGGTTTCCAGCTGAGATATGCATTTTCAGTGATAAATTCATGATTCTGCTTTTACAGGAGTGCAGAATCACCGAAATCGCTGGTTTCGTGCTATTGAATGCGAAAAACACGTTTCCTGCTGTTTTCAGCAGTCCGCAGTGCGTTTGACATGCGGAAACAGAAATATCTTCGGTATAGTTGGGTTTCCAGCTGAGATATGCATTGTCAGTGATAGTCTTCATTATCCTGCTGTTACAAGTGAGCAGAATCTCCGAAACCGCTGTTTTCGTGATATTGAATGCATAAAACACGTTTTCTGGTGTTTTCAGCACTCCACAGTGCGTTTGACATGCGGACACTGCGATATCTTCGGTATCTTTGGGTTTCCAGCTGAGATATGCATTTTCAGTGATAAATTCATGATTCTGCTTTTACAGGAGTGCAGAATCACCGAAATCGCTGTTTTCGTGCTATTGAATGCGAAGAACACGTTTCCTGGTGTTTTCAGAACACCACAGTGCGTTTAACATGCGGAAACTGCGATATCTTTGGTATCTTTGGGTTTCCAGCTGAGATATGCATTTTCAGTGATAAATTCATGATTCTGCTTTTGCAGGTGTGCAGAATCACCGAAATCGCTGGTTTCGTGCTATTGAATGCGAAAAACACGTTTCCTGGTGTTTTCAGAACTCCACAGTGCGTTTGACATGCGGAAACTGTGATATCTTCGGTTTCGTTGGGTTTCCAGCTGAGATATGCATTTTCAGTGATAAATTCATGATTCTGCTTTTGCAGGTGTGCAGAATCACCGAAATCGCTGGTTTCGTGCTATTGAATGCGAAAAACACGTTTCCTGGTGTTTTCAGAACTCCACAGTGCGTTTGACATGCGGAAACTGTGATATCTTCGGTTTCGTTGGGTTTCCAGCTGAGATATGCATTTTCAGTGATAAATTCATGATTCTGCTGTTTCAAGTTTGCAGAATCACCGAAATCGCTGTGTTCGTGCTATTGAATGCGAAGAACACGTGTCCTGGTGTTTTCAGAACTCCACAGTGCGTTTGACATGCGGAAACTGCGATATCTTTGGTATCTTTGGGTTTCCAGCTGAGATATGCATTTTTAGTGATAAATTCATGATTCTGCTGTTACAGGACTGCAGAATCACCGAAATCGCTGGTTTCGTGCTATTGAATGCGAAAAACACGTTTCCTGGTGTTTTGAGCAGTCCGCAGTGCGTTTGACATGCGGAAACAGAAATATCTTCGGTATAGTTGGGTTTCCAGCTGAGATATGCATTGTCAGTGATAGTCTTCATTATCCTGCTGTTACAAGTGAGCCGAATCACCGAAATCGCTGTTTTCGTGCTGTTGAATGCGAAAAACACATTTCCTGGTGTTTTCAGCACTCCACATTGCGTTTGACATGCGGAAACTGTGATATCTTCGGTTTCGTAGGGTTTCCAGCTGAGATATGCATTTTCAGTGATAAATTCATGATTCTGCTGTTTCAAGTTTGCAGAATCACCGAAATCGCTGTTTTCGTGCTATTGAATGCGAAGAACACGTTTCCTGGTGTTTTCAGAACTCCACAGTGCGTTTGACATGCGGAAACTGCGATATCTTTGGTATCTTTGGGTTTCCAGCTGAGATATGCATTTTCAGTGATAAATTCATGATTCTGCTTTTACAGGAGTGCAGAAATCACCGAAATCGCTGTTTTCGTGCTATTGAATGCGAAAAACACGTTTCCTGGTGTTTTCAGAACTCCAAAGTGCGTTTGACTTGCGGAAACTGTGATATCTTCGGTTTCGTTGGGTTTCCAGCTGAGATATGCATTTTCAGTGATAAATTCATGATTCTGCTGTTTCAAGTTTGCAGAATCACCGAAACCGCTGTGTTCGTGCTATTGAATGCGAAAACACGTTTCCTGGTGTTTTCAGCACTCCACATTGCGTTTGATTTGCGGAAACCGCGATATCTTCGTTTTCGTGGGGTTGCCAGCTGCGACATGCATTATCTATGATAATCTTGGATATTCTTCTGTGAGAAGTGTGCAGAATCCCCGAAATCGCTGTTTTCGTGCTACTGAATGCGAAAAACACGTTTCCTGGTGTTTTCAGCACTCCACATTGCGTTTGACATTCGGAAACTGTGATATCTTCGGTTTCGTAGGGTTTCCAGCTGAGATATGCATTTTCAGTGATAAATTCATGATTCTGCTGTTTCAAGTTTGCAGAATCACCGAAATCGCTGTTTTCGTGCTATTGAATGCGAAGAACACGTTTCCTGGTGTTTTCAGAACTCCACAGTGCGTTTGACATGCGGAAACTGCGATATCTTTGGTATCTTTGGGTTTCCAGCTGAGATATGCATTTTCAGTGATAAATTCATGATTCTGCTTTTACAGGAGTGCAGAATCACCGAAATCGCTGGTTTCGTGCTATTGAATGCGAAAAACACGTTTCCTGGTGTTTTGAGCAGTCCGCAGTGCGTTTGACATGCGGAAACAGAAATATCTTCGGTATAGTTGGGTTTCCAGCTGAGATATGCATTGTCAGTGATAGTCTTCATTATCCTGCTGTTACAACTGAGCAGAATCACCGAAACCGCTGTTTTCGTGATATTGAATGCATGAATCACGTTTTCTGGTGTTTTCAGCACTCCACAGTGCGTTTGACATGCGGAAACTGCGATATCTTCGGTTTCGTTGGGTTTCCAGCTGAGATATGCATTTTCAGTGATAATCTACATGATCCCGTTGTTACAAGTGTGCAGAATCACCGAAATCGCTGTTTTCGTGCTACTGAATGCGAAAAACACGTTTCCTGGTGTTTTCAGAACTCCACAGTGCGTTTGACATGCGGAAACTGCGATATCTTTGGTATCATTGGGTTTCCAGCTGAGGTATGTATTTTCAGTGATAAATTCATGATTCTGCTTTTACAGGAGTCCAGAAATCACCGAAATCGCTGTTTTCGTGCTATTGAATGCGAAAAACACGTTTCCTGGTGTTTTCAGAACTCCAAAGTGCGTTTGACTTGCGGAAACTGTGATATCTTCGGTTTCGTTGGGTTTCCAGCTGAGATATGCTTTTTCAGTGATATATTCATGATTCTGCTGTTACAAGTGAGCAGAATCACCGAAACCGCTGTTTTCGTGCTATTGAATGCGAAGAACACGTGTCCTGGTGTTTTCAGAACTCCACAGTGCGTTTGACATGCGGAAACTGCGATATCTTTGGTATCTTTGGGTTTCCAGCTGAGATATGCATTTTCAGTGATAAATTCATGATTCTGCTGTTTCAAGTTTGCAGAATCACCGAAATCGCTGTGTTCGTGCTACTGAATGCGAAAAACACGTTTCCTGGTGTTTTCAGCACTCCACATTGCGTTTGACTTGCGGAAACTGTGATATCTTCGGTTTCGTTGGGTTTCCAGCGGAGATATGCATTTTCAGTGATAAATTCATGATTCTGCTGTTTCAAGTTTGCAGAATCACCGAAATCGCTGTGTTCGTGCTATTGAATGCGAAGAACACGTGTCCTGGTGTTTTCAGAACTCCACAGTGCGTTTGACATGCGGAAACTGCGATATCTTTGGTATCTTTGGGTTTCCAGCTGAGATATGCATTTTCAGTGATAAATTCATGATTCTGCTTTTACAGGAGTGCAGAATCACCGAAATCGCAGGTTTCGTGCTATTGAATGCGAAAAACACGTTTCCTGGTGTTTTGAGCAGTCCGCAGTGCGTTTGACATGCGGAAACAGAAATCTCTTCGGTATAGTTGGGTTTCCAGCTGAGATATGCATTGTCAGTGATAGTCTTCATTATCCTGCTGTTACAAGTGAGCAGAATCACCGAAACCGCTGTTTTCGTGATACTGAATGCATGAATCACGTTTTCTGGTGTTTTCAGCACTCCACAGTGCGTTTGACATGCGGAAACTGCGATATCTTCGGTTTCGTTGGGTTTCCAGCTGAGATATGCATTTTCAGTGATAATCTACATGATCCCGTTGTTACAAGTGTGCAGAATCACCGAAATCGCTGTTTTCGTGCTATTGAATGCGAAGAACACGTGTCCTGGTGTTTTCAGAACTCCACAGTGCGTTTGACATGCGGAAACTGCGATATCTTCGGTTTCGTTGGGTTTCCAGCTGAGATATGCATTTTCAGTGATAATCTACATGATCCCGTTGTTACAAGTGTGCAGAATCACCGAAATCGCTGTTTTCGTGCTATTGAATGCGAAAAACACGTTTCCTGGTGTTTTCAGAACTCCACAGTGCGTTTGACATGCGGAAACTGTGATATCTTCGGTTTCGTTGGGTTTCCAGCTGAGATATGCATTTTCAGTGATAAATTCATGATTCTGCTGTTTCAAGTTTGCAGAATCACCGAAATCGCTGTGTTCGTGCTATTGAATGCGAAGAACACGTGTCCTGGTGTTTTCAGCACTCCACAGTGCGTTTGATTTGCGGAAGCCGCGATATCTTCGTTTTCGTGGGGTTGCCAGCTGCGACATGCATTATCTATGATAATCTTGGATATTCTTCTGTGAGAAGTGTGCAGAATCACCGAAATCGCTGTTTTCGTGCTATTGAATGCGAAAAACACGTTTCCTGGTGTTTTCAGAACTCCACAGTGCGTTTGACATGCGGAAACTGCGATATCTTCGGTTTCGTTGGGTTTCCAGCTGAGATATGCATTTTCAGTGATAATCTACATGATCCCGTTGTTACATGTGTGCAGAATCACCGAAATCGCTGTTTTCGTGCTATTGAATGCGAAAAACACGTTTCCTGGTGTTTTCAGAACTCCACAGTGCGTTTGACATGCGGAAACTGTGATATCTTCGGTTTCGTTGGGTTTCCAGCTGAGATATGCATTTTCAGTGATAAATTCATGATTCTGCTGTTTCAAGTTTGCAGAATCACCGAAATCGCTGTTTTCGTGCTATTGAATGCGAAAAACACGTTTCCTGGTGTTTTCAGAACTCCACACTGCGTTTGACATGCGGAAACTGTGATATCTTCGGTTTCGTTGGGTTTCCAGCTGAGATATGCATTTTCAGTGATAAATTCATGATTCTTCTGTTTCAAGTTTGCAGAATCACCGAAATCGCTGTGTTCGTGCTATTGAATGCGAAAAACACGTTTCCTGGTGTTTTCAGAACCCCACAGTGCGTTTGATTCGCGGAAACCGCGATATCTTCGTTTTCGTGGGGTTGCCAGCTGCGACATGCATTATCTATGATAATCTTGGATATTCTTCTGTGAGAAGTGTGCAGAATCACCGAAATCGCTGTTTTCGTGCTATTGAATGCGAAAAACACGTTTCCTGGTGTTTTCAGAACTCCACAGTGCGTTTGACTTGCGGAAACTGTGATATCTTCGGTTTCGTTGGGTTTCCAGCTGAGATATGCATTTTCAGTGATAAATTCATGATTCTGCTGTTTCAAGTTTGCAGAATCACCGAAATCGCTGTGTTCGTGCTATTGTATGCGAAAACACGTTTCCTGGTGTTTTCAGAACTCCACAGTGCGTTTGACTTGCGGAAACTGTGATATCTTCGGTTTCGTTGGATTTCCAGCTGAGATATGCATTTTCAGTGATAAATTCATGATTCTGCTGTTTCAAGTTTGCAGAATCACCGAAATCGCTGTTTTCGTGCTGTTGAATGCGAAAAACACGTTTCCTGGTGTTTTCAGCACTCCACAGTGCGTTTGATTTGCGGAAACCGCGATATCTTCGTTTTCGTGGGGTCGCCAGCTGCGACATGCATTATCTATGATAATCTTGGATATTCTTCTGTGAGAAGTGTGCAGAATCACCGAAATCGCTGTTTCCGTGCTATTGAATGCGAAAAACACGTTTCCTGGTGTTTTCAGCACTCCACATTGCGTTTGACATGCGGAAACTGTGATATCTTCGGTTTCGTAGGGTTTCCAGCTGAGATATGCATTTTCAGTGATAAATTCATGATTCTGCTGTTTCAAGTTTGCAGAATCACCGAAATCGCGGTTTTCGTGCAATTGAATGCGAAGAACACGTTTCCTGGTGTTTTCAGAACTCCACAGTGCGTTTGACATGCGGAAACTGCGATATCTTTGGTATCTTTGGGTTTCCAGCTGGGACATGCATTTTCAGTGATAAATTCATGATTCTGCTTTTACAGGAGTGCAGAATCACCGAAATCGCTGGTTTCGTGCTATTGAATGCGAAAAACACGTTTCCTGCTGTTTTCAGCAGTCCGCAGTGCGTTTGACATGCGGAAACAGAAATATCTTCGGTATAGTTGGGTTTCCAGCTGAGATATGCATTGTCAGCGATAGTCTTCATTATCCTGCTGTTACAAGTGAGCAGAATCACCGAAACCGCTGTTTTCGTGATATTGAATGCATGAATCACGTTTTCTGGTGTTTTCAGCACTCCACAGTGCGTTTGACATGCGGAAACTGCGATATCTTCGGTTTCGTTGGGCTTCCAGCTGAGATATGCATTTTCAGTGATAATCTACATGATCCCGTTGTTACAAGTGTGCAGAATCACCGAAATCGCTGTTTTCGTGCTACTGAATGCGAAAAACACGTTTCCTGGTGTATTCAGAACTCCACAGTGCGTTTGACATGCGGAAACTGCGATATCTTTGGTATCTTTGGGTTTCCAGCTGAGATATGCATTTTCAGTGATAGGTTCATGATTCTGCATTTACAGGTGTGCAGAATCACCGAAATCGCTGGTTTCGTGCTATTGAATGCGAAAAACACGTTTCCTGGTGTTTTCAGCACTTCGCAGTGCGTTTGACATGCGGAAACAGACATATCTTCGGTATAGTTGGGTTTCCAGCTGAGATATGCATTTTTAGTGATAATCTTCATTATCCTGCAGTTACAAGTGTGCAGAATCTCCGAAACCGCTGTTTTCGTGATATTGAATGCATAAAACACGTTTTCTGGTGTTTTCAGCACTCCACAGTGCGTTTGACATGCGGAGACTGCGATACCTTCGGTATCTTTGGGTTTCCAGCTGAGGTATGCATTTTCAGTGATAAATTCATGATTCTGCTTTTACAGGTGTGCAGAATCACCGAAATCGCTCGTTTCGTGCTATTGAATGCGAAAAACACGTTTCCTGGTGTTTTCAGCACTCCGCAGTGCGTTTGACATGCGGAAAAAGAAATATCCTCAGTATAGTTGGGTTTCCAGCTGAGATATGCATTTTCAGTGATAATCCTCATTATCCTGCTGTTACAAGTGTGCAGAACCCCCGGAATCGCTGTTTTCGTGCTATTGAATGCGAAAAACACGTATTCTGGTGTTTTCAGCACTCGACAGTGCGTTTGACATGCGGAAACGGCGATATATTCGGTTTCGTTTGGTTTCCAGCTGAGATATGCATTTTCAGTGATAAATTCATGATTCTGCTTTTGCAGGTGTGCAGAATCACCGAAATCGCTGGTTTCGTGCTATTGAATGCGAAAAACACGTTTCCTGGTGTTTTCAGAACTCCACAGTGCGTTTGACATGCGGAAACTGTGATATCTTCGGTTTCGTTGGGTTTCCAGCTGAGATATGCATTTTCAGTGATAATCTACATGATCCCGTTGTTACAAGTGTGCAGAATCACCGCAATCGCTCTTTTCGTGCTACTGAATGCGAAAAACACGTTTCCTGGTGTTTTCAGCACTCGACAGTGCGTTGGACATGCGGAAACGGCGATATATTCGGTTTCGTTTGGTTTCCAGCTGAGATATGCATTTTCAGTGATAAATTCATGATTCTGCTTTTGCAGGTGTGCAGAATCACCGAAATCGCTGGTTTCGTGCTATTGAATGCGAAAAACACGTTTCCTGGTGTTTTCAGAACTCCACAGTGCGTTTGACATGCGGAAACTGTGATATCTTCGGTTTCGTTGGGTTTCCAGCTGAGATATGCATTTTCAGTGATAATCTACATGATCCCGTTGTTACAAGTGTGCAGAATCACCGCAATCGCTCTTTTCGTGCTACTGAATGCGAAAAACACGTTTCCTGGTGTTTTCAGAACTCCACAGTGCGTTTGACATGCGGAAACTGCGATATCTGTGGTATCTTTGGGTTTCCAGCTGAGATATGCATTTTCAGTGATAAATTCATGATTCTGCTTTTACAGGTGTGCAGAGTCATCGAAATCGCTGGTTTCGTGCTATTGAATGCGAAAAACACGTTCTCTGGTGTTTTCAGAACTCCGCAGTGCGTTTGACATGCGGAAACTGCGATATCTTCGGTTTCGTTGGGTTTCCAGCTGAGATATGCATTTTCAGTGATAATCTACATGATCCCGTTGTTACCAGTGCGCAGAATCACCGAAATCGCTGTTTTCGTGCTATTGAATGCGAAAAACACGTTTCCTGGTGTTTTCAGAACTCCACAGTGCGTTTGACATGCGGAAACTGCGATATCTGTGGTATCTTTGGGTTTCCAGCTGAGATATGCATTTTCAGTGATAAATTCATGATTCTGCTTTTACAGGTGTGCAGAGTCATCGAAATCGCTGGTTTCGTGCTATTGAATGCGAAAAACACGTTCTCTGGTGTTTTCAGCACTCCGCAGTGCTTTCGACACGCGGAAACAGAAATATCTTCGGTATAGTTGGGTTTCCAGCTGAGATATGCATTTTTAGTGATAATCTTCATTATCCTGCTGTTACAAGTGTGCAGAATCTCCGAACCCGCTGTTTTCGTGATATTGAATGCATAAAACACGTTTTCTGGTGTTTTCAGCACTCCACAGTGCGTTTGACATGCGGAACCTGCGATATCTTCGGTATCTTTGGGTTTCCAGCTGAGATATGCATTTTCAGTGATAAATTCATGATTCTGCTGTTACAAGTGTGCAGAATAACCGAAATCGCCTGTTTTCGTGCTATTGAATGCGAAAAACACGTTTCCTGGTGTTTTCAGAACTCCACAGTGCGTTTGACATGCGGAAACTGCGATGTCTTTGGTATCTTTGGGTTTCCAGCTGAGATATGCATTTTCAGTGATAATCTACATGATCCCGTTGTTACAAGTGTGCAGAATCACCGCAATCGCTCTTTTCGTGCGACTGAATGCGAAAAACACGTTTCCTGGTGTTTTCAGAACTCCGCAGTGCGTTTGACATGCGGAAACTGCGATATCTTCGGTTTCGTTGGGTTTCCAGCTGAGATATGCATTTTCAGTGATAAATTCATGATTCTGCTGTTACCAGTGTGCAGAATCACCGAAATCGCTGTTTTCGTGCTATTGAATGCGAAAAACACGTTTCCTGGTGTTTTCAGCACTCCGCAGTGCGTTTGACATGCGGAAACAGAAATATCTTCGGTATAGTTGGGTTTCCACCTGAGATATGCATTTTCAGTGATAGTCTTCATTATCCTACTGTTACAAGTGTGCAGAATCACCGTAACCGCTGTTTTCGTGATATTGAATGTATAAAACACGTTTTCTGGTGTTTTCAGAACTCCACAGTGCGTTTGATATGCTGAAACTGCGATACCTTCGTTTTCGTTCGGTTTCCAGCTGAGACATGCAGTTTCAGTGATAATCTTCGAGATGGTTCTTTGACAAGTGTGCAGAATCACCGAATTCGCTGTTTTCATGCTATTGAATCCGAAAAACACCTTTTCTGGCGCTTTCAGCACTCCACAGTGCGTTTGATATGCTGAAACTGCGATACCTCCGTTTTCGTTGGGTTTCCAGCTGAGACATGCATTTTCTATGATAATCTTGGATATTCTTCTGTGAGAAGGATGCAGATTCTCCCAAATCGCTGTTTTCGTGCTATTGAATGCGAAAAACACCTTTCCTGGTGTTTTCAGCACTCCACAGAGCGCTTGCTATTCGGAATCTGCGATATCTTCGGTTTCGTTGGGTTTCCACCTGAGATATGCATTTTCAGTTATAATCATCGAGATTCTTCTGTGACAAGTGTGTAGAAAAACCGAAATCGGTCTTTTCGTGCTATTGAATGCGAAAAACATGTTTTCTGGTGCTTTCAGCACTCCACAGTGCGTTTGATATTCGGAAACTGCGATATCTTCGGTTTCGTTGGGATTCCACCTCAGATATGCATTTTCAGTGATAATCATCGAGATTCTTCTGTGACAAGTGTGTAGAATCACCGAAATCGGTCTTTCCCTGCTATTGAATTCGAAAAACACGTTTCCTGGTGTTTTCAGAACTCCACAGTGCGTTTGACATGCGGAAACTGCGATATCTTCGGTTTCGTTGGGTTTCCAGCTGAGATATGCATTTTCAGTGATAATCTACATGATCCCGTTGTTACCAGTGCGCAGAATCACCGAAATCGCTGTTTTCGTGCTATTGAATGCGAAAAACACGTTTCCTGGTGTTTTCAGAACTCCACAGTGCGTTTGACATGCGGAAACTGTGATATCTTCGGTTTCGTTGGGTTTCCAGCTGAGATATGCATTTTCAGTGATAATCTTCATTATCCTGCTGTTACAAGTGTGCAGAATCACCGAAATCGCTGTTTTCGTGCTATTGAATGCGAAAAACACGTTTCCTGGTGTTTTCAGAACTCCACAGTGCGTTTGACATGCGGAAACTGCGATACCTTTGGTATCTTTGGGTTTCCAGCTGAGATATGCATTTTCAGTGATAAATTCATGATTCTGCTGTTAGAGGTGTGCAGAAACTCCCAAATCGCTGTTTTCGTGCTATTGAATGCGAAAAACACGTTTCCTGGTGTTTTCAGAACTCCACAGTGCGTTTGACATGCGGAAACTGTGATATCTTCGGTTTCGTTGGGTTTCCACCTGAGATTTGCATTTTCAGTGATGAATTCATGATTCTGCTGTTTCAAGTTTGCAGAATCACCGAAATCGCTGTGTTCGTGCTATTGAATGCGAAAAACACGTTTCCTGGTGTTTTCAGCACTCCACATTGCGTTTGACTTGCGGAAACTGTGATATCTTCGGTTTCGTTGGGTTTCCAGCTGAGATATGCATTTTCAGTGATAAATTCATGATTCTGCTGTTTCAAGTTTGCAGAATCACCGAAATCGCTGTGTTCGTGCTATTGAATGCGAAGAACACGTTTCCTGGTGTTTTCAGAACCCCACAGTGCGTTTGACATGCGGAAACTGCGATATCTTTGGTATCCTTGGGTTTCCAGCTGAGATATGCATTTTCAGTGATAAATTCATGATTCTGCATTTACAGGAGTGCAGAATCACCGAAATCGCTGTTTTCGTGCTATTGAATGCGAAAAACACGTTTCCTGGTGTTTTGAGCAGTCCGCAGTGCGTTTGACATGCGGAAACAGAAATATCTTCGGTATAGTTGGGTTTCCAACTGAGATATGCATTGTCAGAGATAGTCTTCATTATCCTGCTGTTACATGTGAGCAGAATCACCGAAACCGCTATTTTCGTGATATTGAATGCATGAATCACGTTTTCTGGTGTTTTCAGCACTCCACAGTGCGTTGGCATGCGGAAACTGCGATATCTTCGGTTTCGTTGGGTTTCCAGCTGAGATATGCATTTTCAGTGATAATCTACATGATCCCGTTGTTACAAGTGTGCAGAATCACCGAAATCGCTGTTTTCGTGCTACTGAATGCGAAAAACACGTTTCCTGGTGTTTTCAGAACTCCACAGTGCGTTTGACATGCGGAAACTGCGATATCTTTGGTATGTTTGGGTTTCCAGCTGAGATATGTATTTTCAGTGATAAATTCATGATTCTGCTTTTGCAGGAGTGCAGAATCACCGAAATCGCTGTTTTCGTGCTATTGAATGCGAAAAACACGTTTCCTGGTGTTTTCAGAACTCCACAGTGCGTTTGACAGGCGGAAACAGAAATGTCTTCGGTATAGTTGGGTTTCCCGCTGAGATATGCATTTTCAGTGATAATCTTCATTATCCTGCTGTTACAAGAGTGCAGAATCTCCGAAACCGCTGTTTTCGTGATATTGAATGCATAAAACACGTTTTCTGGTGTTTTCAGCTCTCCGCAGTGCGTTTGACATGCGGAAACTGCGATATCTTCGGTTTCGTTGGGTTTCCAGCTGAGATATGCATTTTCAGTGATAATCTACATGATCCCGTTGTTACAAGTGTGCAGAATCACCGAAATCTCTGTTTTCGTGCTACTGAATGCGAAAAACACGTTTCCTGGTGTTTTCAGAACTCCACAGTGCGTTTGACATGCGGAAACTGCGATATCTTTGGTATGTTTGGGTTTCCAGCTGAGATATGTATTTTCAGTGATAAATTCATGATTCTGCTTTTACAGGAGTGCAGAATCACCGAAATCGCTGGTTTCGTGCTATTGAATGCGAAAAACACGTTTCCTGGTGTTTTCAGAACTCCACAGTGCGTTTGACAGGCGGAAACAGAAATGTCTTCGGTATAGTTGGGTTTCCAGCTGAGATATGCATTTTCAGTGATAATCTTCATTATCCTGCTGTTACAAGAGTGCAGAATCTCCGAAACCGCTGTTTTCGTGATATTGAATGCATAAAACACGTTTTCTGGTGTTTTCAGCTCTCCGCAGTGCGTTTCACATGCGGAAACTGCGATATCTTCGGTTTCGTTGGGTTTCCAGCTGAGATATGCATTTTCAGTGATAATCTACATGATCCCGTTGTTACAAGTGTGCAGAATCACCGAAATCGCTGTTTTCGTGCTACTGAATGCGAAAAACACGTTTCCTGGTGTTTTCAGAGCTCCACAGTGCGTTTGACATGCGGAAACTGCGATATCTTTGGTATGTTTGGGTTTCCAGCTGAGATATGTATTTTCAGTGATAAATTCATGATTCTGCTTTTACAGGAGTGCAGAATCACCGAAATCGCTGTTTTCGTGCTATTGAATGCGAAAAACACGTTTCCTGGTGTTTTCAGAACTCCACAGTGCGTTTGACAGGCCGAAATAGAAATGTCTTCGGTATAGTTGGGTTTCCAGCTGAGATATGCATTTTCAGTGATAAATTCATGATTCTGCTTTTACAGGTGTGCAGAATCACCGAAATCGCTGGTTTCGTGCTATTGAATGCGAAAAACACGTTTTCTGGTGTTTTCAGCACTCGACAGTGCGTTTGACATGCAGAAACCGCGATATCTACGGATTCGTTGGGTTTCCAGCTGAGATGTGCATTTTCAGTGATAAATTCATGATTCTGCTGTTACAAGTGTGCAGAATCACCGAAATCGCTGTTTTCGTGCTATTGAATGCGAAGAACAGGTTTCCTGGTGTTTTCAGCACTCCACAGTGCGTTTGATTTGCGGCAACCGCGATATCTTCGTTTTCGTGGGGTTGCCAGCTGCGACATGCATTATCTATGATAATCTTGGATATTCTTCTGTGAGAAGTGTGCAGAATCACCGAAATCGCTGTTTTCGTGCTATTGAATGCGAAAAACACGTTTCCTGGTGTTTTCAGAACTCCACAATGCGTTTGACATGCGGAAACTGCGATATCCTTGGTATCTTTGGGTTTCCAGCTGAGATATGCATTTTCAGTGATAAATTCATGATTCTGCTTTTACAGGAGTGCAGAATCACCGAAATCGCTGTTTTCGTGCTATTGAATGCGAAAAACACGTTTCCTGGTGTTTTCAGAACTCCACAGTGCGTTTGACAGGCGGAAACAGAAATGTCTTCGGTATAGTTGGGTTTCCAGCTGAGATATGCATTTTCAGTGATAATCTTCATTATCCTGCTGTTACCAGAGTGCAGAATCTCCGAAACCGCTGTTTTCGTGATATTGAATGCATAAAACACGTTTTCTGGTGTTTTCAGCTCTCCGCAGTGCGTTTGACATGCGGAAACTGCGATATCGTCGGATTCGTTGGGTTTCCAGCTGAGATATGCATTTTCAGTGATAAATTCATGATTCTGCTGTTACCAGTGTGCAGAATCACCGAAATCGCTGTTTTCGTGCTATTGAATGCGAAAAACACGTTTCCTGGTGTTTTCAGAACTCCACAGTGCGTTTGACAGGCGGACACTGCGATATCTTTGGTATCTTTGGGTTTCCAGCTGAGATATGCATTTTCAGTGATAAATTCATGATTCTGCTTTTACAGGTGTGCAGAATCACCGAAATCGCTGGTTTCGTGCTATTGAATGCGAAAAACACGTTTTCTGGTGTTTTCAGCACTCGACAGTGCGTTTGACATGCAGAAACCGCGATATCTACGGTTTCGTTGGGTTTCCAGCTGAGATGTGCATTTTCAGTGATAAATTCATGATTCTGCTGTTACAGGTGTGCAGAAACACCCAAATCGCTGTTTTCGTGCTATTGAATGCGAAAAACACGTTTCCTGGTGTTTTCAGCACTCCGCAGTGCGTTTGACATGCGGAAAAAGAAATATCTTCGGTATAGTTGGGTTTCCAGCTGAGATATGTATTTTCAGTGATAAATTCATGATTCTGCTTTTACAGGTGTGCAGAATCACCGAAACCGCTGGTTTCGTGCTATTGAATGCGAAAAACACGTTTCCTGGTGTTTTCAGCACTCCGCAGTGCGTTTGACATGCGGAAACAGAAATATCTTCGGTATAGTTGGGTTTCCAGCTGAGATATGCATTTTCAGTGATAGTCTTCATTATCCTACTGTTACAAGTGTGCAGAATCACCGTAACCGCTGTTTTCGTGATATTGAATGTATAAAACACGTTTTCTGGTGTTTTCAGAACTCCACAGTGCGTTTGACATGCGGAAACTGCGATATCTTCGGTTTCGTTGGGTTTCCAGCTGAGATATGCATTTTCAGTGATAATCTACATGATCCCGCTGTTACAAGTGTGCAGAATCAACGCAATCGCTCTTTTCGTGCGACTGAATGCGAAAAACACGTTTCCTGGTGTTTTCAGAACTCCGCAGTGCGTTTGACATGCGGAAACTGCGATATCTTTGGTATCCTTGGGTTTCCAGCTGAGATATGCATTTTCAGTGATAAATTCATGATTCAGCTTTTACAGGTGTGCAGAATCATCGAAATCGCTGGTTTCGTGCTATTGAATGCGAAGAACACGTTTCCTGGTGTTTTCAGAACACCACAGTGCGTTTAACATGCGGAAACTGCGATATCTTTGGTATCTTTGGGTTTCCAGCTGAGATATGCATTTTCAGTGATAATCTACATGATCCCGTTGTTACAAGTGTGCAGAATCACCGCAATCGCTCTTTTCGTGCGACTGAATGCGAAAAACACGTTTCCTGGTGTTTTCAGAACTCCGCAGTGCGTTTGACATGCGGAAACTGCGATATCTTCGGTTTCGTTGGGTTTCCAGCTGAGATATGCATTTTCAGTGATAAATTCATGATTCTGCTGTTACAAGTATGCAGAATCACCGAAATCGCTGTTTTCGTGCTATTGAATGCGAAGAACACGTTTCCTGGTGTTTTCAGAACACCACAGTGCGTTTAACATGCGGAAACTGCGATATCTTTGGTATCTTTGGGTTTCCAGCTGAGATATGCATTTTCAGTGATAATCTACATGATCCCGTTGTTACAAGTGTGCAGAATCACCGCAATCGCTCTTTTCGTGCGACTGAATGCGAAAAACACGTTTCCTGGTGTTTTCAGAACTCCGCAGTGCGTTTGACATGCGGAAACTGCGATATCTTCGGTTTCGTTGGGTTTCCAGCTGAGATATGCATTTTCAGTGATAAATTCATGATTCTGCTGTTACAAGTGTTCAGAATCACCGAAATCGCTGTTTTCGTGCTATTGAATGCGAAGAACACGTTTCCTGGTGTTTTCAGAACACCACAGTGCGTTTAACATGCGGAAACTGCGATATCTTTGGTATCTTTGGGTTTCCAGCTGAGATATGCATTTTCAGTGATAAATTCATGATTCTGCTTTTACAGGTGTGCAGAATCACCGAAATCGCTGTTTTCGTGCTATTGAATGCGAAGAACACGTTTCCTGGTGTTTTCAGAACACCACAGTGCGTTTAACATGCGGAAACTGCGATATCTTTGGTATCTTTGGGTTTCCAGCTGAGATATGCATTTTCAGTGATAATCTACATGATCCCGTTGTTACAAGTGTGCAGAATCACCGCAATCGCTCTTTTCGTGCGACTGAATGCGAAAAACACGTTTCCTGGTGTTTTCAGAACTCCGCAGTGCGTTTGACATGCGGAAACTGCGATATCTTCGGTTTCGTTGGGTTTCCAGCTGAGATATGCATTTTCAGTGATAAATTCATGATTCTGCTGTTACAAGTTTTTGCAGAATCACCGAAATCGCTCTTTTCGTGCTATTGAATGCGAAGAACACGTTTCCTGGTGTTTTCAGAACACCACAGTGCGTTTAACATGCGGAAACTGCGATATCTTTGGTATCTTTGGGTTTCCAGCTGAGATATGCATTTTCAGTGATAATCTACATGATCCCGTTGTTACAAGTGTGCAGAATCACCGCAATCGCTCTTATCGTGCGACTGAATGCGAAAAACACGTTTCCTGGTGTTTTCAGAACTCCGCAGTGCGTTTGACATGCGGAAACTGCGATATCTTCGGTTTCGTTGGGTTTCCAGCTGAGATATGCATTTTCAGTGATAAATTCATGATTCTGCTGTTACAAGTGTGCAGAATCACCGAAATCGCTGTTTTCGTGCTATTGAATGTGAAGAACACGTTTCCTGGTGTTTTCAGAACACCACAGTGCGTTTAACATGCGGAAACTGCGATATCTTTGGTATCTTTGGGTTTCCAGCTGAGATATGCATTTTCAGTGATAAATTCATGATTCTGCTTTTGCAGGTGTGCAGAATCACCGAAATCGCTGGTTTCTTGCTATTGAATGCGAAAAACACGTTTCCTGGTGTTTTCAGCACTCCGCAGTGCGTTTGACATGCGGAAACAGAAATATCTTCGGTATAGTTGGGTTTCCAGCTGAGATATGCATTTTTAGTGATAATCTTCATTATCCTGCTGTTACAAGTGTGCAGAATCTCCGAAACCGCTGTTTTCGTGATATTGAATGCATAAAACACGTTTTCTGGTGTTTTCAGCACTCCACAGTGCGTTTGACATGCGGAAACTGCGATATCTTCGGTTTCGTTGGGTTTCCAGCTGAGATATGCATTTTCAGTGATAAATTCATGATTCTGCTTTTACAGGTGTGCAGAATCATCGAAATCGCTGTTTTCGTGCTATTGAATGCGAAGAACACGTTTCCTGGTGTTTTCAGAACACCACAGTGCGTTTAACATGCGGAAACTGCGATATCTTTGGTATCTTTGGGTTTCCAGCTGAGATATGCATTTTCAGTGATAATCTACATGATCCCGTTGTTACAAGTGTGCAGAATCACCGCAATCGCTCTTTTCGTGCGACTGAATGCGAAAAACACGTTTCCTGGTGTTTTCAGAACTCCGCAGTGCGTTTGACATGCGGAAACTGCGATATCTTCGGTTTCGTTGGGTTTCCAGCTGAGATATGCATTTTCAGTGATAAATTCATGATTCTGCTGTTACAAGTGTGCAGAATCACCGAAATCGCTGTTTTCGTGCTATTGAATGCGAAGAACACGTTTCCTGGTGTTTTCAGAACACCACAGTGCGTTTAACATGCGGAAACTGCGATATCTTTGGTATCTTTGGGTTTCCAGCTGAGATATGCATTTTCAGTGATAAATTCATGATTCTGCTTTTACAAGTGTGCAGAATCACCGAAATCGCCTGTTTTCGTGCTATTGAATGCGAAAAACACGTTTCCTGGTGTTTTCAGAACTCCACAGTGCGTTTGACATGCGGAAACTGTGATATCTTCGGTTTCGTTGGGTTTCCAGCTGAGATATGCATTTTCAGTGATAATCTACATGATCCCGTTGTTACAAGTGTGCTGAATCACCGCAATCGCTCTTTTCGTGCTACTGAATGCGAAAAACACGTTTCCTGGTGTTTTCAGAACTCCACAGTGCGTTTGACATGCGGAAACTGCGATATCTTTGGTATCTTTGGGTTTCCAGCTGAGATATGCATTTTCAGTGATAAATTCATGATTCTGCTTTTACAAGTGTGCAGAATCACCGAAATCGCCTGTTTTCGTGCTATTGAATGCGAAAAACACGTTTCCTGGTGTTTTCAGAACTCCACAGTGCGTTTGACATGCTGAAACGGCGATATCTTCGGTTTCGTTGGGTTTCCAGCTGAGATATGCATTTTCAGTGATAAATTCATGATTCTGCTTTTACAAGTGTGCAGAATCACCGAAATCGCCTGTTTTCGTGCTATTGAATGCGAAAAACACGTTTCCTGGTGTTTTCAGAACTCCACAGTGCGTTTGACATGCTGAAACGGCGATATCTTCGGTTTCATTGGGTTTCCAGCTGAGATATGCATTTTCAGTGATAAATTCATGATTCTGCTGTTACAAGTGTGCAGAATCTCCGAAACCGCTGTTTTCGTGATATTGAATGCATAAAACACGTTTTCTGGTGTTTTCAGCACTCCACAGTGCGTTTGACATGCGGAAACTGCGATATCTTCGGTTTCGTTGGGTTTCCAGCTGAGATATGCATTTTCAGTGATAAATTCATGATTCTGCTTTTACAGGTGTGCAGAATCATCGAAATCGCTGTTTTCGTGCTATTGAATGCGAAGAACACGTTTCCTGGTGTTTTCAGAACACCACAGTGCGTTTAACATGCGGAAACTGCGATATCTTTGGTATCTTTGGGTTTCCAGCTGAGATATGCATTTTCAGTGATAATCTACATGATCCCGTTGTTACAAGTGTGCAGAATCACCGCAATCGCTCTTTTCGTGCGACTGAATGCGAAAAACACGTTTCCTGGTGTTTTCAGAACTCCGCAGTGCGTTTGACATGCGGAAACTGCGATATCTTCGGTTTCGTTGGGTTTCCAGCTGAGATATGCATTTTCAGTGATAAATTCATGATTCTGCTGTTACAAGTGTGCAGAATCACCGAAATCGCTGTTTTCGTGCTATTGAATGCGAAGAACACGTTTCCTGGTGTTTTCAGAACACCACAGTGCGTTTAACATGCGGAAACTGCGATATCTTTGGTATCTTTGGGTTTCCAGCTGAGATATGCATTTTCAGTGATAAATTCATGATTCTGCTTTTACAAGTGTGCAGAATCACCGAAATCGCCTGTTTTCGTGCTATTGAATGCGAAAAACACGTTTCCTGGTGTTTTCAGAACTCCACAGTGCGTTTGACATGCGGAAACTGTGATATCTTCGGTTTCGTTGGGTTTCCAGCTGAGATATGCATTTTCAGTGATAATCTACATGATCCCGTTGTTACAAGTGTGCAGAATCACCGCAATCGCTCTTTTCGTGCTACTGAATGCGAAAAACACGTTTCCTGGTGTTTTCAGAACTCCACAGTGCGTTTGACATGCGGAAACTGCGATATCTTTGGTATCTTTGGGTTTCCAGCTGAGATATGCATTTTCAGTGATAAATTCATGATTCTGCTTTTACAAGTGTGCAGAATCACCGAAATCGCCTGTTTTCGTGCTATTGAATGCGAAAAACACGTTTCCTGGTGTTTTCAGAACTCCACAGTGCGTTTGACATGCTGAAACGGCGATATCTTCGGTTTCGTTGGGTTTCCAGCTGAGATATGCATTTTCAGTGATAAATTCATGATTCTGCTTTTACAAGTGTGCAGAATCACCGAAATCGCCTGTTTTCGTGCTATTGAATGCGAAAAACACGTTTCCTGGTGTTTTCAGAACTCCACAGTGCGTTTGACATGCTGAAACGGCGATATCTTCGGTTTCATTGGGTTTCCAGCTGAGATATGCATTTTCAGTGATAATCTACATGATCCCGTTGTTACAAGTGTGCAGAATCACCGCAATCGCTCTTATCGTGCGACTGAATGCGAAAAACACGTTTCCTGGTGTTTTCAGAACTCCGCAGTGCGTTTGACATGCGGAAACTGCGATATCTTCGGTTTCGTTGGGTTTCCAGCTGAGATATGCATTTTCAGTGATAAATTCATGATTCTGCTGTTACAAGTGTGCAGAATCACCGAAATCGCTGTTTTCGTGCTATTGAATGCGAAGAACACGTTTCCTGGTGTTTTCAGAACACCACAGTGCGTTTAACATGCGGAAACTGCGATATCTTTGGTATCTTTGGGTTTCCAGCTGAGATATGCATTTTCAGTGATAAATTCATGATTCTGCTTTTGCAGGTGTGCAGAATCACCGAAATCGCTGGTTTCTTGCTATTGAATGCGAAGAACACGTTTCCTGGTGTTTTCAGCACTCCGCAGTGCGTTTGACATGCGGAAACAGAAATATCTTCGGTATAGTTGGGTTTCCAGCTGAGATATGCATTTTTAGTGATAATCTTCATTATCCTGCTGTTACAAGTGTGCAGAATCTCCGAAACCGCTGTTTTCGTGATATTGAATGCATAAAACACGTTTTCTGGTGTTTTCAGCACTCCACAGTGCGTTTGACATGCGGAAACTGCGATATCTTCGGTTTCGTTGGGTTTCCAGCTGAGATATGCATTTTCAGTGATAAATTCATGATTCTGCTTTTACAGGTGTGCAGAATCATCGAAATCGCTGTTTTCGTGCTATTGAATGCGAAGAACACGTTTCCTGGTGTTTTCAGAACACCACAGTGCGTTTAACATGCGGAAACTGCGATATCTTTGGTATCTTTGGGTTTCCAGCTGAGATATGCATTTTCAGTGATAATCTACATGATCCCGTTGTTACAAGTGTGCAGAATCACCGCAATCGCTCTTTTCGTGCGACTGAATGCGAAAAACACGTTTCCTGGTGTTTTCAGAACTCCGCAGTGCGTTTGACATGCGGAAACTGCGATATCTTCGGTTTCGTTGGGTTTCCAGCTGAGATATGCATTTTCAGTGATAAATTCATGATTCTGCTGTTACAAGTGTGCAGAATCACCGAAATCGCTGTTTTCGTGCTATTGAATGCGAAGAACACGTTTCCTGGTGTTTTCAGAACACCACAGTGCGTTTAACATGCGGAAACTGCGATATCTTTGGTATCTTTGGGTTTCCAGCTGAGATATGCATTTTCAGTGATAAATTCATGATTCTGCTTTTACAAGTGTGCAGAATCACCGAAATCGCCTGTTTTCGTGCTATTGAATGCGAAAAACACGTTTCCTGGTGTTTTCAGAACTCCACAGTGCGTTTGACATGCGGAAACTGTGATATCTTCGGTTTCGTTGGGTTTCCAGCTGAGATATGCATTTTCAGTGATAATCTACATGATCCCGTTGTTACAAGTGTGCAGAATCACCGCAATCGCTCTTTTCGTGCTACTGAATGCGAAAAACACGTTTCCTGGTGTTTTCAGAACTCCACAGTGCGTTTGACATGCGGAAACTGCGATATCTTTGGTATCTTTGGGTTTCCAGCTGAGATATGCATTTTCAGTGATAAATTCATGATTCTGCTTTTACAAGTGTGCAGAATCACCGAAATCGCCTGTTTTCGTGCTATTGAATGCGAAAAACACGTTTCCTGGTGTTTTCAGAACTCCACAGTGCGTTTGACATGCTGAAACGGCGATATCTTCGGTTTCGTTGGGTTTCCAGCTGAGATATGCATTTTCAGTGATAAATTCATGATTCTGCTGTTACAGGTGTGCAGAATCACCGAAATCGCTGTTTTCGTGCTATTGAATGCGAAAAACACGTTTCCTGGGGTTTTCAGCACTCCGCAGTGCGTTTGACATGCGGAAACAGAAATATCTTCGGTATAGTTGGGTTTCCAGCTGAGATATGCATTTTTAGTGATAATCTTCATTATCCTGCTGTTACAAGAGTGCAGAATCTCCGAAACCGCTGTTTTCGTGATATTGAATGCATAAAACACGTTTTCTGGTGTTTTCAGCTCTCCGCAGTGCGATTGACATGCGGAAACTGCGATATCGTCGGTTTCGTTGGGTTTCCAGCTGAGATATGCATTTTCAGTGATAAATTCATGATTCTGCTGTTACCAGTGTGCAGAATCACCGAAATCGCTGTTTTCGTGCTATTGAATGCGAAAAACACGTTTCCTGGTGTTTTCAGAACTCCACAGTGCGTTTGACAGGCGGACACTGCGATATCTTTGGTATCTTTGGGTTTCCAGCTGAGATATGCATTTTCAGTGATAAATTCATGATTCTGCTTTTACAGGTGTGCAGAATCACCGAAATCGCTGGTTTCGTGCTATTGAATGCGAAGAACACGTTTCCTGGTGTTTTCAGAACACCACAGTGCGTTTAACATGCGGAAACTGCGATATCTTTGGTATCTTTGGGTTTCCAGCTGAGATATGCATTTTCAGTGATAATCTACATGATCCCGTTGTTACAAGTGTGCAGAATCACCGCAATCGCTCTTTTCGTGCGACTGAATGCGAAAAACAGGTTTCCTGGTGTTTTCAGAACTCCGCAGTGCGTTTGACATGCGGAAACTGCGATATCTTCGGTTTCGTTGGGTTTCCAGCTGAGATATGCATTTTCAGTGATAAATTCATGATTCTGCTGTTACAAGTGTGCAGAATCACCGAAATCGCTGTTTTCGTGCTATTGAATGCGAAGAACACGTTTCCTGGTGTTTTCAGAACACCACAGTGCGTTTAACATGCGGAAACTGCGATATCTTTGGTATCTTTGGGTTTCCAGCTGAGATATGCATTTTCTGCGATAATCTTGGTGTTTCATCTATGAGAAGTATGCAGAATCATCGAGAACGCTCTTTTCGAGTTAGTTAATGCGAGAAACACGTTTTCTGGTGTTTTCAACATTCTACAGTGCGTCTGATATTCAGAACCGACGATATCTTGGTTTTCGTGGGGTTTCCAGCTGAGATATGCATTTTCTGCGATAATCTTGGTGAGAATTCTGTCCGAAGTGTGCTTAATCATCGAGATCGCTCCTTTTGAGCTATTTAATGCGAGAAACATGTTATCTGGTGTTTTCACCACTCCACAGTTCGTTTGATATGCAGAACCAGCGATATCTTGGTTTTCGTGGGGTTTCAAGCTCAGATATGCATTTTCTGCGATAATCTTGGTGAGAATTCTGTCCGAAGTATGCTTAATCATCGAGATCGCTCCTTTTGAGCTATTTAATGCGAGAAACATGTTATCTGGTGTTTTCACCACTCCACAGTTCGTTTGATATGCAGAACCAGCGATATCTTGGTTTTCGTGGGGTTTGAAGCTGAGATATGCATTTTTTACGATAATCATGGTGAGACTTCTGTCCGAAATATGCAGATTCATCGAAATCGCTCGTTTCGAGCTATTTAACGCGAGAAACTCGTTATCTGGTGTTTTCACCACTCCACAGTGCGTATGATATGCATAACCGGCGATATCTTGGTTTTCGTGGGGTTTCAAGCTGAGATATGCATTTTCTGCGATAATATTGGTGAGACTTCTGTCCGAAGCATGCAGAATCATCGATATCGCTCCTTTTGAGCTATTTAATGCGAGAAACACGTTATCTGGTGTTTTCACCACTCCACAGTGCGTATGATATGCAGAACCGACGATATCTTGGTTTTCGTGGGGTTTCAAGCTCAGATATGCATTTTCTGCGATAATCTTGGTGAGAATTCTGTCCGAAGTATGCTTAATCATCGAGATCGCTCCTTTCGACCTATTTAATGCGAGAAACACGTTATCTGGTGTTCTCACCACTCCACAGTGCGTTTGATATGCAGAACCAGCGATATCTTGGTTTTCGTGGGGTTTCAAGCTGAGATATGCATTTTTTACGATAATCATGGTGAGACTTCTGTCCGAAGTATGCAGAATCATCGAGATCGCTCGTTTCGAGCTATTTAACGCGAGAAACACATTATCTGGTGTTTTCAACACTCCACAGTGCGTATGATATGCAGAACCGACGATATCTTGGTTTTCGTGGGTTTTCAAGCTCAGATATGCATTTTCTGCGAATATCTTGGTGAGACTTCTGTCCGAAATATGCTTAATCATCGAGAGCGCTCTTTTCGAGCTATTTAATGCGAGAAACACGTTATCTGCTGTTTTCACCACTCCACAGTGCGTTTGATATGCAGAACCAGCGATATCTTGGTTTTCATTCGGGTTTCAAGGTCAGATATGCATTTTCTGCGATAATCTTTGTGAGTCTTGTGTCAGAAGTATGCAGAATCATCGAGATCGCTCTATTCGAGCTATGTAGTGCGAGAAACACGTTATCTGGTGTTTTCAGCACTCCACAGTGCGTTTTATATGCAGAACCAGCGATATCTTGGTTTTCGTGGGGTTTCAAGCTGAGATATGCATTTTCTGCGATAATCTTGGTGAGACTTCTGTCCGAAGTATGCTTAATCATCGAGATCGCTCGTATCGTGTTATTTAATGCGAGAAACACGTTATCTGGTGTTTTCACCACTCCACAGTGCGTATAATATGCAGAACCGACGATATCTTGGTTTTCGTGGGGTTTCAAGCTCAGATATGCATTTTCTGCGATAATCTTGGTGAGACTTCTGTCCGAAGTATGCAGAAACATCGAGAGCGCTCTTTTCGAGCTATTTAATGCGAGAAACACGTTATCTGCTGTTTTCACCACTCCACAGTGCGTTTGATATGCAGAACCAGCGATATCTTGGTTTTCATTCGGGTTTCAAGGTCAGATATGCATTTTCTGCGATAATCTTTGTGAGTCTTGTGTCAGAAGTATGCAGAATCATCGAGATCGCTCTATTCGAGCTATTTAATGCGAGAAACACGTTATCTGGTGTTTTCATCACTCCACAGGGCGTTTGATATGCAGAACCAGCGATATCTTGGTTTTGGTGGGGTTTCAAGCTGAGATATGCAATTTCTGCGATAATCTTGGTGAGACTTCTGTCCTAAGTATGCTGAATCATCGAGAGCGCTCTTTTCGAGCTATTTAATGCGAGAAACACGTTATCTGGTGTTTTCACCACTCCACAGTGCGTTTGATATGCAGAACCAGCGATATCTTGGTTTTCATTGGGGTTTCAAGGTCAGATATGCATTTTCTGCGATAATCATGGTGAGACTTCTGTCCGAAGTATGCAGAATCATCGATATCGCTCTTTTCGAGCTATTTAATGCGAGAAACACGTTATCTGGTGTTTTCACCACTCCACAGTGCGTTTGATATGTAGAGCCGCCGATAACTTGGTTTTCGTGGGGTTTCCAGCTGAAACATGCATTTTCTGCGATAATCTTGGTGTTTCATCTATGAGAAGTATGCAGAATCATCGAGAACGCTCTTTTCGAGTTAGTTAATGCGAGAAACACGTTTTCTGGTGTTTTCAACATTCTACAGTGCGTCTGATATTCAGAACCGGCGTCATCTTGATTTTCGTGAGGTTTCAAGCTGAGATATGCATTTTCTGCGATAATCATGGTGAGACTTCTGTCCGAAATATGCAGAATCATCGAGATCGCTCGTTTCGAGCTATTTAACGCGAAGAAACTCGTTATCTGGTGTTTTCATCACTCCACAGGGCGTTTGATATGCAGAACCAGCGATATCTTGGTTTTGGTGGGGTTTCAAGCTGAGATATGCATTTTTTACAATAATCATGGTGAGACTTCTGTCCGAAGTATGCAGAATCATCGAGATCGCACTTTTCGATCTATTTAATGCGTGAAACACGTTGTCTGGTGTTTTCACCACTCCACAGTTGGTTTGATATGCTGAACCGGCGATGTTTGGATTTCGTCGGGTTTCAAGCTGAGATATGCATTTTCTACGATAATCTTGGTGAAACATCTGTCCGAAGTATGCAGAAACATCAAGAGCGCTCTTTTCGAGCTATTTAATGCGAGAAACATGTTATATGGTGTTTTGACCACTCCACAGTGCGTTTGATAGGTAGAGCCGCCGATGACTTGGTTTTCGTGGGGTTTCCAGCTGAAATATGCATTTTCTGCGATCATCTTGGTGAGTCTTCTGTCAGAAGTATGCAGAATCATCTAGATCGCTCGTTTCGAGCTATTCAATGCGAGAAACACGTTATCTGTTTGTTTTCACCACTCCACAGTGCGTTTGATATGCAGAACCGGCGTCATCTTGATTTTCGTGAGGTTTCAAGCTGAGATATGCATTTTCTGCGATAATCATGGTGAGACTTCTGTCCGAAATATGCAGAATCATCGAGATCGCTCGTTTCGAGCTATTTAACGCGAAGAAACTCGTTATCTGGTGTTTTCACCACTCCACAGTGCGTATGATATGCATAACCGGCGATATCTTGGTTTTCGTGGGGTTTCAAGCTGAGATATGCATTTTCTGCGATAATATTGGTGAGACTTCTGTCCGAAGTATGCAGAATCATCGATATCGCTCCTTTTGAGCTATTTAATGCGAGAAACACGTTATCTGGTGTTTACACCACTCCACAGTGCGTATGATATGCAGAACCGACGATATCTTGGTTTTCGTGGGGTTTCAAGCTCAGATATGCATTTTCTGCGATAATCTTGGTGAGAATTCTGTCCGAAGTATGCTTAATCATCGAGATCGCTCCTTTTGAGCTATTTAATGCGAGAAACACGTTATATGGTGTTTTCACCACTCCACAGTGCGTATGATATGCAGAACCGACGATATCTTGGTTTTCGTGGGGTTTCAAGCTCAGATATGCATTTTCTGCGATAATATTGGTGAGACTTCTGTCCGAAGTATGCACAATCATCGATATCGCTCCTTTTGAGCTATTTAATGCGTGAAACACGTTGTCTGGTGTTTTCACCACTCCACAGTTGGTTTGATATGCAGAACCGGCGATGTTTGGATTTCGTCGGGTTTCAAGCTGAGATATGCATTTTCTACGATAATCTTGGTGAAACATCTGTCCGAAGTATGCAGAAACATCAAGAGCGCTCTTTTCGAGCTATTTAATGCGAGAAACACGTTTTCTGGGGTTTTCACCACACCACAGTTCGTTGGATGTGCAGAACCGGAGATATCTTGGTTTTCGTGGGGTTTCAAGCAGAGATATGCATTTTCTGCGATAATCTTGGTGAGACCTCTGTCCGAAGTATGCAGAAACATCGAGATCGCTCTTTTCGACCTATTTAATGCGAGAAACACGTTATCTGGTGTTCTCACCACTCCACAGTGCGTTTGATATGCAGAACCAGCGATATCTTGGTTTTCGTGGGGTTTCAAGCTGAGATATGCATTTTTTACGATAATCATGGTGAGACTTCTGTCCGAAGTATGCAGAATCATCGAGATCGCTCTATTCGAGCTATGTAATGCGAGAAACACGTTATCTGGTGTTTTCAGCACTCCACAGTGCGTTTTATATGCAGAACCAGCGATATCTTGGTTTTCGTGGGGTTTCAAGCTGAGATATGCATTTTCTGCGATAATCTTGGTGAGACTTCTGTCCGAAGTATGCTTAATCATCGAGATCGCTCGTATCGAGTTATTTAATGCGAGAAACACGTTATCTGGTGTTTTCACCACTCCACAGTGCGTATAATATGCAGAACCGACGATATCTTGGTTTTCGTGGGGTTTCAAGCTCAGATATGCATTTTCTGCGATAATCTTGGTGAGAATTCTGTCCGAAGTATGCTTAATCATCGAGATCGCTCCTTTTGAGCTATTTAATGCGAGAAACACGTTATCTGGTGTTTTCACCACTCCACAGTGCGTTTGATATGTAGAGCCGCCGATAACTTGGTTTTCGTGGGGTTTCCAGCTGAAATATGCATTTTCTGCGATAATCTTGGTGTTTCATCTATGAGAAGTATGCAGAATCATCGACAACGCTCTTTTCGAGTTAGTTAATGCGAGAAACACGTTTTCTGGTGTTTTAAACATTCTACAGTGCGTCTGATATTCAGAACCGACGATATCTTGGTTTTCGTGGGGTTTCCAGCTGAGATATGCAATTTCTGCGATAATCTTGGTGAGAATTCTGTCCGAAGTATGCTTAATCATCGAAATCGCTCCTTTTGAGCTATTTAATGCGAGAAACACGTTATCTGGTGTTTTCACCACTCCACAGTGCGTATGATATGCATAACCGACGATATCATGGTTTTCATTGGGGTTTCAAGGTCAGATATGCATTTTCTGCGATAATCTTGGTGAGACTTCTGTCCGAAGTATGCAGAAACATCGAGAGCGCTCTTTTCGAGCTATTTAATGCGAGAAACACGTTATCTGGTGTTTTCACCACTCCACAGTGCGTTTGATATGCAGAACCAGCGATATCTTGGTTTTCATTGGGGTTTCAAGGTCAGATATGCATTTTCTGCGATAATCTTGGTGATACTTCTGTCCGAAGTATGAAGAATCATCGAGATCGCTCTATTCGAGCTATTTAATGCGAGAAACACGTTTTCTGGGGTTGTCACCACTCCACAGTTCGTTTGATATGCTGAACACAGCGATATCTTGGTTTTCGTGGGGTTTCAAGCTGAGATATGCATTTTCTACGATAATCTTGGTGAGTCTTCTGTCCGAAGTATGAAGAATCATCGAGATCGCTCTTTTCAAGCTAGTTAGTGCGAGAAACACGTTATCTGGTCTTTTCACCACTCCACAGTGCGTTTGATATGCAGAACAGTAGATATCTTGGTTTTCGTGGGGTTTCAAGCTGAGATATGCATTTTCTGCGATAATATTGGTGAGACTTCAGTCAGAAGTATGCAGAATCATCTAGATCGCTCTTTTCGAGCTATTTAATGCGAGGAACACGTTATCTGGTGCTTTCACCACTCCACAAGTTGGTTTGATATGCAGAACCGGCGATATTTTGATTTTCGTCGGGTTTCAAGCTCAGATATGCATTTTCTACGATAATCTTTGTGAAACATGTGTCCGAAGTATGCAGAATCATCTAGATCGCTCTTTTCGAGCTACTTAATGCACGAAACACGTTTTCTTGTGTTTTCACCACTCCACAGTACGTTTGACATGCAGAACCGGAGGTATCTTGGTTTCGGTCGGGTTTCAAGCTGAGATATGCATTTCCTGCGATAATCTTGGTGAGACTTCTGTCCGAAGTATGCTGAATCATCGGTATCGCTCTTTTCGAGCTATTTAATGCGAGAAACACATTCTCTGATTGTTTTCACCACTCCACAGTGCGTTTGATGTGCAGAACAGGCGATATCTTGATTTTCGTGGTGTTTCCAGCTGAGATATGCGCTTTCTGCGATAATCTTGGTGGGTCTTTTGTCCGAAGTATGCTGAATCATCGGGATCGCTCTTTTCGAGCTATTTAATGCGAGAAACACATTCTCTGATTGTTTTCACCACTCCACAGTGCGTTTGATGTGCAGAACAGGCGATATCTTGATTTTCGTGGTGTTTCCAGCTGAGATATGCATTTTCTGCGATAATCTTGGTGAGACTTCTGTCCGAAGTATGCTTAATCATCGAGATCGCTCGTATCGAGTTATTTAATGCGAGAAACACGTTATCTGGTGTTTTCACCACTCCACAGTGCGTATAATATGCAGAACCGACGATATCTTGGTTTTCGTGGGGTTTCAAGCTCAGATATGCATTTTCTGCGATAATCTTGGTGAGAATTCTGTCCGAAGTATGCTTAATCATCGAAATCGCTCCTTTTGAGCTATTTAATGCGAGAAACACGTTATCTGGTGTTTTCACCACTCCACAGTGCGTATGATATGCATAACCGACGATATCATGGTTTTCATTGGGGTTTCAAGGTCAGATATGCATTTTCTGCGATAATCTTGGTGAGACTTCTGTCCGAAGTATGCAGAAACATCGAGAGCGCTCTTTTCGAGCTATTTAATGCGAGAAACACGTTATCTGGTGTTTTCACCACTCCACAGTGCGTTTGATATGCAGAACCAGCGATATCTTGGTTTTCATTGGGGTTTCAAGGTCAGATATGCATTTTCTGCGATAATCTTGGTGATACTTCTGTCCGAAGTATGCAGAATCATCGAGATCGCACTATTCGAGCTATTTTATGCGAGAAACACGTTTTCTGGGGTTTTCACCACACCACAGTTCGTTGGATGTGCAGAACCGGAGATATCTTGGTTTTCGTGGGGTTTCATGCAGAGATATGCATTTTCTGCGATAATCTTGGTGAGACCTCTGTCCGAAGTATGCAGAAACATCGAGATCGCTCTTTTCGACCTATTTAATGCGAGAAACACGTTATCTGGTGTTCTCACCACTCCACAGTGCGTTTGATATGGAGAACCAGCGATATCTTGGTTTTCGTGGGGTTTCAAGCTGAGATATGCATTTTTTACGATAATCATGGTGAGACTTCTGTCCGAAGTATGCAGAATCATCGAGATCGCGCGTTTCGAGCTATCTAACGCGAGAAACACATTATCTGGTGTTTTCACCACTCCACAGTGCGCATGATATGCAGAACCGACGATATCTTGGCTTTCGTCGGGTTTCAAGCTGAGATATGCATTTTCTACGATAATCTTGGTGAGACTACTGTCAGAAGTATGCAGAATCTTCGAGATCGATCTTTTCGAGCTACTTAATGCGAGAAACAGGTTTTCTGGTGTTTTGGCAACTCCACGGTACGTTTGATGTGCAGAACCGGAGATAACTCGGTTTTCGTCGGGTTTCAAGCTGAGATATGCATTTTCTACAATAATCTTGGTGAGACTTCTGTCCGAAGTATGAAGAATCATCGAGATCGCTCTATTCGAGCTATTTAATGCGAGAAACACGTTTTCTGGGGTTGTCACCACTCCACAGTTCGTTTGATATGCTGAACACAGCGATATCTTGGTTTTCGTGGGGTTTCAAGCTGAGATATGCATTTTCTACGATAATCTTGGTGAGTCTTCTGTCCGAAGTATGAAGAATCATCGAGATCGCTCTTTTCAAGCTAGTTAGTGCGAGAAACACGTTATCTGGTCTTTTCACCACTCCACAGTGCGTTTGATATGCAGAACAGTAGATATCTTGGTTTTCGTGGGGTTTCAAGCTGAGATATGCATTTTCTGCGATAATATTGGTGAGACTTCAGTCAGAAGTATGCAGAATCATCTAGATCGCTCTTTTCGAGCTATTTAATGCGAGGAACACGTTATCTGGTGCTTTCACCACTCCACAAGTTGGTTTGATATGCAGAACCGGCGATATTTTGATTTTCGTCGGGTTTCAAGCTGAGATATGCATTTTCTACGATAATCTTTGTGAAACATGTGTCCGAAGTATGCAGAATCATCTAGATCGCTCTTTTCGAGCTACTTAATGCACGAAACACGTTTTCTTGTGTTTTCACCACTCCACAGTACGTTTGACATGCAGAACCGGAGGTATCTTGGTTTCGGTCGGGTTTCAAGCTGAGATATGCATTTCCTGCGATAATCTTGGTGAGACTTCTGTCCGAAGTATGCTGAATCATCGGTATCGCTCTTTTCGAGCTATTTAATGCGAGAAACACATTCTCTGATTGTTTTCACCACTCCACAGTGCGTTTGATGTGCAGAACAGGCGATATCTTGATTTTCGTGGTGTTTCCAGCTGAGATATGCACTTTCTGCGATAATCTTGGTGGGTCTTTTGTCCGAAGTATGCTGAATCATCGGGATCGCTCTTTTCGAGCTATTTAATGCGAGAAACACATTCTCTGATTGTTTTCACCACTCCACAGTGCGTTTGATGTGCAGAACAGGCGATATCTTGATTTTCGTGGTGTTTCCAGCTGAGATATGCACTTTCTGCGATAATCTTGGTGAGACTTCTGTTAGAAGTATGCAGAATCACCCAGACCGCACTTTTCGATCTATTTAATGCGTCAAACACGTTGTCTGGTGTTTTCACCACTCCACAGTTGGTTTGATATGCTGAACCGGCGATGTTTGGATTTCGTCGGGTTTCAAGCTGAGATATGCATTTTCTACGATAATCTTGGTCAAACATCTGTCCGAAGTATGCAGAAACATCAAGAGCGCTCCTTTCGAGCTATTTAATGCGAGAAACACGTTTTCTGGGGTTTTCACCACACCACAGTTCGTTGGATGTGCAGAACCGGAGATATCTTGGTTCTCGTGGGGTTTCAAGCTGAGATATGCATTTTCTGCGATAATCTTGGTGAGACTTCTGTCCGAAGTATGCTTAATCATCGAGATCGCTCGTATCGAGTTATTTAATGCGAGAAACACGTTATCTGGTGTTTTCACCACTCCACAGTGCGTATAATATGCAGAACCGACGATATCTTGGTTTTCGTGGGGTTTCAAGCTCAGATATGCATTTTCTGCGATAATCTTGGTGAGACTTCTGTCCGAAGTATGCAGAAACATCGAGAGCGCTCTTTTCGAGCTATTTAATGCGAGAAACACGTTATCTGCTGTTTTCACCACTCCACAGTGCGTTTGATATGCAGAACCAGCGATATCTTGGTTTTCATTCGGGTTTCAAGGTCAGATATGCATTTTCTGCGATAATCTTTGTGAGTCTTGTGTCAGAAGTATGCAGAATTATCGAGATCGCTCTATTCGAGCTATTTAATGCGAGAAACACGTTATCTGGTGTTTTCATCACTCCACAGGGCGTTTGATATGCAGAACCAGCGATATCTTGGTTTTGGTGGGGTTTCAAGCTGAGATATGCAATTTCTGCGATAATCTTGGTGAGACTTCTGTCCGAAGTATGCTTAATCATCGAGATCGCTCCTTTTGAGCTATTTAATGCGAGAAACACGTTATCTGGTGTTTTCACCACTCCACAGTGCGTATGATATGCAGAACCGACGATATCTTGGTTTTCGTGGGGTTTCAAGCTCAGATATGCATTTTCTGCGATAATCTTGGTGAGAATTCTGTCCGAAGTATGCAGAAACATCGAGAGCGCTCTTTTCGAGCTATTTAATGCGAGAAACACGTTATCTGGTGTTTTCAGCACTCCACAGTGCGTTTTATATGCAGAACAAGCGATATCTTGGTTTTCGTGGGGTTTCAAGCAGAGATATGCATTTTCTGCGATAATCTTGGTGAGACTTCTGTCCGAAGTATGCTTAATCATCGAGATCGCTCGTATCGAGTTATTTAATGCGAGAAACACGTTATCTGGTGTTTTCACCACTCCACAGTGCGTATAATATGCAGAACCGACGATATCTTGGTTTTCGTGGGGTTTCAAGCTCAGATATGCATTTTCTGCGATAATCTTGGTGAGACTTCTGTCCGAAGTATGCAGAAACATCGAGAGCGCTCTTTTCGAGCTATTTAATGCGAGAAACACGTTATCTGCTGTTTTCACCACTCCACAGTGCGTTTGATATGCAGAACCAGCGATATCTTGGTTTTCATTCGGGTTTCAAGGTCAGATATGCATTTTCTGCGATAATCTTTGTGAGTCTTGTGTCAGAAGTATGCAGAATCATCGAGATCGCTCTATTCGAGCTATTTAATGCGAGAAACACGTTATCTGGTGTTTTCATCACTCCACAGGGCGTTTGATATGCAGAACCAGCGATATCTTGGTTTTGGTGGGGTTTCAAGCTGAGATATGCAATTTCTGCGATAATCTTGGTGAGACTTCTGTCCGAAGTATGCTTAATCATCGAGATCGCTCCTTTTGAGCTATTTAATGCGAGAAACACGTTATCTGGTGTTTTCACCACTCCACAGTGCGTATGATATGCAGAACCGACGATATCTTGGTTTTCGTGGGGTTTCAAGCTCAGATATGCATTTTCTGCGATAATCTTGGTGAGAATTCTGTCCGAAGTATGCAGAAACATCGAGAGCGCTCTTTTCGAGCTATTTAATGCGAGAAACACGTTATCTGGTGTTTTCAGCACTCCACAGTGCGTTTTATATGCAGAACCAGCGATATCTTGGTTTTCGTGGGGTTTCAAGCAGAGATATGCATTTTCTGCGATAATCTTGGTGAGACTTCTGTCCGAAGTATGCTTAATCATCGAGATCGCTCGTATCGAGTTATTTAATGCGAGAAACACGTTATCTGGTGTTTTCACCACTCCACAGTGCGTATAATATGCAGAACCGACGATATCTTGGTTTTCGTGGGGTTTCAAGCTCAGATATGCATTTTCTGCGATAATCTTGGTGAGACTTCTGTCCGAAGTATGCAGAAACATCGAGAGCGCTCTTTTCGAGCTATTTAATGCGAGAAACACGTTATCTGCTGTTTTCACCACTCCACAGTGCGTTTGATATGCAGAACCAGCGATATCTTGGTTTTCATTCGGGTTTCAAGGTCAGATATGCATTTTCTGCGATAATCTTTGTGAGTCTTGTGTCAGAAGTATGCAGAATCATCGAGATCGCTCTATTCGAGCTATTTAATGCGAGAAACACGTTATCTGGTGTTTTCATCACTCCACAGGGCGTTTGATATGCAGAACCAGCGATATCTTGGTTTTGGTGGGGTTTCAAGCTGAGATATGCAATTTCTGCGATAATCTTGGTGAGACTTCTGTCCGAAATATGCAGATTCATCGAAATCGCTCGTTTCGAGCTATTTAACGCGAGAAACTCGTTATCTGGTGTTTTCACCACTCCACAGTGCGTATGATATGCATAACCGGCGATATCTTGGTTTTCGTGGGGTTTCAAGCTGAGATATGCATTTTCTGCGATAATATTGGTGAGACTTCTGTCCGAAGTATGCAGAATCATCGATATCGCTCCTTTTGAGCTATTTAATGCGAGAAACACGTTATCTGGTGTTTTCACCACTCCACAGTGCGTATGATATGCAGAACCGACGATATCTTGGTTTTCGTGGGGTTTCAAGCTCAGATATGCATTTTCTGCGATAATCTTGGTGAGAATTCTGTCCGAAGTATGCTTAATCATCGAGATCGCTCCTTTTGAGCTATTTAATGCGAGAAACACGTTTTCTGGGGTTTTCACCAACCCACAGTTCGTTGGATGTGCAGAACCGGAGATATCTTGGTTTTCGTGGGGTTTCAAGCAGAGATATGCATTTTCTGCGATAATCTTGGTGAAACCTCTGTCCGAAGTATGCAGAAACATCGAGATCGCTCTTTTCGACCTATTTAATGCGAGAAACACGTTATCTGGTGTTCTCACCACTCCACAGTGCGTTTGATATGCAGAACCAGCGATATCTTGGTTTTCGTGGGGTTTCAAGCTGAGATATGCATTTTTTACGATAATCATGGTGAGACTTCTGTCCGAAGTATGCAGAATCATCGAGATCGCTCGTTTCGAGCTATTTAACGCGAGAAACACATTATCTGGTGTTTTCACCACTCCACAGTGCGTATGATATGCAGAACCGACGATATCTTGGTTTTCGTGGGTTTTCAAGCTCAGATATGCATTTTCTGCGAATATCTTGGTGAGACTTCTGTCCGAAATATGCTTAATCATCGAGGTCGCTCTATTCGAGCTATGTAATGCGAGAAACACGTTATCTGGTGTTTTCAGCACTCCACAGTGCGTTTTATATGCAGAACCAGCGATATCTTGGTTTTCGTGGGGTTTCAAGCTGAGATATGCATTTTCTGCGATAATCTTGGTGAGACTTCTGTCCGAAGTATGCTTAATCATCGAGATCGCTCGTATCGAGTTATTTAATGCGAGAAACACGTTATCTGGTGTTTTCACCACTCCGCAGTGCGTATAATATGCAGAACCGACGATATCTTGGTTTTCGTGGGGTTTCAAGCTCAGATATGCATTTTCTGCGATAATCTTGGTGAGACTTCTGTCCGAAGTATGCAGAAACATCGAGAGCGCTCTTTTCGAGCTATTTAATGCGAGAAACACGTTATCTGCTGTTTTCACCACTCCACAGTGCGTTTGATATGCAGAACCAGCGATATCTTGGTTTTCATTCGGGTTTCAAGGTCAGATATGCATTTTCTGCGATAATCTTTGTGAGTCTTGTGTCAGAAGTATGCAGAATCATCGAGATCGCTCTATTCGAGCTATTTAATGCGAGAAACACGTTATCTGGTGTTTTCATCACTCCACAGGGCGTTTGATATGCAGAACCAGCGATATCTTGGTTTTGGTGGGGTTTCAAGCTGAGATATGCAATTTCTGCGATAATCTTGGTGAGACTTCTGTCCTAAGTATGCTTAATCATCGAGATCGCTCCTTTTGAGCTATTTAATGCGAGAAACATGTTATCTGGTGTTTTCACCACTCCACAGTTCGTTTGATATGCAGAACCAGCGATATCTTGGTTTTCGTGGGGTTTCAAGCTGAGATATGCATTTTTTACGATATTCATGGTGAGACTTCTGTCAGAAGTATGCAGAATCATCGATATCGCTCTTTTCGAGCTACTTAATGCGAGAAACACGTTATCTGGTTGTTTTCACCACTCCACAGTGCGTTTGATATGCAGAACCGGCGTCATCTTGATTTTCGTGGGGTTTCAAGATGAGATATGCATTTTCTGCGATAATATTGGTGAGACTTCTGTCCGAAGTATGCAGAATCATCGAGAACGCTCTTTTCGAGCTAGATAATTCGAGAAACACGTTTTCTGGTGTTTTCAACATTCTACAGTGCGTCTGATATTCAGAACCGACGATATCTTGGTTTTCGTGGGGTTTCCAGCTGAGATATGCATTTTCTGCGATCATCTTGGTGAGTCTTCTGTCAGAAGTATGCAGAATCATCTAGATCGCTCGTTTCGAGCCACTTAATGCGAGAAACACGTTATCTGGTTGTTTTCACCACTCCACAGTGCGTTTGATATGCAGAACCGGCGTCATCTTGATTTTCGTGGGGTTTCAAGATGAGATATGCATTTTCTGCGATAATATTGGTGAGACTTCTGTCCGAAGTATGCAGAATCATCGAAAACGCTCTTTTCGAGCTAGATAATTCGAGAAACACGTTTTCTGGTGTTTTCACCACTCCACAGTGCGTCTGATATGCAGAACCGGCGATATCTTGATTTTCGTGGCGTTTCCAGCTGAGATATGCATTTTCTGCGATAATCTTGGTGAGACTTCAGTCAGAAGTATGCAGAATCATCTAGATCGCTCGTTTCGAGTTATTTAATACGAGAAGCACGTTATCTGGTGTTTTCACCACACCACAGTGCGTTTGATATGCAGAACCGGCGTCATCTTGATTTTCGTGAGGTTTCAAGCTGAGATATTCATTTTCGGCGATAATCGTGGTGTTTCATCTATGAGAAGTATGCAGAATCATCGAGAACGCTCTTTTCGAGCTATTTAATGCGAGAAACGCGTTTTCTGGGGTTTTCACCACTCCACAGTTCGTTGGATATGCAGAACAGGAGTTATCTTGGTTTTCGTGGGGTTTCTAGCAGAGATATGCATTTTCTGCGTTAATCATGGTGAGACTTCTGTTAGAAGTATGCAGAATCATCGAGATCGCACTTTTCGATCTATTTAATGCGTGAAACACGTTGTCTGGTGTTTTCACCACTCCACAGTTGGTTTGATATGCTGAACCGGCGATGTTTGGATATCGTCGGGTTTCAAGCTGAGATATGCATTTTCTACGATAATCTTGGTGAAACATCTGTCCGAAGTATGCAGAAACATCAAGAGCGCTCTTTTCGAGCTATTTAATGCGAGAAACACGTTATATGGTGTTTTGACCACTCCACAGTGCGTTTGATATGTAGAGCCGCCGATGACTTGGTTTTCGTGGGGTTTCCAGCTGAAATATGCATTTTCTGCGATCATCTTGGTGAGTCTTCTGTCAGAAGTATGCAGAATCATCGAGATCGCTCGTTTCGAGCTATTTAACGCGAAGAAACTCGTTATCTGGTGTTTTCACCACTCCACAGTGCGTATGATATGCATAACCGGCGATATCTTGGTTTTCGTGGGGTTTCAAGCTGAGATATGCATTTTCTGCGATAATATTGGTGAGACTTCTGTCCGAAGTATGCAGAATCATCGATATCGCTCCTTTTGAGCTATTTAATGCGAGAAACACGTTATCTGGTGTTTACACCACTCCACAGTGCGTATGATATGCATAACCGACGATATCTTGGTTTTCGTGGGGTTTCAAGCTCAGATATGGATTTTCTGCGATAATCTTGGTGAGAATTCTGTCCGAAGTATGCTTAATCATCGAGATCGCTCCTTTTGAGCTATTTAATGCGAGAAACACGTTATCTGGTGTTTTCACCACTCCACAGTGCGTATGATATGCAGAACCGACGATATCTTGGTTTTCGTGGGGTTTCAAGCTCAGATATGCATTTTCTGCGATAATATTGGTGAGACTTCTGTCCGAAGTATGCAGAATCATCGATATCGCTCCTTTTGAGCTATTTAATGCGTGAAACACGTTGTCTGGTGTTTTCACCACTCCACAGTTGGTTTGATATGCAGAACCGGCGATGTTTGGATTTCGTCGGGTTTCAAGCTGAGATATGCATTTTCTACGATAATCTTGGTGAAACATCTGTCCGAAGTATGCAGAAACATCAAGAGCGCTCTTTTCGAGCTATTTAATGCGAGAAACACGTTTTCTGGGGTTTTCACCACACCACAGTTCGTTGGATGTGCAGAACCGGAGATATCTTGGTTTTCGTGGGGTTTCAAGCAGAGATATGCATTTTCTGCGATAATCTTGGTGAGACCTCTGTCCGAAGTATGCAGAAACATCGAGATCGCTCTTTTCGACCTATTTAATGCGAGAAACACGTTATCTGGTGTTATCACCACTCCACAGTGCGTTTGATATGCAGAACCAGCGATATCTTGGTTTTCGTGGGGTTTCAAGCTGAGATATGCATTTTTTACGATAATCATGGTGAGACTTCTGTCCGAAGTATGCAGAATCATCGATATCGCTCCTTTTGAGCTATTTAATGCGAGAAACACGTTATCTGGTGTTTACACCACTCCACAGTGCGTATGATATGCATAACCGACGATATCTTGGTTTTCGTGGGGTTTCAAGCTGAGATATGCATTTTCTGCGAATATCTTGGTGAGACTTCTGTCCGAAATATGCTTAATCATCGAGGTCGCTCTATTCGAGCTATGTAATGCGAGAAACACGTTATCTGGTGTTTTCTGCACTCCACAGTGCGTTTTATATGCAGAACCAGCGATATCTTGGTTTTCGTGGGGTTTCAAGCTGAGATATGCATTTTCTGCGATAATATTGGTGAGACTTCTGTCCGAAGTATGCTTAATCATCGAGATCGCTCGTATCGAGCTATTTAATGCGAGAAACACGTTATCTGGTGTTTTCACCACTCCACAGTGCGTATAATATGCAGAACCGACGATATCTTGGTTTTCGTGGGGTTTCAAGCTCAGATATGCATTTTCTGCGATAATCTTGGTGAGACTTCTGTCCGAAGTATGCAGAAACATCGAGAGCGCTCTTTTCGAGCTATTTAATGCGAGAAACACGTTATCTGCTGTTTTCACCACTCCACAGTGCGTTTGATATGCAGAACCAGCGATATCTTGGTTTTCATTCGGGTTTCAAGGTCAGATATGCATTTTCTGCGATAATCTTTGTGAGTCTTGTGTCAGAAGTATGCAGAATCATCGAGATCGCTCTATTCGAGCTATTTAATGCGAGAAACACGTTATCTGGTGTTTTCATCACTCCACAGGGCGTTTGATATGCACAACCAGCGATATCTTGGTTTTGGTGGGGTTTCAAGCTGAGATATGCAATTTCTGCGATAATCTTGGTGAGACTTCTGTCCTAAGTATGCTTAATCATCGAGATCGCTCCTTTTGAGCTATTTAATGCGAGAAACATGTTATCTGGTGTTTTCACCACTCCACAGATCGTTTGATATGCAGAACCAGCGATATCTTGGTTTTCGTGGGGTTTCAAGCTGAGATATGCATTTTTTACGATATTCATGGTGAGACTTCTGTCCGAAGTATGCAGAAACATCAAGAGCGCTCTTTTCGAGCTATTTAATGCGAGAAACACGTTATATGGTGTTTTGACCACTCCACAGTGCGTTTGATATGTAGAGCCGCCGATGACTTGGTTTTCGTGGGGTTTCCAGCTGAAATATGCATTTTCTGCGATAATATTGGTGAGACTTCAGTCAGAAGTATGCAGAATCATCTAGATCGCTCTTTTCGAGCTATTTAATGCGAGGAACACGTTATCTGGTGCTTTCACCACTCCACAAGTTGGTTTGATATGCAGAACCGGCGATATTTTGATTTTCGTCGGGTTTCAAGCTGAGATATGCATTTTCTACGATAATCTTTGTGAAACATGTGTCCGAAGTATGCAGAATCATCTAGATCGCTCTTTTCGAGCTACTTAATGCACGAAACACGTTTTCTTGTGTTTTCACCACTCCACAGTACGTTTGACATGCAGAACCGGAGGTATCTTGGTTTCGGTCGGGTTTCAAGCTGAGATATGCATTTCCTGCGATAATCTTGGTGAGACTTCTGTCCGAAGTATGCTGAATCATCGGTATCGCTCTTTTCGAGCTATTTAATGCGAGAAACACATTCTCTGATTGTTTTCACCACTCCACAGTGCGTTTGATGTGCAGAACAGGCGATATCTTGATTTTCGTGGTGTTTCCAGCTGAGATATGCACTTTCTGCGATAATCTTGGTGGGTCTTTTGTCCGAAGTATGCTGAATCATCGGGATCGCTCTTTTCGAGCTATTTAATGCGAGAAACACATTCTCTGATTGTTTTCACCACTCCACAGTGCGTTTGATGTGCAGAACAGGCGATATCTTGATTTTCGTGGTGTTTCCAGCTGAGATATGCACTTTCTGCGATAATCTTGGTGAGACTTCTGTTAGAAGTATGCAGAATCACCCAGACCGCACTTTTCGATCTATTTAATGCGTCAAACACGTTGTCTGGTGTTTTCACCACTCCACAGTTGGTTTGATATGCTGAACCGGCGATGTTTGGATTTCGTCGGGTTTCAAGCTGAGATATGCATTTTCTACGATAATCTTGGTGAAACATCTGTCCGAAGTATGCAGAAACATCAAGAGCGCTCCTTTCGAGCTATTTAATGCGGGAAACACGTTTTCTGGGGTTTTCACCACACCACAGTTCGTTGGATGTGCAGAACCGGAGATATCTTGGTTCTCGTGGGGTTTCAAGCTGAGATATGCATTTTCTGCGATAATCTTGGTGAGACTTCTGTCCGAAGTATGCTTAATCATCGAGATCGCTCGTATCGAGTTATTTAATGCGAGAAACACGTTATCTGGTGTTTTCACCACTCCACAGTGCGTATAATATGCAGAACCGACGATATCTTGGTTTTCGTGGGGTTTCAAGCTCAGATATGCATTTTCTGCGATAATCTTGGTGAGACTTCTGTCCGAAGTATGCAGAAACATCGAGAGCGCTCTTTTCGAGCTATTTAATGCGAGAAACACGTTATCTGCTGTTTTCACCACTCCACAGTGCGTTTGATATGCAGAACCAGCGATATCTTGGTTTTCATTCGGGTTTCAAGGTCAGATATGCATTTTCTGCGATAATCTTTGTGAGTCTTGTGTCAGAAGTATGCAGAATTATCGAGATCGCTCTATTCGAGCTATTTAATGCGAGAAACACGTTATCTGGTGTTTTCATCACTCCACAGGGCGTTTGATATGCAGAACCAGCGATATCTTGGTTTTGGTGGGGTTTCAAGCTGAGATATGCAATTTCTGCGATAATCTTGGTGAGACTTCTGTCCGAAGTATGCTTAATCATCGAGATCGCTCCTTTTGAGCTATTTAATGCGAGAAACACGTTATCTGGTGTTTTCACCACTCCACAGTGCGTATGATATGCAGAACCGACGATATCTTGGTTTTCGTGGGGTTTCAAGCTCAGATATGCATTTTCTGCGATAATCTTGGTGAGAATTCTGTCCGAAGTATGCAGAAACATCGAGAGCGCTCTTTTCGAGCTATTTAATGCGAGAAACACGTTATCTGGTGTTTTCAGCACTCCACAGTGCGTTTTATATGCAGAACCAGCGATATCTTGGTTTTCGTGGGGTTTCAAGCAGAGATATGCATTTTCTGCGATAATCTTGGTGAGACTTCTGTCCGAAGTATGCTTAATCATCGAGATCGCTCGTATCGAGTTATTTAATGCGAGAAACACGTTATCTGGTGTTTTCACCACTCCACAGTGCGTATAATATGCAGAACCGACGATATCTTGGTTTTCGTGGGGTTTCAAGCTCAGATATGCATTTTCTGCGATAATCTTGGTGAGACTTCTGTCCGAAGTATGCAGAAACATCGAGAGCGCTCTTTTCGAGCTATTTAATGCGAGAAACACGTTATCTGCTGTTTTCACCACTCCACAGTGCGTTTGATATGCAGAACCAGCGATATCTTGGTTTTCATTCGGGTTTCAAGGTCAGATATGCATTTTCTGCGATAATCTTTGTGAGTCTTGTGTCAGAAGTATGCAGAATCATCGAGATCGCTCTATTCGAGCTATTTAATGCGAGAAACACGTTATCTGGTGTTTTCATCACTCCACAGGGCGTTTGATATGCAGAACCAGCGATATCTTGGTTTTGGTGGGGTTTCAAGCTGAGATATGCAATTTCTGCGATAATCTTGGTGAGACTTCTGTCCGAAATATGCAGATTCATCGAAATCGCTCGTTTCGAGCTATTTAACGCGAGAAACTCGTTATCTGGTGTTTTCACCACTCCACAGTGCGTATGATATGCATAACCGGCGATATCTTGGTTTTCGTGGGGTTTCAAGCTGAGATATGCATTTTCTGCGATAATATTGGTGAGACTTCTGTCCGAAGTATGCAGAATCATCGATATCGCTCCTTTTGAGCTATTTAATGCGAGAAACACGTTATCTGGTGTTTTCACCACTCCACAGTGCGTATGATATGCAGAACCGACGATATCTTGGTTTTCGTGGGGTTTCAAGCAGAGATATGCATTTTCTGCGATAATCTTGGTGAAACCTCTGTCCGAAGTATGCAGAAACATCGAGATCGCTCTTTTCGACCTATTTAATGCGAGAAACACGTTATCTGGTGTTCTCACCACTCCACAGTGCGTTTGATATGCAGAACCAGCGATATCTTGGTTTTCGTGGGGTTTCAAGCTGAGATATGCATTTTTTACGATAATCATGGTGAGACTTCTGTCCGAAGTATGCAGAATCATCGAGATCGCTCGTTTCGAGCTATTTAACGCGAGAAACACATTATCTGGTGTTTTCACCACTCCACAGTGCGTATGATATGCAGAACCGACGATATCTTGGTTTTCGTGGGTTTTCAAGCTCAGATATGCATTTTCTGCGAATATCTTGGTGAGACTTCTGTCCGAAATATGCTTAATCATCGAGGTCGCTCTATTCGAGCTATGTAATGCGAGAAACACGTTATCTGGTGTTTTCAGCACTCCACAGTGCGTTTTATATGCAGAACCAGCGATATCTTGGTTTTCGTGGGGTTTCAAGCTGAGATATGCATTTTCTGCGATAATCTTGGTGAGACTTCTGTCCGAAGTATGCTTAATCATCGAGATCGCTCGTATCGAGTTATTTAATGCGAGAAACACGTTATCTGGTGTTTTCACCACTCCGCAGTGCGTATAATATGCAGAACCGACGATATCTTGGTTTTCGTGGGGTTTCAAGCTCAGATATGCATTTTCTGCGATAATCTTGGTGAGACTTCTGTCCGAAGTATGCAGAAACATCGAGAGCGCTCTTTTCGAGCTATTTAATGCGAGAAACACGTTATCTGCTGTTTTCACCACTCCACAGTGCGTTTGATATGCAGAACCAGCGATATCTTGGTTTTCATTCGGGTTTCAAGGTCAGATATGCATTTTCTGCGATAATCTTTGTGAGTCTTGTGTCAGAAGTATGCAGAATCATCGAGATCGCTCTATTCGAGCTATTTAATGCGAGAAACACGTTATCTGGTGTTTTCATCACTCCACAGGGCGTTTGATATGCAGAACCAGCGATATCTTGGTTTTGGTGGGGTTTCAAGCTGAGATATGCAATTTCTGCGATAATCTTGGTGAGACTTCTGTCCTAAGTATGCTTAATCATCGAGATCGCTCCTTTTGAGCTATTTAATGCGAGAAACATGTTATCTGGTGTTTTCACCACTCCACAGTTCGTTTGATATGCAGAACCAGCGATATCTTGGTTTTCGTGGGGTTTCAAGCTGAGATATGCATTTTTTACGATATTCATGGTGAGACTTCTGTCAGAAGTATGCAGAATCATCGATATCGCTCTTTTCGAGCTACTTAATGCGAGAAACACGTTATCTGGTTGTTTTCACCACTCCACAGTGCGTTTGATATGCAGAACCGGCGTCATCTTGATTTTCGTGGGGTTTCAAGATGAGATATGCATTTTCTGCGATAATATTGGTGAGACTTCTGTCCGAAGTATGCAGAATCATCGAGAACGCTCTTTTCGAGCTAGATAATTCGAGAAACACGTTTTCTGGTGTTTTCAACATTCTACAGTGCGTCTGATATTCAGAACCGACGATATCTTGGTTTTCGTGGGGTTTCCAGCTGAGATATGCATTTTCTGCGATCATCTTGGTGAGTCTTCTGTCAGAAGTATGCAGAATCATCTAGATCGCTCGTTTCGAGCCACTTAATGCGAGAAACACGTTATCTGGTTGTTTTCACCACTCCACAGTGCGTTTGATATGCAGAACCGGCGTCATCTTGATTTTCGTGGGGTTTCAAGATGAGATATGCATTTTCTGCGATAATATTGGTGAGACTTCTGTCCGAAGTATGCAGAATCATCGAAAACGCTCTTTTCGAGCTAGATAATTCGAGAAACACGTTTTCTGGTGTTTTCACCACTCCACAGTGCGTCTGATATGCAGAACCGGCGATATCTTGATTTTCGTGGCGTTTCCAGCTGAGATATGCATTTTCTGCGATAATCTTGGTGAGACTTCAGTCAGAAGTATGCAGAATCATCTAGATCGCTCGTTTCGAGTTATTTAATACGAGAAGCACGTTATCTGGTGTTTTCACCACACCACAGTGCGTTTGATATGCAGAACCGGCGTCATCTTGATTTTCGTGAGGTTTCAAGCTGAGATATTCATTTTCGGCGATAATCGTGGTGTTTCATCTATGAGAAGTATGCAGAATCATCGAGAACGCTCTTTTCGAGCTATTTAATGCGAGAAACGCGTTTTCTGGGGTTTTCACCACTCCACAGTTCGTTGGATATGCAGAACAGGAGTTATCTTGGTTTTCGTGGGGTTTCTAGCAGAGATATGCATTTTCTGCGTTAATCATGGTGAGACTTCTGTTAGAAGTATGCAGAATCATCGAGATCGCACTTTTCGATCTATTTAATGCGTGAAACACGTTGTCTGGTGTTTTCACCACTCCACAGTTGGTTTGATATGCTGAACCGGCGATGTTTGGATATCGTCGGGTTTCAAGCTGAGATATGCATTTTCTACGATAATCTTGGTGAAACATCTGTCCGAAGTATGCAGAAACATCAAGAGCGCTCTTTTCGAGCTATTTAATGCGAGAAACACGTTATATGGTGTTTTGACCACTCCACAGTGCGTTTGATATGTAGAGCCGCCGATGACTTGGTTTTCGTGGGGTTTCCAGCTGAAATATGCATTTTCTGCGATCATCTTGGTGAGTCTTCTGTCAGAAGTATGCAGAATCATCGAGATCGCTCGTTTCGAGCTATTTAACGCGAAGAAACTCGTTATCTGGTGTTTTCACCACTCCACAGTGCGTATGATATGCATAACCGGCGATATCTTGGTTTTCGTGGGGTTTCAAGCTGAGATATGCATTTTCTGCGATAATATTGGTGAGACTTCTGTCCGAAGTATGCAGAATCATCGATATCGCTCCTTTTGAGCTATTTAATGCGAGAAACACGTTATCTGGTGTTTACACCACTCCACAGTGCGTATGATATGCATAACCGACGATATCTTGGTTTTCGTGGGGTTTCAAGCTCAGATATGGATTTTCTGCGATAATCTTGGTGAGAATTCTGTCCGAAGTATGCTTAATCATCGAGATCGCTCCTTTTGAGCTATTTAATGCGAGAAACACGTTATCTGGTGTTTTCACCACTCCACAGTGCGTATGATATGCAGAACCGACGATATCTTGGTTTTCGTGGGGTTTCAAGCTCAGATATGCATTTTCTGCGATAATATTGGTGAGACTTCTGTCCGAAGTATGCAGAATCATCGATATCGCTCCTTTTGAGCTATTTAATGCGTGAAACACGTTGTCTGGTGTTTTCACCACTCCACAGTTGGTTTGATATGCAGAACCGGCGATGTTTGGATTTCGTCGGGTTTCAAGCTGAGATATGCATTTTCTACGATAATCTTGGTGAAACATCTGTCCGAAGTATGCAGAAACATCAAGAGCGCTCTTTTCGAGCTATTTAATGCGAGAAACACGTTTTCTGGGGTTTTCACCACACCACAGTTCGTTGGATGTGCAGAACCGGAGATATCTTGGTTTTCGTGGGGTTTCAAGCAGAGATATGCATTTTCTGCGATAATCTTGGTGAGACCTCTGTCCGAAGTATGCAGAAACATCGAGATCGCTCTTTTCGACCTATTTAATGCGAGAAACACGTTATCTGGTGTTATCACCACTCCACAGTGCGTTTGATATGCAGAACCAGCGATATCTTGGTTTTCGTGGGGTTTCAAGCTGAGATATGCATTTTTTACGATAATCATGGTGAGACTTCTGTCCGAAGTATGCAGAATCATCGATATCGCTCCTTTTGAGCTATTTAATGCGAGAAACACGTTATCTGGTGTTTACACCACTCCACAGTGCGTATGATATGCATAACCGACGATATCTTGGTTTTCGTGGGGTTTCAAGCTGAGATATGCATTTTCTGCGAATATCTTGGTGAGACTTCTGTCCGAAATATGCTTAATCATCGAGGTCGCTCTATTCGAGCTATGTAATGCGAGAAACACGTTATCTGGTGTTTTCTGCACTCCACAGTGCGTTTTATATGCAGAACCAGCGATATCTTGGTTTTCGTGGGGTTTCAAGCTGAGATATGCATTTTCTGCGATAATATTGGTGAGACTTCTGTCCGAAGTATGCTTAATCATCGAGATCGCTCGTATCGAGCTATTTAATGCGAGAAACACGTTATCTGGTGTTTTCACCACTCCACAGTGCGTATAATATGCAGAACCGACGATATCTTGGTTTTCGTGGGGTTTCAAGCTCAGATATGCATTTTCTGCGATAATCTTGGTGAGACTTCTGTCCGAAGTATGCAGAAACATCGAGAGCGCTCTTTTCGAGCTATTTAATGCGAGAAACACGTTATCTGCTGTTTTCACCACTCCACAGTGCGTTTGATATGCAGAACCAGCGATATCTTGGTTTTCATTCGGGTTTCAAGGTCAGATATGCATTTTCTGCGATAATCTTTGTGAGTCTTGTGTCAGAAGTATGCAGAATCATCGAGATCGCTCTATTCGAGCTATTTAATGCGAGAAACACGTTATCTGGTGTTTTCATCACTCCACAGGGCGTTTGATATGCACAACCAGCGATATCTTGGTTTTGGTGGGGTTTCAAGCTGAGATATGCAATTTCTGCGATAATCTTGGTGAGACTTCTGTCCTAAGTATGCTTAATCATCGAGATCGCTCCTTTTGAGCTATTTAATGCGAGAAACATGTTATCTGGTGTTTTCACCACTCCACAGATCGTTTGATATGCAGAACCAGCGATATCTTGGTTTTCGTGGGGTTTCAAGCTGAGATATGCATTTTTTACGATATTCATGGTGAGACTTCTGTCCGAAGTATGCAGAAACATCAAGAGCGCTCTTTTCGAGCTATTTAATGCGAGAAACACGTTATATGGTGTTTTGACCACTCCACAGTGCGTTTGATATGTAGAGCCGCCGATGACTTGGTTTTCGTGGGGTTTCCAGCTGAAATATGCATTTTCTGCGATAATATTGGTGAGACTTCAGTCAGAAGTATGCAGAATCATCTAGATCGCTCTTTTCGAGCTATTTAATGCGAGGAACACGTTATCTGGTGCTTTCACCACTCCACAAGTTGGTTTGATATGCAGAACCGGCGATATTTTGATTTTCGTCGGGTTTCAAGCTGAGATATGCATTTTCTACGATAATCTTTGTGAAACATGTGTCCGAAGTATGCAGAATCATCTAGATCGCTCTTTTCGAGCTACTTAATGCACGAAACACGTTTTCTTGTGTTTTCACCACTCCACAGTACGTTTGACATGCAGAACCGGAGGTATCTTGGTTTCGGTCGGGTTTCAAGCTGAGATATGCATTTCCTGCGATAATCTTGGTGAGACTTCTGTCCGAAGTATGCTGAATCATCGGTATCGCTCTTTTCGAGCTATTTAATGCGAGAAACACATTCTCTGATTGTTTTCACCACTCCACAGTGCGTTTGATGTGCAGAACAGGCGATATCTTGATTTTCGTGGTGTTTCCAGCTGAGATATGCACTTTCTGCGATAATCTTGGTGGGTCTTTTGTCCGAAGTATGCTGAATCATCGGGATCGCTCTTTTCGAGCTATTTAATGCGAGAAACACATTCTCTGATTGTTTTCACCACTCCACAGTGCGTTTGATGTGCAGAACAGGCGATATCTTGATTTTCGTGGTGTTTCCAGCTGAGATATGCACTTTCTGCGATAATCTTGGTGAGACTTCTGTTAGAAGTATGCAGAATCACCCAGACCGCACTTTTCGATCTATTTAATGCGTCAAACACGTTGTCTGGTGTTTTCACCACTCCACAGTTGGTTTGATATGCTGAACCGGCGATGTTTGGATTTCGTCGGGTTTCAAGCTGAGATATGCATTTTCTACGATAATCTTGGTGAAACATCTGTCCGAAGTATGCAGAAACATCAAGAGCGCTCCTTTCGAGCTATTTAATGCGGGAAACACGTTTTCTGGGGTTTTCACCACACCACAGTTCGTTGGATGTGCAGAACCGGAGATATCTTGGTTCTCGTGGGGTTTCAAGCTGAGATATGCATTTTCTGCGATAATCTTGGTGAGACTTCTGTCCGAAGTATGCTTAATCATCGAGATCGCTCGTATCGAGTTATTTAATGCGAGAAACACGTTATCTGGTGTTTTCACCACTCCACAGTGCGTATAATATGCAGAACCGACGATATCTTGGTTTTCGTGGGGTTTCAAGCTCAGATATGCATTTTCTGCGATAATCTTGGTGAGACTTCTGTCCGAAGTATGCAGAAACATCGAGAGCGCTCTTTTCGAGCTATTTAATGCGAGAAACACGTTATCTGCTGTTTTCACCACTCCACAGTGCGTTTGATATGCAGAACCAGCGATATCTTGGTTTTCATTCGGGTTTCAAGGTCAGATATGCATTTTCTGCGATAATCTTTGTGAGTCTTGTGTCAGAAGTATGCAGAATTATCGAGATCGCTCTATTCGAGCTATTTAATGCGAGAAACACGTTATCTGGTGTTTTCATCACTCCACAGGGCGTTTGATATGCAGAACCAGCGATATCTTGGTTTTGGTGGGGTTTCAAGCTGAGATATGCAATTTCTGCGATAATCTTGGTGAGACTTCTGTCCGAAGTATGCTTAATCATCGAGATCGCTCCTTTTGAGCTATTTAATGCGAGAAACACGTTATCTGGTGTTTTCACCACTCCACAGTGCGTATGATATGCAGAACCGACGATATCTTGGTTTTCGTGGGGTTTCAAGCTCAGATATGCATTTTCTGCGATAATCTTGGTGAGAATTCTGTCCGAAGTATGCAGAAACATCGAGAGCGCTCTTTTCGAGCTATTTAATGCGAGAAACACGTTATCTGGTGTTTTCAGCACTCCACAGTGCGTTTTATATGCAGAACCAGCGATATCTTGGTTTTCGTGGGGTTTCAAGCAGAGATATGCATTTTCTGCGATAATCTTGGTGAGACTTCTGTCCGAAGTATGCTTAATCATCGAGATCGCTCGTATCGAGTTATTTAATGCGAGAAACACGTTATCTGGTGTTTTCACCACTCCACAGTGCGTATAATATGCAGAACCGACGATATCTTGGTTTTCGTGGGGTTTCAAGCTCAGATATGCATTTTCTGCGATAATCTTGGTGAGACTTCTGTCCGAAGTATGCAGAAACATCGAGAGCGCTCTTTTCGAGCTATTTAATGCGAGAAACACGTTATCTGCTGTTTTCACCACTCCACAGTGCGTTTGATATGCAGAACCAGCGATATCTTGGTTTTCATTCGGGTTTCAAGGTCAGATATGCATTTTCTGCGATAATCTTTGTGAGTCTTGTGTCAGAAGTATGCAGAATCATCGAGATCGCTCTATTCGAGCTATTTAATGCGAGAAACACGTTATCTGGTGTTTTCATCACTCCACAGGGCGTTTGATATGCAGAACCAGCGATATCTTGGTTTTGGTGGGGTTTCAAGCTGAGATATGCAATTTCTGCGATAATCTTGGTGAGACTTCTGTCCGAAATATGCAGATTCATCGAAATCGCTCGTTTCGAGCTATTTAACGCGAGAAACTCGTTATCTGGTGTTTTCACCACTCCACAGTGCGTATGATATGCATAACCGGCGATATCTTGGTTTTCGTGGGGTTTCAAGCTGAGATATGCATTTTCTGCGATAATATTGGTGAGACTTCTGTCCGAAGTATGCAGAATCATCGATATCGCTCCTTTTGAGCTATTTAATGCGAGAAACACGTTATCTGGTGTTTTCACCACTCCACAGTGCGTATGATATGCAGAACCGACGATATCTTGGTTTTCGTGGGGTTTCAAGCAGAGATATGCATTTTCTGCGATAATCTTGGTGAAACCTCTGTCCGAAGTATGCAGAAACATCGAGATCGCTCTTTTCGACCTATTTAATGCGAGAAACACGTTATCTGGTGTTCTCACCACTCCACAGTGCGTTTGATATGCAGAACCAGCGATATCTTGGTTTTCGTGGGGTTTCAAGCTGAGATATGCATTTTTTACGATAATCATGGTGAGACTTCTGTCCGAAGTATGCAGAATCATCGAGATCGCTCGTTTCGAGCTATTTAACGCGAGAAACACATTATCTGGTGTTTTCACCACTCCACAGTGCGTATGATATGCAGAACCGACGATATCTTGGTTTTCGTGGGTTTTCAAGCTCAGATATGCATTTTCTGCGAATATCTTGGTGAGACTTCTGTCCGAAATATGCTTAATCATCGAGGTCGCTCTATTCGAGCTATGTAATGCGAGAAACACGTTATCTGGTGTTTTCAGCACTCCACAGTGCGTTTTATATGCAGAACCAGCGATATCTTGGTTTTCGTGGGGTTTCAAGCTGAGATATGCATTTTCTGCGATAATCTTGGTGAGACTTCTGTCCGAAGTATGCTTAATCATCGAGATCGCTCGTATCGAGTTATTTAATGCGAGAAACACGTTATCTGGTGTTTTCACCACTCCGCAGTGCGTATAATATGCAGAACCGACGATATCTTGGTTTTCGTGGGGTTTCAAGCTCAGATATGCATTTTCTGCGATAATCTTGGTGAGACTTCTGTCCGAAGTATGCAGAAACATCGAGAGCGCTCTTTTCGAGCTATTTAATGCGAGAAACACGTTATCTGCTGTTTTCACCACTCCACAGTGCGTTTGATATGCAGAACCAGCGATATCTTGGTTTTCATTCGGGTTTCAAGGTCAGATATGCATTTTCTGCGATAATCTTTGTGAGTCTTGTGTCAGAAGTATGCAGAATCATCGAGATCGCTCTATTCGAGCTATTTAATGCGAGAAACACGTTATCTGGTGTTTTCATCACTCCACAGGGCGTTTGATATGCAGAACCAGCGATATCTTGGTTTTGGTGGGGTTTCAAGCTGAGATATGCAATTTCTGCGATAATCTTGGTGAGACTTCTGTCCTAAGTATGCTTAATCATCGAGATCGCTCCTTTTGAGCTATTTAATGCGAGAAACATGTTATCTGGTGTTTTCACCACTCCACAGTTCGTTTGATATGCAGAACCAGCGATATCTTGGTTTTCGTGGGGTTTCAAGCTGAGATATGCATTTTTTACGATATTCATGGTGAGACTTCTGTCCGAAGTATGCAGAATCATCGATATCGCTCTTTTCGAGCTACTTAATGCGAGAAACACGTTATCTGGTTGTTTTCACCACTCCACAGTGCGTTTGATATGCAGAACCGGCGTCATCTTGATTTTCGTGGGGTTTCAAGATGAGATATGCATTTTCTGCGATAATATTGGTGAGACTTCTGTCCGAAGTATGCAGAATCATCGAGAACGCTCTTTTCGAGCTAGATAATTCGAGAAACACGTTTTCTGGTGTTTTCAACATTCTACAGTGCGTCTGATATTCAGAACCAACGATATCTTGGTTTTCGTGGGGTTTCCAGCTGAGATATGCATTTTCTGCGATCATCTTGGTGAGTCTTCTGTCAGAAGTATGCAGAATCATCTAGATCGCTCGTTTCGAGCCACTTAATGCGAGAAACACGTTGTCTGGTGTTTTCACCACTCCACAGTTGGTTTGATATGCTGAACCGGCGATGTTTGGATATCGTCGGGTTTCAAGCTGAGATATGCATTTTCTACGATAATCTTGGTGAAACATCTGTCCGAAGTATGCAGAAACATCAAGAGCGCTCTTTTCGAGCTATTTAATGCGAGAAACACGTTATATGGTGTTTTGACCACTCCACAGTGCGTTTGATATGTAGAGCCGCCGATGACTTGGTTTTCGTGGGGTTTCCAGCTGAAATATGCATTTTCTGCGATCATCTTGGTGAGTCTTCTGTCAGAAGTATGCAGAATCATGTAGATCGCTCGTTTCGAGCTATTTCATGCGAGAAACACGTTATCTGTTTGTTTTCACCACTCCACAGTGCGTTTGATATGCAGAACCGGCGTCATCTTGATTTTCGTGAGGTTTCAAGCTGAGATATGCATTTTCTGCGATAATCATGGTGAGACTTCTGTCCGAAATATGCAGAATCATCGAGATCGCTCGTTTCGAGCTATTTAACGCGAAGAAACTCGTTATCTGGTGTTTTCACCACTCCACAGTGCGTATGATATGCATAACCGGCGATATCTTGGTTTTCGTGGGGTTTCAAGCTGAGATATGCATTTTCTGCGATAATATTGGTGAGACTTCTGTCCGAAGTATGCAGAATCATCGATATCGCTCCTTTTGAGCTATTTAATGCGAGAAACACGTTATCTGGTGTTTACACCACTCCACAGTGCGTATGATATGCATAACCGACGATATCTTGGTTTTCGTGGGGTTTCAAGCTCAGATATGGATTTTCTGCGATAATCTTGGTGAGAATTCTGTCCGAAGTATGCTTAATCATCGAGATCGCTCCTTTTGAGCTACTTAATGCGAGAAACACGTTATCTGGTGTTTTCACCACTCCACAGTGCGTATGATATGCAGAACCGACGGTATCTTGGTTTTCGTGGGGTTTCAAGCTCAGATATGCATTTTCTGCGATAATATTGGTGAGACTTCTGTCCGAAGTATGCAGAATCATCGATATCGCTCCTTTTGAGCTATTTAATGCGTGAAACACGTTGTCTGGTGTTTTCACCACTCCACAGTTGGTTTGATATGCAGAACCGGCGATGTTTGGATTTCGTCGGGTTTCAAGCTGAGATATGCATTTTCTACGATAATCTTGGTGAAACATCTGTCCGAAGTATGCAGAAACATCAAGAGCGCTCTTTTCGAGCTATTTAATGCGAGAAACACGTTTTCTGGGGTTTTCACCACACCACAGTTCGTTGGATGTGCAGAACCGGAGATATCTTGGTTTTCGTGGGGTTTCAAGCAGAGATATGCATTTTCTGCGATAATCTTGGTGAGACCTCTGTCCGAAGTATGCAGAAACATCGAGATCGCTCTTTTCGACCTATTTAATGCGAGAAACACGTTATCTGGTGTTATCACCACTCCACAGTGCGTTTGATATGCAGAACCAGCGATATCTTGGTTTTCGTGGGGTTTCAAGCTGAGATATGCATTTTTTACGATAATCATGGTGAGACTTCTGTCCGAAGTATGCAGAATCATCGATATCGCTCCTTTTGAGCTATTTAATGCGAGAAACACGTTATCTGGTGTTTACACCACTCCACAGTGCGTATGATATGCATAACCGACGATATCTTGGTTTTCGTGGGGTTTCAAGCTGAGATATGCATTTTCTGCGAATATCTTGGTGAGACTTCTGTCCGAAATATGCTTAATCATCGAGGTCGCTCTATTCGAGCTATGTAATGCGAGAAACACGTTATCTGGTGTTTTCTGCACTCCACAGTGCGTTTTATATGCAGAACCAGCGATATCTTGGTTTTCGTGGGGTTTCAAGCTGAGATATGCATTTTCTGCGATAATATTGGTGAGACTTCTGTCCGAAGTATGCTTAATCATCGAGATCGCTCGTATCGAGCTATTTAATGCGAGAAACACGTTATCTGGTGTTTTCACCACTCCACAGTGCGTATAATATGCAGAACCAGCGATATCTTGGTTTTGGTGGGGTTTCAAGCTGAGATATGCAATTTCTGCGATAATCTTGGTGAGACTTCTGTCCTAAGTATGCTTAATCATCGAGATCGCTCCTTTTGAGCTATTTAATGCGAGAAACATGTTATCTGGTGTTTTCACCACTCCACAGTTCGTTTGATATGCAGAACCAGCGATATCTTGGTTTTCGTGGGGTTTCAAGCTGAGATATGCATTTTTTACGATATTCATGGTGAGACTTCTGTCCGAAGTATGCAGAATCATCGATATCGCTCTTTTCGAGCTACTTAATGCGAGAAACACGTTATCTGGTTGTTTTCACCACTCCACAGTGCGTTTGATATGCAGAACCGGCGTCATCTTGATTTTCGTGGGGTTTCAAGATGAGATATGCATTTTCTGCGATAATATTGGTGAGACTTCTGTCCGAAGTATGCAGAATCATCGAGAACGCTCTTTTCGAGCTAGATAATTCGAGAAACACGTTTTCTGGTGTTTTCAACATTCTACAGTGCGTCTGATATTCAGAACCGACGATATCTTGGTTTTCGTGGGGTTTCCAGCTGAGATATGCATTTTCTGCGATCATCTTGGTGAGTCTTCTGTCAGAAGTATGCAGAATCATCTAGATCGCTCGTTTCGAGCCACTTAATGCGAGAAACACGTTGTCTGGTGTTTTCACCACTCCACAGTTGGTTTGATATGCTGAACCGGCGATGTTTGGATATCGTCGGGTTTCAAGCTGAGATATGCATTTTCTACGATAATCTTGGTGAAACATCTGTCCGAAGTATGCAGAAACATCAAGAGCGCTCTTTTCGAGCTATTTAATGCGAGAAACACGTTATATGGTGTTTTGACCACTCCACAGTGCGTTTGATATGTAGAGCCGCCGATGACTTGGTTTTCGTGGGGTTTCCAGCTGAAATATGCATTTTCTGCGATCATCTTGGTGAGTCTTCTGTCAGAAGTATGCAGAATCATGTAGATCGCTCGTTTCGAGCTATTTCATGCGAGAAACACGTTATCTGTTTGTTTTCACCACTCCACAGTGCGTTTGATATGCAGAACCGGCGTCATCTTGATTTTCGTGAGGTTTCAAGCTGAGATATGCATTTTCTGCGATAATCATGGTGAGACTTCTGTCCGAAATATGCAGAATCATCGAGATCGCTCGTTTCGAGCTATTTAACGCGAAGAAACTCGTTATCTGGTGTTTTCACCACTCCACAGTGCGTATGATATGCATAACCGGCGATATCTTGGTTTTCGTGGGGTTTCAAGCTGAGATATGCATTTTCTGCGATAATATTGGTGAGACTTCTGTCCGAAGTATGCAGAATCATCGATATCGCTCCTTTTGAGCTATTTAATGCGAGAAACACGTTATCTGGTGTTTACACCACTCCACAGTGCGTATGATATGCATAACCGACGATATCTTGGTTTTCGTGGGGTTTCAAGCTCAGATATGGATTTTCTGCGATAATCTTGGTGAGAATTCTGTCCGAAGTATGCTTAATCATCGAGATCGCTCCTTTTGAGCTATTTAATGCGAGAAACACGTTATCTGGTGTTTTCACCACTCCACAGTGCGTATGATATGCAGAACCGACGGTATCTTGGTTTTCGTGGGGTTTCAAGCTCAGATATGCATTTTCTGCGATAATATTGGTGAGACTTCTGTCCGAAGTATGCAGAATCATCGATATCGCTCCTTTTGAGCTATTTAATGCGTGAAACACGTTGTCTGGTGTTTTCACCACTCCACAGTTGGTTTGATATGCAGAACCGGCGATGTTTGGATTTCGTCGGGTTTCAAGCTGAGATATGCATTTTCTACGATAATCTTGGTGAAACATCTGTCCGAAGTATGCAGAAACATCAAGAGCGCTCTTTTCGAGCTATTTAATGCGAGAAACACGTTTTCTGGGGTTTTCACCACACCACAGTTCGTTGGATGTGCAGAACCGGAGATATCTTGGTTTTCGTGGGGTTTCAAGCAGAGATATGCATTTTCTGCGATAATCTTGGTGAGACCTCTGTCCGAAGTATGCAGAAACATCGAGATCGCTCTTTTCGACCTATTTAATGCGAGAAACACGTTATCTGGTGTTATCACCACTCCACAGTGCGTTTGATATGCAGAACCAGCGATATCTTGGTTTTCGTGGGGTTTCAAGCTGAGATATGCATTTTTTACGATAATCATGGTGAGACTTCTGTCCGAAGTATGCAGAATCATCGATATCGCTCCTTTTGAGCTATTTAATGCGAGAAACACGTTATCTGGTGTTTACACCACTCCACAGTGCGTATGATATGCATAACCGACGATATCTTGGTTTTCGTGGGGTTTCAAGCTGAGATATGCATTTTCTGCGAATATCTTGGTGAGACTTCTGTCCGAAATATGCTTAATCATCGAGGTCGCTCTATTCGAGCTATGTAATGCGAGAAACACGTTATCTGGTGTTTTCTGCACTCCACAGTGCGTTTTATATGCAGAACCAGCGATATCTTGGTTTTCGTGGGGTTTCAAGCTGAGATATGCATTTTCTGCGATAATATTGGTGAGACTTCTGTCCGAAGTATGCTTAATCATCGAGATCGCTCGTATCGAGCTATTTAATGCGAGAAACACGTTATCTGGTGTTTTCACCACTCCACAGTGCGTATAATATGCAGAACCGACGATATCTTGGTTTTCGTGGGGTTTCAAGCTCAGATATGCATTTTCTGCGATAATCTTGGTGAGACTTCTGTCCGAAGTATGCAGAAACATCGAGAGCGCTCTTTTCGAGCTATTTAATGCGAGAAACACGTTATCTGCTGTTTTCACCACTCCACAGTGCGTTTGATATGCAGAACCAGCGATATCTTGGTTTTCATTCGGGTTTCAAGGTCAGATATGCATTTTCTGCGATAATCTTTGTGAGTCTTGTGTCAGAAGTATGCAGAATCATCGAGATCGCTCTATTCGAGCTATTTAATGCGAGAAACACGTTATCTGGTGTTTTCATCACTCCACAGGGCGTTTGATATGCACAACCAGCGATATCTTGGTTTTGGTGGGGTTTCAAGCTGAGATATGCATTTTCTGCGAATATCTTGGTGAGACTTCTGTCCGAAATATGCTTAATCATCGAGGTCGCTCTATTCGAGCTATGTAATGCGAGAAACACGTTATCTGGTGTTTTCTGCACTCCACAGTGCGTTTTATATGCAGAACCAGCGATATCTTGGTTTTCGTGGGGTTTCAAGCTGAGATATGCATTTTCTGCGATAATATTGGTGAGACTTCTGTCCGAAGTATGCTTAATCATCGAGATCGCTCGTATCGAGCTATTTAATGCGAGAAACACGTTATCTGGTGTTTTCACCACTCCACAGTGCGTATAATATGCAGAACCGACGATATCTTGGTTTTCGTGGGGTTTCAAGCTCAGATATGCATTTTCTGCGATAATCTTGGTGAGACTTCTGTCCGAAGTATGCAGAAACATCGAGATCGCTCTTTTCGACCTATTTAATGCGAGAAACACGTTATCTGGTGTTATCACCACTCCACAGTGCGTTTGATATGCAGAACCAGCGATATCTTGGTTTTCGTGGGGTTTCAAGCTGAGATATGCATTTTTTACGATATTCATGGTGAGACTTCTGTCCGAAGTATGCAGAATCATCGATATCGCTCTTTTCGAGCTACTTAATGCGAGAAACACGTTATCTGGTTGTTTTCACCACTCCACAGTGCGTTTGATATGCAGAACCGGCGTCATCTTGATTTTCGTGGGGTTTCAAGATGAGATATGCATTTTCTGCGATAATATTGGTGAGACTTCTGTCCGAAGTATGCAGAATCATCGAGAACGCTCTTTTCGAGCTAGATAATTCGAGAAACACGTTTTCTGGTGTTTTCAACATTCTACAGTGCGTCTGATATTCAGAACCAACGATATCTTGGTTTTCGTGGGGTTTCCAGCTGAGATATGCATTTTCTGCGATCATCTTGGTGAGTCTTCTGTCAGAAGTATGCAGAATCATCTAGATCGCTCGTTTCGAGCCACTTAATGCGAGAAACACGTTGTCTGGTGTTTTCACCACTCCACAGTTGGTTTGATATGCTGAACCGGCGATGTTTGGATATCGTCGGGTTTCAAGCTGAGATATGCATTTTCTACGATAATCTTGGTGAAACATCTGTCCGAAGTATGCAGAAACATCAAGAGCGCTCTTTTCGAGCTATTTAATGCGAGAAACACGTTATATGGTGTTTTGACCACTCCACAGTGCGTTTGATATGTAGAGCCGCCGATGACTTGGTTTTCGTGGGGTTTCCAGCTGAAATATGCATTTTCTGCGATCATCTTGGTGAGTCTTCTGTCAGAAGTATGCAGAATCATGTAGATCGCTCGTTTCGAGCTATTTCATGCGAGAAACACGTTATCTGTTTGTTTTCACCACTCCACAGTGCGTTTGATATGCAGAACCGGCGTCATCTTGATTTTCGTGAGGTTTCAAGCTGAGATATGCATTTTCTGCGATAATCATGGTGAGACTTCTGTCCGAAATATGCAGAATCATCGAGATCGCTCGTTTCGAGCTATTTAACGCGAAGAAACTCGTTATCTGGTGTTTTCACCACTCCACAGTGCGTATGATATGCATAACCGGCGATATCTTGGTTTTCGTGGGGTTTCAAGCTGAGATATGCATTTTCTGCGATAATATTGGTGAGACTTCTGTCCGAAGTATGCAGAATCATCGATATCGCTCCTTTTGAGCTATTTAATGCGAGAAACACGTTATCTGGTGTTTACACCACTCCACAGTGCGTATGATATGCATAACCGACGATATCTTGGTTTTCGTGGGGTTTCAAGCTCAGATATGGATTTTCTGCGATAATCTTGGTGAGAATTCTGTCCGAAGTATGCTTAATCATCGAGATCGCTCCTTTTGAGCTACTTAATGCGAGAAACACGTTATCTGGTGTTTTCACCACTCCACAGTGCGTATGATATGCAGAACCGACGGTATCTTGGTTTTCGTGGGGTTTCAAGCTCAGATATGCATTTTCTGCGATAATATTGGTGAGACTTCTGTCCGAAGTATGCAGAATCATCGATATCGCTCCTTTTGAGCTATTTAATGCGTGAAACACGTTGTCTGGTGTTTTCACCACTCCACAGTTGGTTTGATATGCAGAACCGGCGATGTTTGGATTTCGTCGGGTTTCAAGCTGAGATATGCATTTTCTACGATAATCTTGGTGAAACATCTGTCCGAAGTATGCAGAAACATCAAGAGCGCTCTTTTCGAGCTATTTAATGCGAGAAACACGTTTTCTGGGGTTTTCACCACACCACAGTTCGTTGGATGTGCAGAACCGGAGATATCTTGGTTTTCGTGGGGTTTCAAGCAGAGATATGCATTTTCTGCGATAATCTTGGTGAGACCTCTGTCCGAAGTATGCAGAAACATCGAGATCGCTCTTTTCGACCTATTTAATGCGAGAAACACGTTATCTGGTGTTATCACCACTCCACAGTGCGTTTGATATGCAGAACCAGCGATATCTTGGTTTTCGTGGGGTTTCAAGCTGAGATATGCATTTTTTACGATAATCATGGTGAGACTTCTGTCCGAAGTATGCAGAATCATCGATATCGCTCCTTTTGAGCTATTTAATGCGAGAAACACGTTATCTGGTGTTTACACCACTCCACAGTGCGTATGATATGCATAACCGACGATATCTTGGTTTTCGTGGGGTTTCAAGCTGAGATATGCATTTTCTGCGAATATCTTGGTGAGACTTCTGTCCGAAATATGCTTAATCATCGAGGTCGCTCTATTCGAGCTATGTAATGCGAGAAACACGTTATCTGGTGTTTTCTGCACTCCACAGTGCGTTTTATATGCAGAACCAGCGATATCTTGGTTTTCGTGGGGTTTCAAGCTGAGATATGCATTTTCTGCGATAATATTGGTGAGACTTCTGTCCGAAGTATGCTTAATCATCGAGATCGCTCGTATCGAGCTATTTAATGCGAGAAACACGTTATCTGGTGTTTTCACCACTCCACAGTGCGTATAATATGCAGAACCAGCGATATCTTGGTTTTGGTGGGGTTTCAAGCTGAGATATGCAATTTCTGCGATAATCTTGGTGAGACTTCTGTCCTAAGTATGCTTAATCATCGAGATCGCTCCTTTTGAGCTATTTAATGCGAGAAACATGTTATCTGGTGTTTTCACCACTCCACAGTTCGTTTGATATGCAGAACCAGCGATATCTTGGTTTTCGTGGGGTTTCAAGCTGAGATATGCATTTTTTACGATATTCATGGTGAGACTTCTGTCCGAAGTATGCAGAATCATCGATATCGCTCTTTTCGAGCTACTTAATGCGAGAAACACGTTATCTGGTTGTTTTCACCACTCCACAGTGCGTTTGATATGCAGAACCGGCGTCATCTTGATTTTCGTGGGGTTTCAAGATGAGATATGCATTTTCTGCGATAATATTGGTGAGACTTCTGTCCGAAGTATGCAGAATCATCGAGAACGCTCTTTTCGAGCTAGATAATTCGAGAAACACGTTTTCTGGTGTTTTCAACATTCTACAGTGCGTCTGATATTCAGAACCGACGATATCTTGGTTTTCGTGGGGTTTCCAGCTGAGATATGCATTTTCTGCGATCATCTTGGTGAGTCTTCTGTCAGAAGTATGCAGAATCATCTAGATCGCTCGTTTCGAGCCACTTAATGCGAGAAACACGTTGTCTGGTGTTTTCACCACTCCACAGTTGGTTTGATATGCTGAACCGGCGATGTTTGGATATCGTCGGGTTTCAAGCTGAGATATGCATTTTCTACGATAATCTTGGTGAAACATCTGTCCGAAGTATGCAGAAACATCAAGAGCGCTCTTTTCGAGCTATTTAATGCGAGAAACACGTTATATGGTGTTTTGACCACTCCACAGTGCGTTTGATATGTAGAGCCGCCGATGACTTGGTTTTCGTGGGGTTTCCAGCTGAAATATGCATTTTCTGCGATCATCTTGGTGAGTCTTCTGTCAGAAGTATGCAGAATCATGTAGATCGCTCGTTTCGAGCTATTTCATGCGAGAAACACGTTATCTGTTTGTTTTCACCACTCCACAGTGCGTTTGATATGCAGAACCGGCGTCATCTTGATTTTCGTGAGGTTTCAAGCTGAGATATGCATTTTCTGCGATAATCATGGTGAGACTTCTGTCCGAAATATGCAGAATCATCGAGATCGCTCGTTTCGAGCTATTTAACGCGAAGAAACTCGTTATCTGGTGTTTTCACCACTCCACAGTGCGTATGATATGCATAACCGGCGATATCTTGGTTTTCGTGGGGTTTCAAGCTGAGATATGCATTTTCTGCGATAATATTGGTGAGACTTCTGTCCGAAGTATGCAGAATCATCGATATCGCTCCTTTTGAGCTATTTAATGCGAGAAACACGTTATCTGGTGTTTACACCACTCCACAGTGCGTATGATATGCATAACCGACGATATCTTGGTTTTCGTGGGGTTTCAAGCTCAGATATGGATTTTCTGCGATAATCTTGGTGAGAATTCTGTCCGAAGTATGCTTAATCATCGAGATCGCTCCTTTTGAGCTATTTAATGCGAGAAACACGTTATCTGGTGTTTTCACCACTCCACAGTGCGTATGATATGCAGAACCGACGGTATCTTGGTTTTCGTGGGGTTTCAAGCTCAGATATGCATTTTCTGCGATAATATTGGTGAGACTTCTGTCCGAAGTATGCAGAATCATCGATATCGCTCCTTTTGAGCTATTTAATGCGTGAAACACGTTGTCTGGTGTTTTCACCACTCCACAGTTGGTTTGATATGCAGAACCGGCGATGTTTGGATTTCGTCGGGTTTCAAGCTGAGATATGCATTTTCTACGATAATCTTGGTGAAACATCTGTCCGAAGTATGCAGAAACATCAAGAGCGCTCTTTTCGAGCTATTTAATGCGAGAAACACGTTTTCTGGGGTTTTCACCACACCACAGTTCGTTGGATGTGCAGAACCGGAGATATCTTGGTTTTCGTGGGGTTTCAAGCAGAGATATGCATTTTCTGCGATAATCTTGGTGAGACCTCTGTCCGAAGTATGCAGAAACATCGAGATCGCTCTTTTCGACCTATTTAATGCGAGAAACACGTTATCTGGTGTTATCACCACTCCACAGTGCGTTTGATATGCAGAACCAGCGATATCTTGGTTTTCGTGGGGTTTCAAGCTGAGATATGCATTTTTTACGATAATCATGGTGAGACTTCTGTCCGAAGTATGCAGAATCATCGATATCGCTCCTTTTGAGCTATTTAATGCGAGAAACACGTTATCTGGTGTTTACACCACTCCACAGTGCGTATGATATGCATAACCGACGATATCTTGGTTTTCGTGGGGTTTCAAGCTGAGATATGCATTTTCTGCGAATATCTTGGTGAGACTTCTGTCCGAAATATGCTTAATCATCGAGGTCGCTCTATTCGAGCTATGTAATGCGAGAAACACGTTATCTGGTGTTTTCTGCACTCCACAGTGCGTTTTATATGCAGAACCAGCGATATCTTGGTTTTCGTGGGGTTTCAAGCTGAGATATGCATTTTCTGCGATAATATTGGTGAGACTTCTGTCCGAAGTATGCTTAATCATCGAGATCGCTCGTATCGAGCTATTTAATGCGAGAAACACGTTATCTGGTGTTTTCACCACTCCACAGTGCGTATAATATGCAGAACCGACGATATCTTGGTTTTCGTGGGGTTTCAAGCTCAGATATGCATTTTCTGCGATAATCTTGGTGAGACTTCTGTCCGAAGTATGCAGAAACATCGAGAGCGCTCTTTTCGAGCTATTTAATGCGAGAAACACGTTATCTGCTGTTTTCACCACTCCACAGTGCGTTTGATATGCAGAACCAGCGATATCTTGGTTTTCATTCGGGTTTCAAGGTCAGATATGCATTTTCTGCGATAATCTTTGTGAGTCTTGTGTCAGAAGTATGCAGAATCATCGAGATCGCTCTATTCGAGCTATTTAATGCGAGAAACACGTTATCTGGTGTTTTCATCACTCCACAGGGCGTTTGATATGCACAACCAGCGATATCTTGGTTTTGGTGGGGTTTCAAGCTGAGATATGCATTTTCTGCGAATATCTTGGTGAGACTTCTGTCCGAAATATGCTTAATCATCGAGGTCGCTCTATTCGAGCTATGTAATGCGAGAAACACGTTATCTGGTGTTTTCTGCACTCCACAGTGCGTTTTATATGCAGAACCAGCGATATCTTGGTTTTCGTGGGGTTTCAAGCTGAGATATGCATTTTCTGCGATAATATTGGTGAGACTTCTGTCCGAAGTATGCTTAATCATCGAGATCGCTCGTATCGAGCTATTTAATGCGAGAAACACGTTATCTGGTGTTTTCACCACTCCACAGTGCGTATAATATGCAGAACCGACGATATCTTGGTTTTCGTGGGGTTTCAAGCTCAGATATGCATTTTCTGCGATAATCTTGGTGAGACTTCTGTCCGAAGTATGCAGAAACATCGAGATCGCTCTTTTCGACCTATTTAATGCGAGAAACACGTTATCTGGTGTTATCACCACTCCACAGTGCGTTTGATATGCAGAACCAGCGATATCTTGGTTTTCGTGGGGTTTCAAGCTGAGATATGCATTTTTTACGATATTCATGGTGAGACTTCTGTCCGAAGTATGCAGAAACATCAAGAGCGCTCTTTTCGAGCTATTTAATGCGAGAAACACGTTATATGGTGTTTTGACCACTCCACAGTGCGTTTGATATGTAGAGCCGCCGATGACTTGGTTTTCGTGGGGTTTCCAGCTGAAATATGCATTTTCTGCGATCATCTTGGTGAGTCTTCTGTCAGAAGTATGCAGAATCATGTAGATCGCTCGTTTCGAGCTATTTCATGCGTGAAACACGTTATCTGTTTGTTTTCACCACTCCACAGTGCGTTTGATATGCAGAACCGGCGTCATCTTGATTTTCGTGAGGTTTCAAGCTGAGATATGCATTTTCTGCGATAATCATGGTGAGACTTCTGTCCGAAATATGCAGAATCATCGAGATCGCTCGTTTCGAGCTATTTAACGCGAAGAAACTCGTTATCTGGTGTTTTCACCACTCCACAGTGCGTATGATATGCATAACCGGCGATATCTTGGTTTTCGTGGGGTTTCAAGCTGAGATATGCATTTTCTGCGATAATATTGGTGAGACTTCTGTCCGAAGTATGCAGAATCATCGATATCGCTCCTTTTGAGCTATTTAATGCGAGAAACACGTTATCTGGTGTTTACACCACTCCACAGTGCGTATGATATGCAGAACCGACGATATTTTGGTTTTCGTGGGGTTTCAAGCTCAGATATGCATTTTCTGCGATAATCTTGGTGAGAATTCTGTCCGAAGTATGCTTAATCATCGAGATCGCTCCTTTTGAGCTATTTAATGCGAGAAACACGTTATCTGGTGTTTTCACCACTCCACAGTGCGTATGATATGCAGAACCGACGATATCTTGGTTTTCGTGGGGTTTCAAGCTCAGATATGCATTTTCTGCGATAATATTGGTGAGACTTCTGTCCGAAGTATGCAGAATCATCGATATCGCTCCTTTTGAGCTATTTAATGCGTGAAACACGTTGTCTGGTCTTTTCACCACTCCACAGTTGGTTTGATATGCAGAACCGGCGATGTTTGGATTTCGTCGGGTTTCAAGCTGAGATATGCATTTTCTACGATAATCTTGGTGAAACATCTGTCCGAAGTATGCAGAAACATCAAGAGCGCTCTTTTCGAGCTATTTAATGCGAGAAACACGTTTTCTGGGGTTTTCACCACACCACAGTTCGTTGGATGTGCAGAACCGGAGATATCTTGGTTTTCGTGGGGTTTCAAGCAGAGATATGCATTTTCTGCGATAATCTTGGTGAGACCTCTGTCCGAAGTATGCAGAAACATCGAGATCGCTCTTTTCGACCTATTTAATGCGAGAAACACGTTATCTGGTGTTCTCACCACTCCACAGTGCGTTTGATATGCAGAACCAGCGATATCTTGGTTTTCGTGGGGTTTCAAGCTGAGATATGCATTTTTTACGATAATCATGGTGAGACTTCTGTCCGAAGTATGCAGAATCATCGAGATCGCTCGTTTCGAGCTATTTAACGCGAGAAACACATTATCTGGTGTTTTCACCACTCCACAGTGCGTATGATATGCAGAACCGACGATATCTTGGTTTTCGTGGGTTTTCAAGCTCAGATATGCATTTTCTGCGAATATCTTATTGAGACTTCTGTCCGAAATATGCTTAATCATCGAGGTCGCTCTATTCGAGCTATGTAATGCGAGAAACACGTTATCTGGTGTTTTCACCACTCCACAGTGCGTATAATATGCAGAACCGACGATATCTTGGTTTTCGTGGGGTTTCAAGCTCAGATATGCATTTTCTGCGATAATCTTGGTGAGAATTCTGTCCGAAGTATGCTTAATCATCGAGATCGCTCCTTTTGAGCTATTTAATGCGAGAAACACGTTATCTGGTGTTTTCACCACTCCACAGTGCGTTTGATATGTAGAGCCGCCGATAACTTGGTTTTCGTGGGGTTTCCAGCTGAAATATGCATTTTCTGCGATAATCTTGGTGTTTCATCTATGAGAAGTATGCAGAATCATCGACAACGCTCTTTTCGAGTTAGTTAATGCGAGAAACACGTTTTCTGGTGTTTTAAACATTCTACAGTGCGCCTGATATTCAGAACCGACGATATCTTGGTTTTCGTGGGGTTTCCAGCTGAGATATGCATTTTCTGCGATAATCTTGGTGAGAATTCTGTCCGAAGTATGCTTAATCATCGATATCGCTCCTTTTGAGCTATTTAATGCGAGAAACACGTTATCTGGTGTTTTCACCACTCCACAGTGCGTATGATATGCATAACCGACGATATCTTGGTTTTCATTGGGGTTCCAAGGTCAGATATGCATTTTCTGCGATAATCTTGGTGAGACTTCTGTCCGAAGTATGCAGAAACATCGAGAGCGCTCTTTTCGAGCTATTTAATGCGAGAAACGCGTTATCTGGTGTTTTCACCACTCCACAGTGCGTTTGATATGCAGAACCAGCGATATCTTGGTTTTCATTGGGGTTTCAAGGTCAGATATGCATTTTCAGCGATAATCTTGGTGAGACTTCTGCCCGAAGTATGCAGAATCATCGAGATCGCACTATTCGAGCTATTTTATGCGAGAAACACGTTTTCTGGGGTTTTCACCACACCACAGTTCGTTGGATGTGCAGAACCGGAGATATCTTGGTTTTCGTGGGGTTTCAAGCAGAGATATGCATTTTCTGCGATAATCTTGGTGAGACCTCTGTCCGAAGTATGCAGAAACATCGAGATCGCTCTTTTCGACCTATTTAATGCGAGAAACACGTTATCTGGTGTTCTCACCACTCCACAGTGCGTTTGATATGCAGAACCAGCGATATCTTGGTTTTCGTGGGGTTTCAAGCTGAGATATGCATTTTTTACGATAATCATGGTGAGACTTCTGTCCGAAGTATGCAGAATCATCGAGATCGCGCGTTTCGAGCTATTTAACGCGAGAAACACATTATCTGGTGTTTTCACCACTCCACAGTGCGCATGATATGCAGAACCGACGATATCTTGGCTTTCGTCGGGTTTCAAGCTGAGATATGCATTTTCTACGATAATCTTGGTGAGACTACTGTCAGAAGTATGCAGAATCTGCGAGATCGATCTTTTCGAGCTACTTAATGCGAGAAACAGGTTTTCTGGTGTTTTGGCCACTCCACGGTACGTTTGATGTGCAGAACCGGAGATAACTCGGTTTTCGTCGGGTTTCAAGCTGAGATATGCATTTTCTACGATAATCTTGGTGAGACTTCTGTCCGAAGTATGAAGAATCATCGAGATCGCTCTATTCGATCTATTTAATGCGAGAAACACGTTTTCTGGGGTTGTCACCACTCCACAGTTCGTTTGATATGCTGAACACAGCGATATCTTGGTTTTCGTGGGGTTTCAAGCTGAGATATGCATTTTCTACGATAATCTTGGTGAGTCTTCTGTCCGAAGTATGAAGAATCATCGAGATCGCTCTTTTCGAGCTAGTTAGTGCGAGAAACACGTTATCTGGTCTTTTCACCACTCCACAGTACGTTGGACATGCAGAACCGGAGATATCTTGGTTTCGGTCGGGTTTCAAGCTGAGATATGCATTTTCTACGATAATCTTGGTGAAACATCTGTCCGAAGTATGCAGAAACATCGAGAGCGCTCTTTTCGAGCTATTTAATGCGAGAAACACGTTCTCTGGGGTTTTCATCACTCCACAGTTCGTTGGATATGCAGAACAGTAGATTTCTTGGTTTTCGTGGGGTTTCAAGCAGAGATATGCATTTTCTGCGATAATCTTGGTGAGACTTCTGTTAGAAGTATGCAGTATCATCGAGATCGCACTTTTCGAGCTATTTAATGCGAGAAACACGTTATCTGGTGTTTTCTCCACTCCACAGTTGGTTTGATATGCAGAACCGGCGATATTTTGGTTTTCGTCGGGTTTCAAGCTGAGATATGCATTTTCTACGATAATCTTGGTGAAACATGTGTCCGAAGTATGCAGAATCATCTAGATCGCTCTTTTCGAGCTACTTAATGCACGAAACACGTTTTCTTGTGTTTTCACCACTCCACAGTACGTTTGACATGCAGAACCGGAGGTATCTTGGTTTCGGTCGGGTTTCAAGCTGAGATATGCATTTCCTGCGATAATCTTGGTGAGACTTCTGTCCGAAGTATGCTGAATCATCGGGATCGCTCTTTTCGAGCTATTTAATGCGAGAAACACATTCTCTGATTGTTTTCACCACTCCACAGTGCGTTTGATGTGCAGAACAGGCGATATCTTGATTTTCGTGGTGTTTCCAGCTGAGATATGCACTTTCTGCGATAATCTTGGTGGGTCTTTTGTCAGAAGTATGCAGAATCATCTAGATCGCTCTTTTCGAGCTACTTAATGCACGAAACACGTTTTCTGGTGTTTTCACCACTCCACAGTACTTTTGACATGCAGAACCGGAGATATCTTGGTTTCGGTCGGGTTTCAAGCTGAGATATGCATTTTCTACGATAATCTTTGTGAAACATCTGTCCGAAGTATGCAGAAACATCGAGAGCGCTCTTTTCGAGCTATTTGATGCGAGAAACTCGTTTTCTGGTGTTTTCACCACTCCACAGTTCGTTGGATATGCAGAACAGTAGATATCTTGGTTTTCGTGGGGTTTCAAGCAGAGATATGCATTTTCTGCGATAATCTTGGTGAGACTACTGTCAGAAGTATGCAGAATCTGCGAGATCGATCTTTTCGAGCTACTTAATGCGAGAAACAGGTTTTCTGGTGTTTTGGCCACTCCACGGTACGTTTGATGTGCAGAACCGGAGATAACTCGGTTTTCGTCGGGTTTCAAGCTGAGATATGCATTTTCTACGATAATCTTGGTGAGACTTCTGTCCGAAGTATGAAGAATCATCGAGATCGCTCTATTCGATCTATTTAATGCGAGAAACACGTTTTCTGGGGTTGTCACCACTCCACAGTTCGTTTGATATGCTGAACACAGCGATATCTTGGTTTTCGTGGGGTTTCAAGCTGAGATATGCATTTTCTACGATAATCTTGGTGAGTCTTCTGTCCGAAGTATGAAGAATCATCGAGATCGCTCTTTTCGAGCTAGTTAGTGCGAGAAACACGTTATCTGGTCTTTTCACCACTCCACAGTACGTTGGACATGCAGAACCGGAGATATCTTGGTTTCGGTCGGGTTTCAAGCTGAGATATGCATTTTCTACGATAATCTTGGTGAAACATCTGTCCGAAGTATGCAGAAACATCGAGAGCGCTCTTTTCGAGCTATTTAATGCGAGAAACACGTTCTCTGGGGTTTTCATCACTCCACAGTTCGTTGGATATGCAGAACAGTAGATTTCTTGGTTTTCGTGGGGTTTCAAGCAGAGATATGCATTTTCTGCGATAATCTTGGTGAGACTTCTGTTAGAAGTATGCAGTATCATCGAGATCGCACTTTTCGAGCTATTTAATGCGAGAAACACGTTATCTGGTGTTTTCTCCACTCCACAGTTGGTTTGATATGCAGAACCGGCGATATTTTGGTTTTCGTCGGGTTTCAAGCTGAGATATGCATTTTCTACGATAATCTTGGTGAAACATGTGTCCGAAGTATGCAGAATCATCTAGATCGCTCTTTTCGAGCTACTTAATGCACGAAACACGTTTTCTTGTGTTTTCACCACTCCACAGTACGTTTGACATGCAGAACCGGAGGTATCTTGGTTTCGGTCGGGTTTCAAGCTGAGATATGCATTTCCTGCGATAATCTTGGTGAGACTTCTGTCCGAAGTATGCTGAATCATCGGGATCGCTCTTTTCGAGCTATTTAATGCGAGAAACACATTCTCTGATTGTTTTCACCACTCCACAGTGCGTTTGATGTGCAGAACAGGCGATATCTTGATTTTCGTGGTGTTTCCAGCTGAGATATGCACTTTCTGCGATAATCTTGGTGGGTCTTTTGTCAGAAGTATGCAGAATCATCTAGATCGCTCTTTTCGAGCTACTTAATGCACGAAACACGTTTTCTGGTGTTTTCACCACTCCACAGTACTTTTGACATGCAGAACCGGAGATATCTTGGTTTCGGTCGGGTTTCAAGCTGAGATATGCATTTTCTACGATAATCTTTGTGAAACATCTGTCCGAAGTATGCAGAAACATCGAGAGCGCTCTTTTCGAGCTATTTGATGCGAGAAACTCGTTTTCTGGTGTTTTCACCACTCCACAGTTCGTTGGATATGCAGAACAGTAGATATCTTGGTTTTCGTGGGGTTTCAAGCAGAGATATGCATTTTCTGCGATAATCTTGGTGAGACTTCTGTTAGAAGTATGCAGAATCATCGAGATCGCACTTTTCGAGCTATTTAATGCGAGAAACACGTTATCTGGTGTTTTCACCACTCCACAGTACGTTGGACATGCAGAACCGGAGATATCTTGGTTTCGGTCGGGTTTCAAGCTGAGATATGCATTTTCTACGATAATCTTGGTGAAACATCTGTCCGAAGTATGCAGAAACATCGAGAGCGCTCTTTTCGAGCTATTTAATGCGAGAAACACGTTCTCTGGTTGTTTTCACCACTCCACAGTACGTTTGACATGCAGAACCGGAGATATCTTGGTTTCGGGCGGGTTTCAATCTGAGATATGCATTTTCTACGATAAGCTTGGTGAAACATCTGTCCGAAGTATGCAGAAACGTCGAGAGCGCTCTTTTCGAGCTATTTAATGCGAGCAACACGTTTTCTGGGGTTTTCACCACTCCACAGTTCGTTGGATATGCAGAACCGGAGATATCTTGGTTTTCGTGGGGTTTCAAGCTGAGATATGCACTTCCTGCGATAATCTGGGTGAGACTTCTGTCCGAAGTTTGCTGAATCATCGGGATCGCTCTTTTCGAGATATTTAATGCGAATAACACGTTCTCTGGTTGCTTTCACCACTCCACAGTGCGTTTGATATGCAGAACCGGCAACATCTTGATTTTCGTGAGGTTTCGAGCTGAGATATGCATTTTCTGCGATAATATTGGTGAGACTTCAGTCAGAAGTATGCAGAATCATCTAGATCGCTCTTTTCAAGCTACTTAATGCACGAAACACGTTTTCTGGTGTTTTCACCACTCCACAGTACGTTTGACATGCAGAACCGGAGATATCTTGGTTTCGGTCGGGTTTCAAGATGAGATATGCATTTCCTGCGATAATCTAGGTGAGACTTCTGTACGAAGTATGCTGAATCATCGGGATCACTCTTTTCGAGCTATTTAATGCGAGAAACACGTTTGGCTGGTTGTTTTCACCACTCCACAGTGCGTTTGATGTGCAGAACTGGCGATATCTTGATTTTCGTGCTGTTTCCAGCTGAGATATGCATTTTATGCGCTAATCTTCGTGGGTCTTTTGTCAGAAGTATGCAGAATCATCTAGATCGCTCCTTTCGAGCTACTTAATGCACGAAACACGTTTTCTGGTGTTTTCACCACTCCACAGTAAGTTTGACATGCGGAACCGGAGATATCTTGGTTTCGGTCGGGTTTCAAGCTGAGATATGCATTTTCTACGATAATCTTGGTGAAACATTTGTCCGAAGTATGCAGAAACATCGAGAGCGCTCTTTTCGAGCTATTTGATGCGAGAAACTCGTTTTCTGGGGTTTTCACCACTCCACAGTTCGTTGGATATGCAGAACCGGAGATATTTTGGTTTTCGTCGGGTTTCTAGCTGAGATATGCATTTTCTACGATAAGCTTGGTGAAACATCAGTCCGAAGCATGCAGAAACGTCGAGATCGCTCTTTTCGAGCTATTTAATGCGAGAAACACGTTTTCTGGGGTTTTCACCACTTCACAGTTCCTTGGATATGCCGAACAGTAGATATCTTGGTTTTCGTGGGGTTTCAAGCAGAGATATGCATTTTCTGCGATAATCTTGGTGAGACTTCTGTTAGAAGTATGCAGAATCATCTAGATCGCTCTTTTCGAGCTACTTAATGCACGAAACACGTTTACTGGTGTTTTCACCACTCCACAGTACGTTTGACATGCAGAACCGGAGATATCTTGGTTTCGGTCGGGTTTCAAGCTGAGATATGCATTTTCTACGATAAGCTTGGTGAAACATCAGTCCGAAGTATGCAGAAACGTCGAGAGCGCTCTTTTTGAGCTATTTAATGCGAGAAACACGCTTTCTGGGGTTTTCACCACTTCACAGTTCCTTGGATATGCCGAACAGTATATATCTTGGTTTTCGTGGGGTTTCAAGCAGAGATATGCATTTTCTGCGATAATCTTGGTGAGACTTCTGTTAGAAGTATGCAGAATCATCTAGATCGCTCTTTTCGAGCTACTTAGTGCACGAAACACGTTTTCTGGTGTTTTCACCACTCCGCAGTACGTTTGACATGCAGAACCGGAGATATCTTGGTTTCGGTCGGGTTTCAAGCTGAGATATGCATTTCCTGCGATAATCTTGGTGAGACTTCTGTCCGAAGTATGCTGAATCAACGGGATCGCTCTTTTCGAGCTATTTAATGCGAGAAACACGTTCTCTGGTTGTTTTCACCACTCCACAGTGCGTTTGATGTGCAGAACAGGCGATATCTTGATTTTCGTGGAGTTTCCAGCTGAGATATGCATTTTCTGCGCTAATCTTGGTGGGTCTTTTGTCAGAAGTATGCAGAATCATCTAGATCGCTCTTTTCGAGCTACTTAATGCACGAAACACGTTTTCTGGGGTTTTCATCACTCCACAGTTCGTTGGATATGCAGAACAGTAGATTTCTTGGTTTTCGTGGGGTTTCAAGCAGAGATATGCATTTTCTGCGATAATCTTGGTGAGACTTCTGTTAGAAGTATGCAGTATCATCGAGATCGCACTTTTCGAGCTATTTAATGCGAGAAACACGTTATCTGGTGTTTTCTCCACTCCACAGTTGGTTTGATATGCAGAACCGGCGATATTTTGGTTTTCGTCGGGTTTCAAGCTGAGATATGCATTTTCTACGATAATCTTGGTGAAACATATGTCCGAAGTATGCAGAAACATCAACAGCGCTCTTTTCGAGCTATTTAATGCGAGAAACTCGTTTTCTGGGGTTTTCACCACTCCACAGTTCGTTGGATATGCAGAACCGGAGATATCTTGGTTTTCGTGGGGTTTCGAGCTGAGATATGCACTTCCTGCGATAATCTTGGTGAGACTTCTGTCCGAAGTTTGCTGAATCATCGGCATCGCTCTTTTCGAGCTATTTAATGCGAGAAACACGTTCTCTGGTTGTTTTACCACTCCACAGTGCGTTTGATATGCAGAACCGGCAACATCTTGATTTTCGTGAGGTTTCGAGCTAAGATATGCATTTTCTGCGATAATATTGGTGGGACTTCAGTCAGAAGTATGCAGAATCATCTAGATCGCTCTTTTCGAGCTACTTAATGCACGAAACACGTTTTCTGGTGTTTTCACCACTCCACAGTACGTTTGACATCCAGAACCGGAGATATCTTGGTTTCGGTCGTGTTTCAAGCTGAGATATGCATTTCCTGCGATAATCTTGGTGAGACTTCTGTCCGAAGTATGCTGAATCATCGGGATCGCTCTTTTAGAGCTATTTAATGCGAGAAACACGTTCTCTGGTTGTTTTCACCACTCCACAGTGCGATTGATGTGCAGAACAGGCGATATCTTGATTTTCGTGGTGTTTCCAGCTGAGATATGCATTTTCAGCGCTAATCTTGGTGGGTCTTTTGTCAGAAGTATGCAGAATCATCTAGATCGCTCTTTTCGAGCTACTTAATGCACGAAACACGTTCTCTGGTTGTTTTCACCACTCCACAGTGCGATTGATGTGCAGAACAGGCGATATCTTGATTTTCGTGGTGTTTCCAGCTGAGATATGCATTTTCTGCGATAATCTTGGTGAGACTTCTGGTAGAAGTATGCAGAATCATCGAGATCGCACTTTTCGAGCTATTTAATGCGAGAAACACGTTATCTGGTGTTTTCTCCACTCCACAGTTGGTTTGATATGCAGAATCGGCGATATTTTGGTTTTCGTCGGGTTTCAAGCTGAGATATGCATTTTCTACGATAATCTTGGTGAAACATGTGTCCGAAGTATGCAGAAACATCAATACCGCTCTTTTCGAGCTATTTAATGCGAGAAACTCTTTTTCTGGGGTTTTCACCACTCCACAGTTCGTTGGATATGCAGAACCGGAGATATCTTGGTTTTCGTGGAGTTTCAAGCTGAGATATGCACTTCCTGCGATAATCTTGGTGAGACTTCTATCCGAAGTTTGCTGAATCATCGGGATCGCTCTTCTCGGGCTATGTAATGCGAGAAACACGTTCTCTGGTTGTTTTCACCACTCCACAGTGCGTTTAGTATGTATAACCGGCAACATCTTGAATTTCGTGAGGTTTCGAGCTGAGATATGCATTTTCTGCGATAATATTGGTGAGACTTCAGTCAGAAGTATGCAGAATCATCAATACCGCTCTTTTCGAGCTATTTAATGCGAGAAACTCTTTTTCTGGGGTTTTCACCACTCCACAGTTCGTTGGATATGCAGAACCGGAGATATCTTGGTTTTCGTGGAGTTTCAAGCTGAGATATGCACTTCCTGCGATAATCTTGGTGAGACTTCTGTCCGAAGTTTGCTGAATCATCGGCATCGCTCTTTTCGAGCTATTTAATGCGAGAAACACGTTCTCTGGTTGTTTTACCACTCCACAGTGCGTTTGATATGCAGAACCGGCAACATCTTGATTTTCGTGAGGTTTCGAGCTAAGATATGCATTTTCTGCGATAATATTGGTGGGACTTCAGTCAGAAGTATGCAGAATCATCTAGATCGCTCTTTTCGAGCTACTTAATGCACGAAACACGTTTTCTGGTGTTTTCACCACTCCACAGTACGTTTGACATCCAGAACCGGAGATATCTTGGTTTCGGTCGTGTTTCAAGCTGAGATATGCATTTCCTGCGATAATCTTGGTGAGACTTCTGTCCGAAGTATGCTGAATCATCGGGATCGCTCTTTTAGAGCTATTTAATGCGAGAAACACGTTCTCTGGTTGTTTTCACCACTCCACAGTGCGATTGATGTGCAGAACAGGCGATATCTTGATTTTCGTGGTGTTTCCAGCTGAGATATGCATTTTCAGCGCTAATCTTGGTGGGTCTTTTGTCAGAAGTATGCAGAATCATCTAGATCGCTCTTTTCGAGCTACTTAATGCACGAAACACGTTCTCTGGTTGTTTTCTCCACTCCACAGTTGGTTTGATATGCAGAACCGGCGATATTTTGGTTTTCGTCGGGTTTCAAGCTGAGATATGCATTTTCTACGATAATCTTGGTGAAACATATGTCCGAAGTATGCAGAAACATCAACAGCGCTCTTTTCGAGCTATTTAATGCGAGAAACTCGTTTTCTGGGGTTTTCACCACTCCACAGTTCGTTGGATATGCAGAACCGGAGATATCTTGGTTTTCGTGGGGTTTCGAGCTGAGATATGCACTTCCTGCGATAATCTTGGTGAGACTTCTGTCCGAAGTTTGCTGAATCATCGGCATCGCTCTTTTCGAGCTATTTAATGCGAGAAACACGTTCTCTGGTTGTTTTACCACTCCACAGTGCGTTTGATATGCAGAACCGGCAACATCTTGATTTTCGTGAGGTTTCGAGCTAAGATATGCATTTTCTGCGATAATATTGGTGGGACTTCAGTCAGAAGTATGCAGAATCATCTAGATCGCTCTTTTCGAGCTACTTAATGCACGAAACACGTTTTCTGGTGTTTTCACCACTCCACAGTACGTTTGACATCCAGAACCGGAGATATCTTGGTTTCGGTCGTGTTTCAAGCTGAGATATGCATTTCCTGCGATAATCTTGGTGAGACTTCTGTCCGAAGTATGCTGAATCATCGGGATCGCTCTTTTAGAGCTATTTAATGCGAGAAACACGTTCTCTGGTTGTTTTCACCACTCCACAGTGCGATTGATGTGCAGAACAGGCGATATCTTGATTTTCGTGGTGTTTCCAGCTGAGATATGCATTTTCAACGCTAATCTTGGTGGGTCTTTTGTCAGAAGTATGCAGAATCATCTAGATCGCTCTTTTCGAGCTACTTAATGCACGAAACACGTTCTCTGGTTGTTTTCACCACTCCACAGTGCGATTGATGTGCAGAACAGGCGATATCTTGATTTTCGTGGTGTTTCCAGCTGAGATATGCATTTTCTGCGATAATCTTGGTGAGACTTCTGGTAGAAGTATGCAGAATCATCGAGATCGCACTTTTCGAGCTATTTAATGCGAGAAACACGTTATCTGGTGTTTTCTCCACTCCACAGTTGGTTTGATATGCAGAATCGGCGATATTTTGGTTTTCGTCGGGTTTCAAGCTGAGATATGCATTTTCTACGATAATCTTGGTGAAACATGTGTCCGAAGTATGCAGAAACATCAATACCGCTCTTTTCGAGCTATTTAATGCGAGAAACTCTTTTTCTGGGGTTTTCACCACTCCACAGTTCGTTGGATATGCAGAACCGGAGATATCTTGGTTTTCGTGGAGTTTCAAGCTGAGATATGCACTTCCTGCGATAATCTTGGTGAGACTTCTATCCGAAGTTTGCTGAATCATCGGGATCGCTCTTCTCGGGCTATGTAATGCGAGAAACACGTTCTCTGGTTGTTTTCACCACTCCACAGTGCGTTTAGTATGTATAACCGGCAACATCTTGAATTTCGTGAGGTTTCGAGCTGAGATATGCATTTTCTGCGATAATATTGGTGAGACTTCAGTCAGAAGTATGCAGAATCATCTAGATCGCTCTTTTCGAGCTACTTAATGCACGAAACACGTTTTCTGGTGTTTTCACCACTTCACAGTACGATTGACATGCAGAACCGGAGATATCTTGGTTTCGGTCGGGTTTCAAGCTGAGATATGCATTTTCTACGATAATCCTGGTGAAACATCTGTCCGAAGTATGCTGAATCGTCGGAATCGCTCTTCTCGGGCTATGTAATGCGAGAAACACGTTCTCTGGTTGTTTTCACCACTCCACAGTGCGTTTGATGTGCAGAACAGGCGATATCTTGATTTTCGTGGTGTTTCCAGCTGAGATATGCATTTTCTGCTATAATCTTGGTGGGTCTTTTGTCAGAAGTATGCAGAATCATCTAGATCGCTCTTTTCGAGCTACTTAATGCACGAAACACGTTTTCTGGTGTTTTCACCACTTCACAGTACGTTTGACATGCAGAACCGGAGATATCTTGGTTTCGGTCGGGTGTCAAGCTGAGATATGCATTTTCTACGATAATCTTGGTGAAACATCTGTCCGAAGTATGCAGAAACATCGAGAGCGCTCTTTTCGAGCTATTTAATGCGAGAAACTCGTTTTCTGGGGTTTTCACCACTCCACAGTTCGTTGGATATGCAGAACCGGAGATATTTTGGTTTTCGTCGGGTTTCAAGCTGAGATATGCATTTTCTACGATAAGCTTGGTGAAACATCTGTCCGAAGTATGCAGATACGTCGAGAGCGCTCTTTTCGAGCTATTTAATGCGAGAAACACGTTTTCTGGGGTTTTCACCACTCCACAGTTCCTTGTATATGCAGAACAGTAGATATCTTGGTTTTCGTGGGGTTTCAAGCAGAGATATGCATTTTCTGCGATAATCTTGGTGAGACTTCTGTTAGAAGTATGCAGAATCATCGAGATCGCACTTTTCGAGCTATTTAATGCGAGAAACACGTTATCTGGTGTTTTCACCACTCCACAGTTGGTTTGATACGCAGAACCGGCGATATTTTGGTTTTCGTCGGGTTTCATGCTGAGATATGCATTTTCTACGATAATCTTGGTGAAACATCTGTCCGAAGTATGCAGAATCATCGGGATCGCTCTTTTCGAGCTATTTATTGCGAGAAACACGTTTTCTGGTTGTTTTCACCACTCCACAGTGCGTTTGATATGCAGAACCGGCAACATCTTGAATTTCGTGAGGTTTCTTGCTGAGATATGCATTTTCTGCGATAATATTGGTGAGACTTCAGTCAGAAGTATGCAGAATCATCTAGATCGCTCTTTTCGAGCTACTTAATGCACGAAACACGTTTTCTGGTGTTTTCACCACTCCACAGTACGTTTGACATGCACAACCGGAGATATCTTGGTTTCGGTCGGGTTTCAAGCTGAGATATGCATTTTCTGCGATAATCTTGGTGAGACTTCTGTCCGAAGTATGCTGAATCGTCGGAATCGCTCTTCTCGGGCTATGTAATGCGAGAAACACGTTCTCTGGTTGTTTTTACCACTCTACAGTGCGTTTGATGTGCAGAACAGGCGATATCTTGATTTTCGTGGTGTTTCCAGCTGAGATATGCATTTTCTGCTATAATCTTGGTGGGTCTTTTGTCAGAAGTATGCAGAATCATCTAGATCGCTCTTTTCGAGCTACTTAATGCACGAAACACGTTTTCTGGTGTTTTCACCACTCCACAGTACGTTTGACATGCAGAACCGGAGATATCTTGGTTTCGGTCGGGTTTCAAGCTGAGATATGCATTTTCTACGATAATCTTGGTGAAACATCTGTCCGAAGTATGCAGAAACATCGAGAGCGCTCTTTTCGAGCTATTTAATGCGAGAAACTCGTTTTCTGGGGTTTTCACCACTCCACAGTTCGTTGGATATGCAGAACCGGAGATATTTTGGTTTTCGTCGGGTTTCAAGCTGAGATATGCATTTTCTACGATAAGCTTGGTGAAACATCTGTCCGAAGTATGAAGAAACGTCGAGAGCGCTCTTTTCGAGCTATTTAATGCGAGAAACACGTGTTCTGGGGTTTTCACCACTCCACAGTTCGTTGGATATGCAGAACAGTAGATATCTTGGTTTTCGTGGGGTTTCAAGCAGAGATATGCATTTTCTGCGATAATCTTGGTGAGGCTTCTGTTAGAAGTATGCAGAATCATCGAGATCGCACTTTTCGAGCTATTTAATGCGAGAAACACGTTATCTGGTGTTTTCACCACTCCACAGTTTGTTTGATATGCAGAACCGGCGATATTTTGGTTTTCGTCGGGTTTCAAGCTGTGATATGCACTTCGTGCGATAATCTTTGTGAGACTTCTGTTAGAAGTATGCAGGATCTTCGAGAACGCTCTTTTCGAGCTACTTAATGAGAGAAACACGTTTTCTGGTGTTTTCACCACTCCACAGTGCGTTTAATATGCAGAACCGGCGACATCTTGGTTTTCGTGGGGTTTCAAGCTGAGATATGCATTTCCTGCGCTAATCTTGGTGAGACTTCTGTACGAAGTATGCTGAAACATCGAGAACGCTCTTTTCGAGCTACTTAATGCACGAAACACGTTTTCTGGTGTTTTCACCACTCCACGGTACGTTTGATGTGCAGAACCGGAGATAACTCGGTTTCGGTCGGGTTTCAAGCTGAGATATGCATTTTCTGCGATAATATTGGTGAGACTTCAGTCAGAAGTATGGAGAATCATCGATATCGCTCTTTTCGAGCTATTTAATGCGAGAAACACGTAATCTGGTGTTTTCACCACTCCACTGTGCGTTTGATATGCAGTACCAGCGATATCTTGGTTTTCGTGGGGTTTCATGCTGAGATATGCATTTTTTACGATAATCTTGGTTAGACTTCTGTCCGAAGTATGCTTAATCATCCAGATCGCTCTTTTCGAGCTATTTAATGCGAGAAACACGTTGTCTGGTGTTTTCACCACTCCACAGTGCGTATGATATGCAGAATCGGCGATATCTTGGTTTTCGTGGGGTTTCCTGCTGAAATATGCATTTTCTGCGATAATCTTGGTGTTTCATCTATGAGAAGTATGCAGAATCATCGAGAACGCTCTTTTCGAGCTATTTAATGCGAGAAACACGTTATCTGGTGTTTTGACCACTCCACAGTGCGTTTGATATGCAGAACCGGCGACATCTTGATTTTCGTGGTGTTTCCAGCTGAGATATGCATTTTCTGCGATAATCTTGGTGAGTCTTCTGTCAGAAGTATGCAGAATCATCGAGAACGCTCTTTTCGAGATAGTTAATTGCGAGAAACACGTTTTCTCGTGTTTTCAACATTCCACAGTGCGTCTGATATGCAGCACCGACGATATCTTGGTTTTCGTCGGGTTTCAAGCTGTGATATGCATTTTCTGCGATAATATTGGTGAGACTTCAGTCAGAAGTAGGCAGAATCATCTAGATCGCTCTTTTCGAGCTATTTAATGCGAGAAACACGTTTTCTGGTGTTTTCACCACTCCACAGTACGTTTGATGTGCAGAACCGGAGATATCTTGGTTTTCGTGAGGTTTCAAGCTGAGATATGCACTTTCTGCGATAATCTTGGTGAGTCTTCTGTCAGAAGTATGCAGAATCATCTAGATCGCTCTTTTCGAGCTAGTTAACGCGAGAAACACGTTTTCTGGTGTATTCGCTACTCCACAGTACGTTAGACATGCAGAACCGGAGATATCTTCGTTTCGGTCGGGTTTCAAGCTGAGATATGCATTTTATACGATAATATTGGTGAGACCTCTGTCAGAAGCATGCAGAATCTTCGGGAACGCTCTTTTCGAGCTACTTAATGCGAGAAGCACGTTTTCTGGTGTTTTGACCACTCCACAGTGCGTTTGATATGTAGAGCCGCCGATAACTTGGTTTTCGTGGGGTTTCCAGCTGAAATATGCATTTTCTGCTATAGTCTTAGTGAGTCTTCTGTCAGAAGTATGCAGAATCATCTAGATCGCTCTTTTCGAGCTATTTAATGCGAGTAACACGTTTTCTGGTGTTTTCACCACCCCACAGTGCGTTTGATATGCAGAACCGGCGACATCTTGATTTTCGTGGTGTTTCCAGCTGAGATATGCATTTTCTGCGATAATCTTGGTGAGTCTTCTGTCAGAAGTATGCAGAATCATCGAGAACGCTCTTTTCGAGATAGTTAATGCGAGAAACACGTTTTCTGGTGTTTTCAACATTCTACAGTGCGTCTGATATGCAGAACCGACGATATCTTGGTTTTCGTCGGGTTTCAAGCTGAGATATGCATTTTCTACGATAAGCTTGGTGAAACATCTGTCCGAAGTATGCAGAAACGTCGAGAGCGCTCTTTTCGAGCTATTTAATGCGAGAAACACGTTTTCTGGGGTTGTCACCACTCCACAGTTCGTTGGATATGCAGAACAGTAGATATCTTGGTTTTCGTGGGGTTTCAAGCAGAGATATGCATTTTCTGCGATAATCTTGGTGAGACTTCTGTTAGAAGTATGCAGAATCATCGAGATCGCACTTTTCGAGCTATTTAATGCGAGAAACACGTTATCTGGTGTTTTCACCACTCCACAGTTGGTTTGATATGCAGAACCGGCGATATTTTGGTTTTCGTCGGGTTTCAAGCTGAGATATGCATTTTCTACGATAATCTTGGTGAAACATCTGTCCGAAGTATGCATAAACATCGAGAGCGCTCTTTTCGTGCTATTTAATGCGAGAAACACGTTATCTGGTGTTTTCACCACTCCACAGTACGTTTGACATGCAGAACCGGAGATATCTTGGTTCGGTCGGGTTTCAAGCTGAGATATGCAGTTTCTACGATAATCTTGTTGAGACTTCTGTCCGAAGTATGCAGAATCATCGAGATCGCTCGTTTCGAGCTATTTAATGCGAGAAACACGTTATCTGGTGTTTTCACCACTCCACAGTACGATTGACATGCAGAACCGGAGATATCTTGGTTCGGTCGGGTTTCAAGCTGAGATATGCATTTTCTACGATAATCTTGGAGAGACTTCTGTTAGAAGTATGCAGAATCATCGAGATCGCTCTTTTCGAGCTTTTTAATGCGAGAAACACGTTTTCTGGGGTTTTCACCACTCCACAGTTCGTTGGATATGCAGAACCGGAGATATCTTGGTTTTCGTGGGGTTTCAAGCTGAGATATGCATTTTCTGCGATAATCTTGTTGAGACTTCTGTCCGAAGTATGCAGAATCATCGAGATCGCTCGTTTCGAGCTATTTAATGCGAGAAACACGTTATCTGGTGTTTTCACCACTCCACAGTACGTTTGACATGCAGAACCGGAGATATCTTGATTTTCGCGGTGTTTCCAGATGAGATATGCATTTTCTGCGATAATCTTGGTGGGTCTTTTGTCAGAAGTATGCAGAATCATCTAGATCGCGCTTTTCGAGCTATTTAATGCGAGAAACACGTTATCTGGTGTTTTCACCACTCCACAGTTGGTTTGATATGCAGAACCGGCGATATTTTAGTTTTCGTCGGGTTTCAAGCTGAGATATATATTTTCTACGATAATCTTGGTGAAACATCTGTCCGAAGTATGCAGAATCATCGAGATCGCTCTATTCGAGCTATTTAATGCGCGAAACACGTTCTCTGGTTGTTTTCACCACTCCACAGTGCGTTTGATATGCAGAACCGGCAACATCTTGATTTTCGTGAGGTTTCGAGCTGAGATATGCATTTTCTGCGATAATATTGGTGAGACTTCAGTCAGAAGTATGCAGAATCATCTAGTTCGCTCTTTTCGAGCTACTTAATGCACGAAACACGTTTTCTGGTGTTTTCACCACTCCACAGTACGTTTGACATGCAGAACCGGAGATATCTTGGTTTCGGTCGGGTTTCAAGCTGAGATATGCATTTCCTGCGATAATCTTGGTGAGACTTCTGTTAGAAGTATGCAGAATCACCGAGATCGCACTTTTCGAGCTATTTAATGCGAGAAACACGTTTTCTGGGGTTTTCACCACTCCACAGTTCGTTGGATATGCAGAACCGGAGATATCTTGGTTTTCGTGGGGTTTCAAGCTGAGATATGCATTTTCTACGACAATCTTGGTGAAACATGTGTCCGAAGTATGCAGAAACATCGAGAGCGCACTTTTCGAGCTATTTTATGCGAGAAACTCGTTTTCTGGGGTATTCAACACTCCACAGTTCGTTGGATATGCAGAACCGGATATATCTTCGTTTTCGTGGGGTTTCAAGCTGAGATATGCATTTCCTGCGATAATCTTGGTGGATCTTTTGTCAGAAGTATGCAGAATCATCTAGATCGCGCTTTTCGAGCTATTTAATGCGAGAAACACGTTATCTGGTGTTTTCACCACTCCACAGTTGGTTTGATATGCAGAACCGGAGATATCTTGGTTTCGGTCGGGTTTCAAGCTGAGATATGCATTTTCTACGATAATCTTGGAGAAACATCTGTCCGAAGTATGCAGAAACATCGAGAGCGCTCTTTTCGAGCTATTCAATGCGAGAAACACGTTATGTGGTGTTTTCACCACTCCACAGTGCGTTTGATATGCAGAACCAGCGATATCTTGGTTTTCGTGGCATTTCAAGCTGAGATATGCATTTTCTGCGATAATCTTGGTGAGACTTCTGTTAGAAGTATGCAGAATCATCGAGATCGCACTTTTCGAGCTATTTAATGCGAGAAACACGTTATCTGGTGTTTTCACCACTCCACAGTTGGTTTGATATGCAGAACCGGCGATATTTTGGTTTTCGTCGGGTTTCAAGCTTAGATGTGCATTTTCTACGACAATCTTGGTGAAACATATGTCCGAAGTATGCAGAAACATCAAGAGCGCTCTTTTCGAGCTATTTAATGCGAGAAACTCGTTTTCTGGGGTGTTCACCACTCCACAGTTCGTTGGATATGCAGAACCGGAGATATCTTGGTTTTCGTGGGGTTTCAAGTTGAGATATACATTTCCTGCGATAATCTTGGTGAGACTTCTGTCCGAAGTTTGCTGAATCATCGGGATCGCTCTTTTCGAGCTATTTAATGCGAGAAACACGTTCTCTGGTTGTTTTCACCACTCCACAGTGCGTTTGACATGCAGAACCGGAGATATCTTGGTTTCGGTCGGGTTTCAAGCTGAGATATGCATTTCCTGCGATAATCTTGGTGAGACTTCTGTTAGAAGTATGCAGAATCATCGAGATCGCACTTTTCGAGCTATTTAATGCGAGAAACACGTTATCTGGTGATTTCACCACTCCACAGAGCGTTTGATATGCAGAAACAGCGATATCTTGGTTTTCGTGGCATTTCAAGCTGAGATATGCATTTTCTGCGATAATCTTGGTGGATCTTTTGTCAGAAGTATGCAGAATCATCTAGATCGCGCTTTTCGAGCTATTTAATGCGAGAAACACGTTATCTGGTGTTTTCACCACTCCACAGTTGGTTTGATATGCAGAACCAGAGATATCTTGGTTTCGGTCGGGTTTCAAGCTGAGATATGCATTTTCTACGATAATCTTGGTGAAACATCTGTCCGAAGTATGCAGAAACATCGAGAGCGCTCTTTTTGAGCTATTTAATGCGAGAAACACGTTATCTGGTGTTTTCACCACTCCACAGTTGGTTTGATATGCAGAACCGGCGATATTTTGGTTTTCGTCGGGTTTCAAGCAGAGATATGCATTTTCTGCGAAAATCTTGGTGAAACATCTGTCCGAAGTATGCAGAAACATCGCGAGCGCTCTTATCGAACTATTTAATGCGAGAAACACGTTATCTGGTGTTTTCACCACTCCACAGTTGGTTTGATATGCAGAACCGGCGATATTTTGGTTTTCGTCGGGTTTCAAGCAGAGATATGCATTTCCTGCGATAATCTTGGTGAGACTTCTGTCCGAAGTATGCTGAATCATCTAGATCGCTCTTTTCGAGCTATTTAATGCGAGAAACTCGTTTTCTGGGATTTTCACCACTCCACAGTTCGGTGGATATGCAGAACCGGAGATATCTTGGTTTTCGTGGGGTTTCATGCTGTGATATGCATTTCCTGCGATAATCTTGGTGAGACTTCTGTCCGAAGTTTGCTGAATCATCGGGATCGCTCTTTTCGAGCTATTTAATGCGAGAAACACGTTCTCTGGTTGTTTTCACAACTCCACAGTGCGTTTGATATGCAGAACAGGCGATATCTTGATTTTCGTGGTGTTTCCAGATGAGATATGCATTTTCTGCAATAATCTTGGTCGGTCTTTTGTCAGAAGTATGCAGAATCATCTAGATCGCGCTTTTCGAGCTATTTAATGCGTGAAACACGTTATCTGGTGTTTTCACCACTCCACAGTTGGTTTGATATGCAGAACCGGCGATATTTTGGTTTTCGTCGGGTTTCAAGCTGAGATATGCATTTTCTACGATAATCTTGGTGAGACTTCTGTCAGAAGTATGCAGGATCTTCGAGAACGCTCTTTTCGAGCTATTTAATGCGAGAAACACGTTATCTGGTGTTTTCACCACTCCACAGTGCGTTTGATATGCAGAGCCGGCGATATCTTGATTTTCGTGGTGTTTCCCGCTGAGATATGCATTTTCTGCGATAATCTTGGATATTCTTCTGTGAGAAGCATGCAGAATCACCGAAATCGCTGTTTTCGTGCTATTTAATGCGAAGAACAAGTTTTCTGGTGTTTTCAGCACTTCACAGTGCGTTTGATATGCGGAAACTGCGATAGCTTCGTCTTCGAGGGGTTTCAAGCTTTGATATGCATTTTCTGCGATAATCTTGGTGAGACTTCTGTCCGATGTATGCAGAATCACCTAGATCGCTCGTTTCGAGCTATTTAATGCGAGAAACACGTTATCTGGTTGTTTTCACCACTCCACAGGGCGTTTGATATGTAGAGCCGCCGATAACTTGGTTTTGGTGGGGTTTCCAGCTGAAATATGCATTTTCTGCGATAATCTTGGTGTTTCATTTATGAGAAGTATCCAGAATCATCGAGAACGCTCTTGTCGAGCTAGTTAATGCGAGAAACACGTTTTCTGGTGTTTTAACCACTCCACAGTGCGTCTGATATGGAGAACCGGCGATATCTTGGTTTTCGTAGGGTTTCCAGCTGAGATATGCATTTTCTGCGATAATCTTGGTGTTTCATTTATGAGAAGTATGCAGAATCATCGAGAACGCTCTTTTCGAGCTAGCTAATGCGAGAAACACGTTTTCTGGTGTTTTCACCACTCCACAGTGCGTTTGATATGCAGAACAGTAGATATCTTGGTTTTCGTGGGGTTTCAAGATGAGATATGCATTTTCTGCGATAATCTTTTTGAGACTTCTGTTAGAAGTATGCAGAATCATCGAGATCGCACTTTTCGAGCTATTTAATGCGAGAAACACGTTATCTGGTGTTTTCACCACTCCACAGTTGGTTTGATATGCAGAACCGGCGATATTTTGGTTTTCGTCGGGTTTCAAGCTGAGATATGCATTTTCTACGATAATCTTGGTGAAACATGTGTCCGAAGTATGCAGAAACATCCAGAGCGCTCTTTTGGAGCTATTTAATGCGAGAAACTCGTTTTCTGGGGTTTTCACCACTCCACAGTTCGGTGGATATGCAGAACCGGAGATATCTTGGTTTTCGTGGGGTTTCATGCTGAGATATGCTTTTCCTGCGATAATCTTGGTGAGACTTCTTTCCGAAGTTTGCTGAATCATCGGGATCGCTCTTTTCGAGCTATTTAATGCGAGAAACACGTTCTCTGGTTGTTTTCACCACTCCACAGTGCGTTTGATATGCAGAACAGGCGATATCTTTATTTTCGTGGTGTTTCCAGATGAGATATGCATTTTCTGCTATAATCTTGGTGGGTCTTTTGTCAGAAGTATGCAGAATCATCTAGATCGCTCTGTTCGAGCTACTTAATGCACGAAACACGTTTTCAGGTGTTTTCACCACACCACAGTACGTTTGACATGCAGAACCGGAGATACCTTGGTTTCGGTCGGGTTTCAAGCTGAGATATGCATTTCCTGCGATAATCTTGGTGAGACTTCTGTCCCAAGTATGATGAATCATCGGGATCGCTCTTTTCGAGCTATTTAATGCGAGAAACACGTTCTCTGGGTGTTTTCACCACTCCACAGTGCGTTTGATGTGCAGAACAGGCGATATCTTGATTTTCGTGGTGTTTCCAGCTGAGATATGCATTTCCTGCGATAATCTTGGTGAGACTTCTGTTAGAAGTATGCAGAATCATCGAGATCGCACTTTTCGAGCTATTTAATGCGAGAAACACGATATCTGGTGATTTCACCACTCCACAGAGCGTTTGATATGCAGAAACAGCGATATCTTGGTTTTCGTGGCATTTCAAGCTGAGATATGCATTTTCTGCGATAATCTTGGTGGATCTTTTGTCAGAAGTATGCAGAATCATCTAGATCGCGCTTTTCGAGCTATTTAATGCGAGAAACACGTCATCTGGTGTTTTCACCACTCCACAGTTGGTTTGATATGCAGAACCAGAGATATCTTGGTTTCGGTCGGGTTTCAAGCTGAGATATGCATTTTCTACGATAATCTTGGTGAAACATCTGTCCGAAGTATGCAGAAACATCGAGAGCGCTCTTTTTGAGCTATTTAATGCGAGAAACACGTTATCTGGTGTTTTCACCACTCCACAGTTGGTTTGATATGCAGAACCGGCGATATTTTGGTTTTCGTCGGGTTTCAAGCAGAGATATGCATTTTCTGCGAAAATCTTGGTGAAACATCTGTCCGAAGTATGCAGAAACATCGCGAGCGCTCTTTTCGAGCTATTTAATGCGAGAAACACGTTATCTGGTGTTTTCACCACTCCACAGTTTGGTGGATATGCAGAACCGGAGATATCTTGGTTTTCGTGGTGTTTCCAGCTGAGATATGCATTTTCTGCGATAATCTTGGTGGGTCTTTTGTCAGAAGTATGCAGAATCATCTAGATCGCTCTGTTCGAGCTACTTAATGCACGAAACACGTTTTCAGGTGTTTTCACCACTCCACAGTACGTTTGATATGCAGAACCGGAGATATCTTGGTTTCGGTCGGGTTTCAAGCTGAGATATGCATTTTCTATGATAATCTTGGTGAAACATCTGTCCGAAGTATGCAGAAACATCGATAGTGCTCTTTTCGAGCTATTTAATGCGAGAAACTCGTTTTGTGGGGTTTTCACCACTCCACCGTTCGTTGGATATGCAGAACCGGAGATATCTTGGTTTTCGTGGGGTTTCAAGATGAGATATGCATTTCCTGCGATAATCTTGGTGAGACTTCTGTCCGAAGTATGCAGAATCACCGAAATCGCTGTTTTCGTGCTATTTAATGCGAAGAACAAGTTTTCTGGTGTTTTCAACACTTCACAGTGCGTTTGATATGCGGAAACTGCGATATCTTCGTTTTCGAGGGGTTTCTAGCTGAGATATGCATTTTCTGCGATAATCTTGGTGAGACTTCTGTCCGATGTATGCAGAATCACCTAGATCGCTCGTTTCGAGCTATTTAATGCGAGAAACACGTTATCTGGTTGTTTTCACCACTCCACAGGGCGTTTGATATGTAGAGCCGCCGATAACTTGGTTTTGGTGGGGTTTCCAGCTGAAATATGCATTTTCTGCGATAATCTTGGTGTTTCATTTATGAGAAGTATCCAGAATCATCGAGAACGCTCTTGTCGAGCTAGTTAATGCGAGAAACACGTTTTCTGGTGTTTTAACCACTCCACAGTGCGTCTGATATGGAGAACCGGCGATATCTTGGTTTTCGTAGGGTTTCCAGCTGAGATATGCATTTTCTGCGATAATCTTGGTGTTTCATTTATGAGAAGTATGCAGAATCATCGAGAACGCTCTTTTCGAGCTAGCTAATGCGAGAAACACGTTTTCTGGTGTTTTCACCACTCCACAGTGCGTTTGATATGCAGAACAGTAGATATCTTGGTTTTCGTGGGGTTTCAAGATGAGATATGCATTTTCTGCGATAATCTTTTTGAGACTTCTGTTAGAAGTATGCAGAATCATTGAGATCGCACTTTTCGAGCTATTTAATGCGAGAAACACGTTATCTGGTGTTTTCACCACTCCACAGTTGGTTTGATATGCAGAACCGGCGTTATTTTGGTTTTCGTCGGGTTTCAAGATGAGATATGCATTTTCTACGATAATCTTGGTGAAACATGTGTCCGAAGTATGCAGAAACCTCCAGAGCGCTCTTTTCGAGCTATTTAATGCGAGAAACTCGTTTTCTGGGGTTTTCACCACTCCACAGTTCGGTGGATATGCAGAACCGGAGATATCTTGGTTTTCGTGGGGTTTCATGCTGAGATATGCATTTCCTGCGATAATCTTTGTGAGACTTCTGTCCCAAGTATGCTGAATCATCGGGATCGCTCTTTTCGAGCTATTTAATGCGAGAAACACGTTCTCTGGTTGTTTTCACCACTCCACAGTGCGTTTGATATGCAGAACCGGCAACATCTTGGTTTTCGTGGGGTTTCCAGCTGAAATATGCATTTTCTACGATTATCTTGGTGAAACATTTGTCCGAAGTATGCAGAATCATCGGGATCGCTCTATTCGAGCTATTTAATGCGAGAAACACGTTCTCTGGTTGTTTTCACCACTCCACAGTGCGTTTGATATGCAGAACCGGCAACATCTTGATTTTCGTGAGGTTTCGAGCTGAGATGTGCATTTTCTGCGATAATATTGGTGAGACTTCAGTCAGAAGTATGCAGAATCATCTAGATCGCTCGTTTCGAGCTATTTAATGCGAAAAAACAAGTTTTCTGGTGTTTTGACCACTCCACAGTGCGTTTGATATGTAGAGCCGCCGATAACTTGGTTTTCGTGGGTTTTCCAGCTGAAATATGCATTTTCTGCGATAATATTTGTGAGACTTCAGTCAGAAGTATGCAGAATCATCTAGATCGCTCTTTTCGAGCTACTTAACGCACGAATCACGCTTTCTGATGTTTTCACCACTCCACTGTACGTTTGACATGCAGAACCGGAGATATCTTGGTTTTCGTGAGGTTTCAAGCTGAGATATGCACTTTCTGCGATAATATTGGTGAGACTTCAGTCAGAAGTATGCAGAATCATCTAGATCGCTCTTTTCGAGCTATTTAATGCACGAAACACGTTTTCTGGTGTTTTCACCACTCCACTGTACGTTTGACATGCAGAACCGGAGATATCTTGGTTTCGGTCGTGTTTCAAGCTGAGATATGCATTTTCTACGATAATATTGGTGAGACCTCTGTCAGAAGTATGCAGAATCTTCGAGAATGCTCTTTTCGAGCTTCTTAATGCGAGAAACACGTTTTCTGGTGCTTTCACCACTCCACAGTGCGTTTGATGTGCAGAACCGGAGATATCTTGGTTTTCGTGAGGTTTCAAGCTGAGATATGCACTTTCTGCGATAATCTTGGCGAGTCTTCTGTCAGAAGTATGCAGAATCATCTAGATCGCTCGTTTCGAGCTATTTAATGCGAAAAAACAAGTTTTCTGGTGTTTTGACCACTCCACAGTTCGTTGGATATGCAGAACCGGAGATATCTTGGTTTTCGTGGGGTTTCAAGCTGAGATATGCATTTCCTGCGATAATCTTGGTGAGACTTCAGTCCGAAGTATGCTGAATCATCTAGATCGCTCCTTTCGAGCTATTTAATGCGAGAAACACGTATCTGGTGTTTTCACCACTCCACAGAGCGTTTGATATGCAGAACCAGCGATATCTTGGTTTTCGTGGGGTTTCAAGCTGAGATATGCATTTTCTGCGATAATATTGGTGAGACTTCAGTCAGAAGTATGCAGAATCATCTAGATCGCTCTTTTCGAGCTATTTAATGCACGAAACACGTTTTCTGGTGTTTTCACCACTCCACTGTACGTTTGACATGCAGAACCGGAGATATCTTGGTTTCGGTCGTGTTTCAAGCTGAGATATGCATTTTCTACGATAATATTGGTGAGACCTCTGTCAGAAGTATGCAGAATCTTCGAGAATGCTCTTTTCGAGCTTCTTAATGCGAGAAACACGTTTTCTGGTGCTTTCACCACTCCACAGTACGTTTGATGTGCAGAACCGGAGATATCTTGGTTTTCGTGAGGTTTCAAGCTGAGATATGCACTTTCTGCGATAATCTTGGCGAGTCTTCTGTCAGAAGTATGCAGAATCATCTAGATCGCTCGTTTCGAGCTATTTAATGCGAAAAAACAAGTTTTCTGGTGTTTTGACCACTCCACAGTTCGTTGGATATGCAGAACCGGAGATATCTTGGTTTTCGTGGGGTTTCAAGCTGAGATATGCATTTCCTGCGATAATCTTGGTGAGACTTCAGTCCGAAGTATGCTGAATCATCTAGATCGCTCCTTTCGAGCTATTTAATGCGAGAAACACGTATCTGGTGTTTTCACCACTCCACAGAGCGTTTGATATGCAGAACCAGCGATATCTTGGTTTTCGTGGGGTTTCAAGCTGAGATATGCATTTTCTGCGATCATATTGGTGAGACTTCAGTCAGAAGTATGCAGAATCATCTAGATCGCTCTTTTCGAGCTACTTAATGGACGAATCACGTTTTCTGATGTTTTCACCACTCCACGGTACGTTTGATGTGCAGAACCGGAGATAACTCGGTTTTCGTCGGGTTTCAAGCTGAGATATGCATTTTCTGCGATAATCTTGGATATTCTTCTGTGATAAGTATGCAGAATCACCGAAATCACTGTTTTCGTGCTATTTAATGCGAAGAACAAGTTTTCTGGTGTTTTCAGCACTTCACGGTGCGTTTGATATGCGGAAACTGCGATATCTTCGTTTTCGTGGGGTTTCAAGCTGAGACATGCATTTTCTGCGACAATCTTGGTGAGACTTCAGTCAGAAGTTTGCAGAATCATCTAGATCGCTCGTTTCGAGCTATTTAATGCGAAAAAACAAGTTTTCTGGTGTTTTGACCACTCCACAGTGCGTTTGATATGTAGAGCCGCCGATAACTTGGTTTTCGTGGGGTTTCCAGCTGAAATATGCATTTTCTGCGATAATATTGGTGAGACTTCAGACAGAAGTATGCAGAATCATCTAGATCGCTCTTTTCGAGCTACTTAATGCACGAATCACGCTTTCTGATGTTTTCACCACTCCACTGTACGTTTGACATGCAGAACCGGAGATATCTTGGTTTCGGTCGTGTTTCAAGCTGAGATATGCATTTTCTACGATAATATTGGTGAGACCTCTGTCAGAAGTATGCAGAATCTTCGAGAATGCTCGTTTCGAGCTTCTTAATGCGAGAAACACGTTTTCTGGTGTTTTCACCACTCCACAGTACGTTTGATGTGCAGAACCGGAGATATCTTGGTTTTCGTGAGGTTTCAAGCTGAGATATGCACTTTCAGCGATAATCTTGGTGAGTCTTCCGTCAGAAGTATGCAGAATCATCTAGATCGCTCTTTTCGAGCTATTTAATGCGAGTAACACGTTTTCTGGTGTTTTCACCACCCCACAGTGCGTTTGATATGCAGAACCGGAGATATCTTGGTTTCGGTCGTGTTTCAAGCTGAGATATGCATTTTCTACGATAATATTGGTGAGACCTCTGTCAGAAGTATGCAGCATCTTCGAGAATGCTCTTTTCGAGCTTCTTAATGCGAGAAACACGTTTTCTGGTGTTTTCACCACTCCACAGTACGTTTGATGTGCAGAACCGGAGATATCTTGGTTTTCGTGAGGTTTCAAGCTGAGATATGCACTTTCTGCGATAATCTTGGCGAGTCTTCTGTCAGAAGTATGCAGAATCATCGAGAACGCTCTATACGAGATAGTTAATGCGAGAAACACGTTTTCTGGTGTTTTCAGTACTCCACAGTGCGTCTGATATGCAGAACCGGCGATATCTTGATTTTCGTGGTGTTTCCAGCTGAGATATGCATTTTCTGCGATAATCTTGGTGAGACTTCAGTCAGAAGTATGCACAGTCATCTAGATCGTTCGTTTCGAGCTATTTAATTCGAGAAACACGTTATCTGGTTGTTTACACCACTCCATAGTGCGTTTGATATGCAGAACCGGCGACATCTTGATTTTCGTGAGGTTTCTAGCTGAGATATGCATTTTCTGCGATAATCTTGGTGAGACGTCAGTCAGAAGTATGCAGAATCATCTAGATCGCTCGTTTCGAGCTATTTAATGCGAGAAACACGTTTTCTGGTGTATTCACCACTCCCCAGTACGCTAGACATGCAGAACCGGAGATATCTTCGTTTCGGTCGGGTTTCAAGCTGAGATATGCATTTTCTACGATAATATTGGTGAGACCACTGTCAGAAGTATGCAGAATCTTCGAGAACGCTCTTTTCGAGCTACTTAATGCGAGAAACACGTTTTCTGGTGTTTTGACCACTCCACAGTGCGTTTGATATGTAGAGCCGCCGATAACTTGGTTTTCGTGGGGTTTCCAGCTGAAATATGCATTTTCTGCGATAATCTTGGTGTTTCATCTATGAGAAGTATGCAGAATCATCGAGAACGCTCTTTTCGAGTTAGTTAATGCGAGAAACACGTTTTCTGGTGTTTTCAACATTCCACAGTGCGTCTGATATGCAGAACCGACGATAACTTGGTTTTCGTGGGGTTTCCAGCAGAAATATGCATTTTCTGCGATAATCTTGGTGTTTCATCTATGAGAAGTATGCAGAATCATCGAAAACGCTCTTTTCGAGCTAGGTAATGCGAGAAACACGTTTTCTGGTGTTTTTACCACTCCACAGTGCGTCTGACATGGAGAACCGGCGACATCTTGATTTTCGTGATGTTTGTAGCTGAGATATGCATTTTCTGATATAATATTGGTGTTTCATCTATCAGAAGTATGCAGAATCATCTAGATCGCTCGTTTCGCGCTATTTAATGCGAAAAAACCAGTTTTCTGGTGATTTGACCACACCACAGTGCGTTTGATATGCAGAAATGGCGAAATCTTGTTTTTGTTGGTTTTCATGCTGAGGTATGCATTTTCTGCGATAATCTTGCTGCGACTTCTGTCAGAAGTATGCAGAATCATCGAGATCGCTCTTTTCGAGCTATTTAATGCGAGAAACACGTTATCTGGTGTATTGACCACTCCACAGTGCGTTTGATATGCAGAACCGGCGATATCTTGATTTCCGTGGTGTTTCCAGCTGAGATATGCATTTTCTGCGATAATATTGGTGAGACTTCAGACAGCAGTATGCAGAATCATCTAGATCGCTCGTTTCGAGCTATTTAATGCGAAAAGACAAGTTTTCTGGTGTTTTGACCACTCCACAGTGCGTTTGATATGTAGAGCTGCCGATAACTTGGTTTTCGTGGGGTTTCCAGCTGAAATATGCATTTTCTGCGATAATCTTGGTGAGTCTTCTGTCAGAAGTATGCAGAATCATCGAGATCGCTCTATTCGAGCTATTTAATGCGAGAAACACGTTATCTGGTGTTTTCATCACTCCACAGGGCGTTTGATATGCAGAACCGGCGATATCTTGGTTTTCGTGGGGTTTCCAGCGGAGATATGCATTTTCTGCGATAATCTTGGTGAGACTTTAGTCAGAAGTATGCAGAATCATCTAGATCGCTCGTTTCGCGCTATTTAATGCGAAAAAACAAGTTTTCTGGTGTTTTGACCACTCCACAGTGCGTTTGATATGTAGAGCCGCCGATAACTTGGTTTTCGTGGGATTTCCAGCTGAAATATGCATTTTCTGCGATAATCTTTGTGTTTCATCTATGAGAAGTATGCAGAATCATCCAGAACGCTCTTTTCGAGCTAGTTAATGCGAGTAACACGTTTTCTGGTGTTTTCAGCACTCCACAGTGCGACTGATATGCAGAACCGGCGATATCTTGGTTTTCGTGGGGTTTCCAGCTGAGATATGCATTTTCTGCATTAATATTGGTGAGACTTCTGTCCGAAGTATGCAGAATCATCGAGATCGCTCTTCTCGAGCTATTTAATGCGAGAAACACGTTCTCTGGTTGTTTTCACCACTCCACAGTGCGTTTGATATGCAGAACAGGCGATATCTTGATTTTCGTGGTGTTTCCAGCTGAGATATGCATTTTCTGCGATAATCTTGGTGAAACATCTGTCCGAAGTATGCAGAAACATCGAGAGCGCTCTTTTCGAGCTATTTAATGCGAGAAACTCGTTTTCTGGGGTTTTCACCACTCCACAGTTCGTTGGATATGCAGAACCGAAGATATCTTGGTTTTCGTGGGGTTTCAAGCTGAGATATGCATTTCCTGCGATAATCTTGGTGAGACTCCTGTCCGAAATATGCTGAATCATCGAGATCGCTCTTTTCGAGCTATTTAATACGAGAAACACGTTCTCTGGTTGTATTCACCACTCCACAGTGCGTTTGATATGCAGAACAGGCGATATCTTGATTTTCGTGGTGTTTCCAGCTGAGATATGCATTTTCTGCGATAATCTTCGTGGTTCTTTTGTCAGAAGGATGCAGAATCAACTAGATCGCTCTTTTCGAGCTACTTAATGCAGGAAACACGTTTTCTGGTGTTTTCACCACTCCACAGTACGTTTGACATGCAGAACCGGAGATATCTTGTTTCGGTCGGGTTTCAAGCTGAGATATGCATTTTCTACGATAATCTTGGTGAAACATCTGTCCGAAGTATGCGGAAACATCGAGAGCGCTCTTTTCGAGCTATTTAATGCGAGAAACACGTTTTCTGGGGTTTTCACCACTCCACAGTTCGTTGGATATGCAGAACCGGAGATATCTTGGTTTTCGTGGGGTTTCAAGATAAGATATGCATTTCCTGCGATAATCTTGGTGAGACTTCTGTCCGAAGTATGCTGAATCATCGAGATCGCTCTTCGCGAGCTATATAATGGGGGAAACACGTTCTCTGGTTGTTTTCACCACTCCACAGTGCGTTTGATAAGCAGAACAGGCGATATCTTGATTTTCGTGGTGTTTCCAGCTGTGATATGTATTTTCTACGATAATCCTGGTGAGACTTCTGTCAGAAGTATGCAGAATCTTCGAGAACGCTCTTTTCGAGCTACTTAATGCGCGAAACACGTTTTCTGGTGTTTTCACCACTCCACGGTACGTTTGATGTGCAGAACCGGAGATAACTCGGTTTTCGTCGGGATTCAAGCTGAGATATGCATTTTCTACGATAATCTTGGTGAGACTTCTGTCAGAAGTATGCAGGATTTTCGAGAACGCTCTTTTCGAGCTATTTTATGCGAGAAAAACCTTATCCGGTGTTTTCACAACTCCACAGTGCGTTTGATATGCAGAACCGCCGATATCTTGGTTTTCGTGGGGTTTCAAGCTGAGATATGCATTTTCTGCGATAATCTTGTTGAGACTTCTGTCCGAAGTATGCAGAATCATCGAGATCGCTCGTTTCGAGCTACTTAATGCGAGAAACACGTTATCTGGAGTTTTCACCACTCCATAGTGCGTTGGATATGAAGAACCGGCGATATTTTGGTTTTCTTCGGGTTTCAAGCTGAGATATGCATTTTCTACGATAAGCTTGGTGAAACATCTGTCCAAAGTATGCAGAAACATCGAGAGCGCTCTTTTCGAGCTACTTAGTGCACGAAACACGTTTTCTGGTGTTTTCACCACTCCACAGTACGTTTGTCATGCAGAACCGCAGATATCTTGGTTTCGGTCGGGTTTCAAGCTGAGATATGCATTTTCTACGATAATCTTGGTGAGACTTCTGTCAGAAGTATGCAGAATCTTCGAGAACGCTCTTTTCGAGCTACTTAATGCGCGAAACTCGTTTTCTGGTGTTTTCACCACTCCACGGTACGTTTGATGAGCAGAACCGGAGATAACTCGGTTTTCGTCGGGGTTCAAGATGAGATATGCATTTTCTACGATAATCTTGGTGAGACTTCTGTCAGAAGTATGCAGGAACTTCGAGAACGCTCTTTTCGAGCTATTAAATGCGAGAAACACGTAATCTGGTGTTTTCACCACTCCACAGTGCGTATGATATGCAGAACCGGCGATATTTTGGTTTCGGTCGGGTTTCAAGCTGAGATATGCATTTTCTACGATAATCCTGGTGAGACTTCTGTCAGAAGTATGCAGAATCTTCGAGAACGCTCTTTTCGAGCTACTTAATGCGCGAAATACGTTTTCTGGTGTTATCACCACTCCACGGTACGTTTGATGTGCAGAACCGGAGATAACTCGGTTTTCGTCGGGTTTCAAGCTGAGATATGCATTTTCTGCGATAATATTGGTGAGACTTCAGTCAGAAGTATGCAGAATCATCTAGATCGCTCTTTTCGAGCTACTTAATGCACGAAACACGTTTTCTGGTGTTTTTACCACTCCACAGTTCGTTGGATATGCAGAACCGGCGATATTTCGGTTTTCGTCGGGTGTCAAGCTGAGATATGCATTTTCTACGATAATCTTCGTGAAACATCTGTCCGAAGTATGCTGAATCATCTAGATCGCTCTTTTCGAGCTATTTAATGCGAGAAACACGTTGTCTGGTGTTTTCACCACTCCACAGTGCGTTTGATATGCAGAACCAGCGATATCTTGGTTTTCGTGGGGTTTCAAGCTGAGATATGCATTTTCTGCGATAATATTGGTGAGACTTCAGTCAGAAGTATGCAGAATCTTCGAGAACGCTCTTTTCGAGCTACTTAATGCGCGAAACTCGTTTTCTGGTGTTTTCACCACTCCACGGTACGTTTGATGAGCAGAACCGGAGATAACTCGGTTTTCGTCGGGGTTCAAGATGAGATATGCATTTTCTACGATAATCTTGGTGAGACTTCTGTCAGAAGTATGCAGGATCTTCGAGAACGCTCTTTTCGAGCTATTAAATGCGAGAAACACGTAATCTGGTGTTTTCACCACTCCACAGTGCGTATGATATGCAGAACCGGCGATATTTTGGTTTCGGTCGGGTTTCAAGCTGAGATATGCATTTTCTACGATAATCTTGGTGAGACTTCTGTCAGAAGTATGCAGGATTTTCGAGAACGCTCTTTTCGAGCTATTTAATGCGAGAAAAACCTTATCCGGTGTTTTCACCACTCCACAGTGCGTTTGATATGCAGAACCGGCGATATCTTGGTTTTCGTGGGGTTTCAAGCTGAGATATGCATTTTCTGCGATAATCTTGTTGAGACTTCTGTCCGAAGTATGCAGAATCATCGAGATCGCTCGTTTCGAGCTACTTAATGCGAGAAACACGTTATCTGGAGTTTTCACCATTCCACAGTGCGTTGGATATGAAGAACCGGCGATATTTTGGTTTTCTTCGGGTTTCAAGCTGAGATATGCATTTTCTACGATAAGCTTGGTGAAACATCTGTCCAAAGTATGCAGAAACATCGAGAGCGCTCTTTTCGAGCTACTTAGTGCACGAAACACGTTTTCTGGTGTTTTCACCACTCCACAGTACGTTTGCCATGCAGAACCGGAGATATCTTGGTTTCGGTCGGGTTTCAAGCTGAGATATGCATTTTCTACGATAATCCTGGTGAGACTTCTGTCAGAAGTATGCAGAATCTTCGAGAACGCTCTTTTCGAGCTACTTAATGCGCGAAACTCGTTTTCTGGTGTTTTTACCACTCCACAGTACGTTTGACATGCAGAACCGGAGATATCTTGGTTTCGGTCGCGTTTCAAGCTGAGATATGCATTTTCTACGATAATCCTGGTGAGACTTCTGTCAGAAGTATGCAGAATCTTCGAGAACGCTCTTTTCGAGTTACTTAATGCGCGAAATACGTTTTCTGGTGTTTTCACCACTCCACGGTACGTTTGATGTGCAGAACCGGGGATAACTCGGTTTTCGTCGGGTTTCAAGCTGAGATATGCATTTTCTACGATAATCGTGGTGATACTTCTGTCAGAAGTACGCAGGATCTTCGAGAACGCTCTTTTCGAGCTATTTAATGCGAGAAACACGTTATCTGGTGTTTTCACCACTCCACAGTGCGAATGATATGCAGAACCGGCGATATCTGGGTTTTCGTGGGGTTTCAAGCTGAGATATGCATTTTCTACGATAATCTTGGTGAAAAATCTGTCCGAAGTATGCAGAAGCATCGAGAGCGCTCGTTTCGAGATACTTAATGCGAGAAACACGTTATCTGGTGTTTTCACCACTCCACAGTGCGTTGGATATGCAGAAACGGCGGTATTTAGGTTTTTGTTCGGTTTCAAGCTCAGATATGCATTTTCTACGAGAAGCTTGGTGAAACATCTGTCCGAAGTATGCAGAAACATCGAGAGTGCTCTCTTCGAGCTGCTTAATGCGAGAAACACGTTTTCTGGGGTTTTCACCACTCCACAGTTCGTTGGATATGCAGAACAGTAGATATCTTGGTTTTCGTGGGGTTTCAAGCAGAGATATGCATTTTCTGCGATAATCTTCGTGAGATTTCTGTTAGAAGTATGCAGAATCATCGAGATCGCGCTTTTCGAGCTATTTAATGCGAGAAACACGTTATCTGGTGTTTTCACCACTCCACAGTTGGTTTGATATGCAGAACCGGCGATATTTCGGTTTTCGTCGGGTGTCAAGCTGAGATATGCATTTTCTACGATAATCTTCGTGAAACATCTGTCCGAAGTATGCTGAATCATCTAGATCGCTCTTTTCGAGCTATTTAATGCGAGAAACACGTTGTCTGGTGTTTTCACCACTCCACAGTGCGTTTGATATGCAGAACCAGCGATATCTTGGTTTTCGTGGGGTTTCAAGCTGAGATATGCATTTTCTGCGATAATATTGGTGAGACTTCAGTCAGAAGTGTGCAGAATCATCTAGATCGCTCTTTTCTAGCTACTTAATGCACGAAACACGTTTTCTGGTGTTTTCACCACACCACAGTACCTTTGGCATGCAGAACCGGAGATATCTTGGTTTCGGTCGGGTTTCAAGCTGAGATATGCATTTTTTACTATAATCTTGGTGAGACTTCTGTCCGAAGTATGAACAATTATCGAGATCGCTCTATTCGAGCTATTTAATGCGCGAAACACGTTTTCAGGGGGTTTTCACCACTCCACAGTGCGTAGGATATGAAGAACCGGCGATCTTTTGGTTTTCGTCGGGTTTCAAGCTGAGATATGCATTTTCTACGATAAGCTTGGTGAAACATCTGTCCAAAGTATGCAGAAACATCGAGAGCGCTATTTTCGAGCTATTTAATGCGAGAAACTCGTTTTCTGGTGTTTTCACCACTCCACAGTTCGTTGGATATGCAGAACCGGAGATATCTTGCTTTCCGTGTGGTTTCAAGCTGAGATATGCATTTTCTGCGATAATCTTGGTGAAACATCTGTTTGAAGTATGCAGAATCATCGAGATCGCTCGTTTCGAGCTATAAAATGCGAGAAACACGTAATCAGGTGTTTTCACCACTCCACAGTGTGTATGATATGCAGAACCGGCGATATTTTGGTTTCTGTCGGGTTTCAAGCTGAGATATGCATTTTCTACGATAATCCTGGTGAGACTTCTGTCAGAAGTATGCAGAATCTTCGAGAACGCTCTTTTCGAGCTACTTAATGCGCGAAATACGTTTTCTGGTGTTGTCACCACTCCACGGTACGTTTGGTGTGCAGAACCGGAGATAACTCGGTTTTCGTCGGGTTTCAAGCTGAGATATGCATTTTCTGCGATAATATTGGTGAGACTTCTGTCAGAAGTATGCAGGATCTTCGAGAACGCTCTTTTCGAGCTATTTAATGCGAGAAACACGTAATCTGGTGTTTTCCCCACTCCACAGTTGGTTTGATATGCAGAACCGGCGATATTTTGGTTTTCGTGTGGTTTCGAGCTGAGATATGCATTTTCTACGATAATCTTGGTGAAACATCTGTCCGAAGTATGCAGAAACATCGAGAGCGCTCTTTTCGAGCTATTTAATGCGAGAAACTCGTTTTCTGGGGTTTTCACCACTCCACAGTTCGTTGGATATGCAGAACCGGAGATATCTTGGTTTTCGTGGGGTTTCAAGATGAGATATGCATTTCCTGCGATAATCTTGGTGAGACTTCTGTCCGAAGTATGCTGAATCATCGAGATTGCTCTTCTCGAGCTATTTAATGCGAGAAACACGTTCTCTGGTTGTTTTCACCACTCCACAGTTCGTTAGATATGCAGAACCGGAGATATCTTGGTTTTCGTGGGGTTTCAAGATGAGATATGCATTTCCTGCGATAATCTTGGTGAGACTTCTGTCCGAAGTATGCTGAATCATCGAGATCGCTCTTCTCTAGCTATTTAATGCGAGAAACACGTTCTCTAGTTGTTTTCACCACTCCACAGTTCGTTAGATATGCAGAACCGGAGATATCTTGATTTTCGTGGTGTTTCCAGCTGAGATATGCATTTTCTGCGATAATCTTGGTGGGTGTTTTGTCAGAAGTATGCAGAATCGTCTAGATCGCGCTTTTCGAGCTATTTAATGCGAGAAACACGTTCTCTGGTTGTTTTCACCACTCCACAGTGCGTTTGATATGCAGAACAGGCGATATCTTGATTTTCGTGGTGTTTTCAGCTGAGATATGCATTTTCTACGATAATCTTGGTGAAACATCTGTCCGAAGTATGCAGAAACATCGAGAGCGCTCTTTTCGAGCTATTTAATGCGAGAAACTCGTTTTCTGGGGTTTTCACCACTCCACAGTTCGTTGGATATGCAGAACCGGAGATATCTTGGTTTTCGTGGGGTTTCAAGCTGAGATATGCATTTCCTGCGATAATCTGGGTGAGACTCCTGTCCGAAATATGCTGTTTCATCGAGATCGCTCTTTTCGAGCTATTTAATGCGAGAAACTCGTTTTCTGGGGTTTTCACCACTCCACAGTTCGTTGGATATGCAGAACCGGAGATATCCTGGTTTTCGTGGGGTTTCAAGCTGAGATATGCATTTCCTGCGATAATCTTGGTGAGACTCCTGTCCGAAATATGCTGAATCATCGAGATCGCTCTTTTCGAGCTATTTAATGCGAGAAACTCGTTTTCTGGGGTTTTCACCACTCCACAGTTCGTTGGATATGCAGAACCGGAGATATCTTGGTTTTCGTGGGGTTTCAAGATGAGATATGCATTTCCTGCGATAATCTTGGTGAGACTTCTGTCCGAAGTATGCTGAATCATCGAGATCGCTCTTCTCGAGCTATTTAATGCGAGAAACACGTTCTCTGGTTGTTTTCACCACTCCACAGTTCGTTAGATATGCAGAACCGGAGATATCTTGGTTTTCGTGGGGTTTCAAGATGAGATATGCATTTCCTGCGATAATCTGGGTGAGACTTCTGTCCGAAGTATGCTGAATCATCGAGATCGCTCTTCTCGAGCTATTTAATGCGAGAAACACGTTCTCTAGTTGTTTTCACCACTCCACAGTGCGTTTGATATGCAGAACCGGAGATATCTTGATTTTCGTGGTGTTTCCAGCTGAGATATGCATTTTCTGCGATAAGCTTGGTGGGTGTTTTGTCAGAAGTATGCAGAATCATCTAGATCGCGCTTTTCGAGCTATTTAATGCGAGAAACACGTTCTCTGGTTGTTTTCACCACTCCACAGTGCGTTTGATATGCAGAACAGGCGATATCTTGATTTTCGTGGTGTTTCCAGCTGAGATATGCATTTTCTACGATAATCTTGGTGAAACATCTGTCCGAAGTATGCAGAAACATCGAGAGCGCTCTTTTCGAGCTATTTAATGCGAGAAACTCGTTTTCTGGGGTTTTCAGCACTCCACAGTGCGTCTGATATGCAGAACCGACGATATCTTGGTTTTCGTGGGGTTTCCAGATGAGATATGCATTTTCTGCGATCATCTTGGTGAGTCTTCTGTCAGAAGTATGCAGAATCATCGTGATCGCTCTATTCGAGCTAGTTAATGCGAGAAAAACCTTATCCGGTGTTTTCACCACTCCACAGTGCGTTTGATATGCAGAACCGGCGATATTTTGGTTTTCGTCGGGTGTCAAGCTGAGATATGCATTTTCTGCGATAATCTTGGTGAAACATCTGTCCGAAGTATGCAGAAACATCGAGAGCGCTATTTTCGAGCTATTTAATGCGAGAAACTCGTTTTCTGGGGTTTTCACCACTCCACAGTTCGTTGGATATGCAGAACCGGAGATATCTTGCTTTCCGTGTGGTTTCAAGCTGAGATATGCATTTTCTGCGATAATCTTGTTGAGACTTCTGTCCGAAGTATGCTGAAACATCAGGGATTCGCTCTTTTCGAGCTATTTAATGCGAGAAACACGTAATCTGGTGTTTTCACCACTCCACAGTGCGTTTGATATGCAGAACCAGCGATATCTTGGTTTTCGTGGGGTTTCAAGCTGAGATTTGCATTTTCTGCGATTATATTGGTGAGACTTCTGTCCGAAGTATGCAGAATTATCGAGATCGCTCGTTTCGAGCTTCTTAATGCGAGAAACACGTTATCTGGTGTTTTCACCACTCCACAGTGCGTTGGATATGCAGAACCGGCGATATTTTGGTTTTCGTCGGGTTTCAAGCTGAGATATGCATTTTCTACGATAAGCTTGGTGAAACATCTGTCCGAAGTATGCAGAAACATCGAGAGCGCTCTTTTTGAGCTATTTATTGCGAGAAACACGTTCTCTGGTTGTTTTCACCAATCCACAGGTCGTTTGATATGCAGAACAGTAGATATCTTCATTTTCGTGGTGTTTCCAGCTGAGATATGCATTTTCTGCGATAATCTTGGTGGGTCTTTTGTCAGGAGGATGCAGAATCATCGATATCGCTCTTTACGAGCTATTTAATGCGAGAAACACGTTATCTGGTGTATTGACCACTCCACAGTGCGTTTGATATGCAGAACCGGCGATATCTTGATTTTCGTGGTGTTTCCAGCTGAGATATGCATTTTCTGCGATAATCTTGGTGAGTCATCTGTCAGAAGTATGCAGAATCATCGAGAACGCTTTTTTCGAGTTAGTTAATGCGAGAAACACGTTTTCTGGTGTTTTCAACACTCCACAGTGCGTCTGATATGCAGAACCGACGATATCTTGGTTTTCGTGGAGTTTCCAGATGAGATATGCATTTTCTGCGATCATCTTGGTGAGTCTTCTGTCAGAAGTATGCAGAATCATCGTGATCGCTCTATTCGAGCTAGTTAATGCGAGAAAAACCTTATCCGGTGTTTTCACCACTCCACAGTGCGTTTGATATGCAGAACCGGCGATATTTTGGTTTTCGTCGGGTGTCAAGCTGAGATATGCATTTTCTGCGATAATCTTGGTGAAACATCTGTCCGAAGTATGCAGAAACATCGAGAGCGCTATTTTCGAGCTATTTAATGCGAGAAACTCGTTTTCTGGTGTTTTCACCACTCCACAGTTCGTTGGATATGCAGAACCGGAGATATCTTGCTTTCCGTGTGGTTTCAAGCTGAGATATGCATTTTCTGCGATAATCTTGTTGAGACTTCTGTCCGAAGTATGCTGAAACATCAGGGATTCGCTCTTTTCGAGCTATTTAATGCGAGAAACACGTTATCTGGTGTTTTCACCACTCCACAGTGCGTTTGATATGCAGAACCAGCGATATCTTGGTTTTCGTGGGGTTTCAAGCTGAGATTTGCATTTTCTGCGATTATATTGGTGAGACTTCTGTCCGAAGTATGCAGAATTATCGAGATCGCTCGTTTCGAGCTTCTTAATGCGAGAAACACGTTATCTGGTGTTTTCACCACTCCACAGTGCGTTGGATATGCAGAACCGGCGATATTTTGGTTTTCGTCGGGTTTCAAGCTGAGATATGCATTTTCTACGATAAGCTTGGTGAAACATCCGTCCGAAGTATGCAGAAACATCGAGAGCGCTCTTTTTGAGCTATTTATTGCGAGAAACACGTTCTCTGGTTGTTTTCACCAATCCACAGGTCGTTTGATATGCAGAACAGTAGATATCTTCATTTTCGTGGTGTTTCCAGCTGAGATATGCATTTTCTGCGATAATCTTGGTGGGTCTTTTGTCAGGAGGATGCAGAATCATCTAGATCGCTCTTTTCGAGCTATTTAATGCGAGAAACACGTTATCTGGTGTTTTCACCACTCCACAGTGCGTTTGATATGCAGAACCGGCGATATTTTGGTTTTCGTCGGGTGTCAAGCTGAGATATGCATTTTCTACGATAATCTTGGTGAAACATCTGTCCGAAGTATGCAGAAACATCGAGATCGCTCGTTTCGAGCTATTTAATGCGAGAAACACGTTATCTGGTGTTTTTACCACTCCACGGTTCGTTGGATATGCAGAACCGGAGATATTTTGGTTTTCGTCGGGTTTCAAGCTGAGATATGCATTTTCTACGATAAGCTTGGTGAAACATCTGTCCGAAGTATGCAGAAACGTCGAGAGCGCTCTTTTCGAGCTATTTAATGCGAGAAACACGTTTTCTGGGGTTTTCAACACTCCACAGTTCGTTGGATATGCAGAACAGTAGATATCTTGGTTTTCGTGGGGTTTCAAGCAGAGATATGCATTTTCTGCGATAATCTTGGTGAGACCTCGGTTAGAAGTATGCAGAATCATCGAGATCACACTTTTCGAGCTATTTAATGCGTGAAACACGTTATCTGGTGTTTTCACCACTCCACAGTTGGTTTGATATGCAGAACCGGCGATATTTTGGTTTTCGTCGGGTTTCAAGATGAGATATGCATTTCCTACGATAATCTTGGTGAAACATCTGTCCGAAGTATGCAGAAACATCGAGAGCGCACTTTTCGTGCTATTTAATGCGAGAAACTCGTTTTCTGGGGTTTTCAACACTCCACAGTTCGTTGGATATGCAGAACCGGCGACATCTTGGTTTTCGTGGGGTTTCAAGCTGAGATATGCATTTTCTGCGATTATCTTGGTGAGACTTCTGTCCGAAGTATGCTGAAACATCGAGATCGCTCTTATCGAGCTAGTTAATGCGAGAAAAAACTTATCCGCTGTTTTCACCACTCCACAGTGCGTTTGATATGCAGAACCAGCGATATCTTGGCTTTCGTGGGGTTTCAAGCTGAGATATGCATTTTTTACGATAATCTTGGTGAGACTTCTGTCCGAAGTATGAAGAATCATCGAGATCGCTCTACTCGAGCTATTTAATGCGAGAAACACGTTATCTGGTGTTTTCACCACTCCACAGTGCGTTTGATATGCAGATCCGGCGATATTTTGGTTTTCGTCGGGTGTCAAGCTGAGATTTGCATTTTCTACGATAATGTTGGTGAAACATCTGTCCGAAGTATGCAGAAACATCGAGAGCGCACTTTTCGTGCTATTTAATGCGAGAAACTCGTTTTCTGGTGTTTTCACCACTCCACGGTACGTTTGATGTGCAGAACCGGAGATAACTCGGTTTTCGTCGGGTTTCAAGCTGAGATATGCATTTTCTAAGATAATCCTGGTGAGACTTCTGTCAGAAGTATGCAGAATCATCGAGATCGCTCTACTCGAGCTATTTAATGCGAGAAACACGTTATCTGGTGTTTTCACCACTCCACAGTGCGTTTGATATGCAGAACCGGCGATATTTTGGTTTTCGTCGGGTGTCAAGCTGAGATATGCATTTTCTACGATAATCTTGGTGGGTCTTTTGTCAGAAGTATGCCGAATCATCGAGATCGCTCTCTTCGAGCTATTTAATGCGAGAAACACGTTATCTGGTTGTTTTCACCATTCCACAGTGCGTTTGATATGCAGAACCGGCGTCATCTTGATTTTCGTGAGGTTTCAAGATGAGATATGCATTTTCTGCGATAATATTGCTGAGACTTCTGTCCGAAGTATGCAGAATCATCGATATCGCTCTTTACGAGCTATTTAATGCGAGAAACACGTTATCTGGTGTATTGACCACTCCACAGTGCGTTTGATATGCAGAACCGGCGATATCTTGATTTTCGTGGTGTTTCCAGCTGAGATATGCATTTTCTGCGATAATCTTGGTGAGTCATCTGTCAGAAGTATGCAGAATCATCGAGAACGCTTTTTTCGAGTTAGTTAATGCGAGAAACACGTTTTCTGGTGTTTTCAACACTCCACAGTGCGTCTGATATGCAGAACCGACGATATCTTGGTTTTCGTGGGGTTTCCAGATGAGATATGCATTTTCTGCGATCATCTTGGTGAGTCTTCTGTCAGAAGTATGCAGAATCATCGTGATCGCTCTATTCGAGCTAGTTAATGCGAGAAAAACCTTATCCGGTGTTTTCACCACTCCACAGTGCGTTTGATATGCAGAACCGGCGATATTTTGGTTTTCGTCGGGTGTCAAGCTGAGATATGCATTTTCTGCGATAATCTTGGTGAAACATCTGTCCGAAGTATGCAGAAACATCGAGAGCGCTATTTTCGAGCTATTTAATGCGAGAAACTCGTTTTCTGGGGTTTTCACCACTCCACAGTTCGTTGGATATGCAGAACCGGAGATATCTTGCTTTCCGTGTGGTTTCAAGCTGACATATGCATTTTCTGCGATAATCTTGTTGAGACTTCTGTCCGAAGTATGCTGAAACATCAGGGATTCGCTCTTTTCGAGCTATTTAATGCGAGAAACACGTTATCTGGTGTTTTCACCACTCCACAGTGCGTTTGATATGCAGAACCAGCGATATCTTGGTTTTCGTGGGGTTTCAAGCTGAGAATTGCATTTTCTGCGATTATATTGGTGAGACTTCTGTCCGAAGTATGCAGAATTATCGAGATCGCTCGTTTCGAGCTTCTTAATGCGAGAAACACGTTATCTGGTGTTTTCACCACTCCACAGTGCGTTGGATATGCAGAACCGGCGATATTTTGGTTTTCGTCGGGTTTCAAGCTGAGATATGCATTTTCTACGATAAGCTTGGTGAAACATCTGTCCGAAGTATGCAGAAACATCGAGAGCGCTCTTTTTGAGCTATTTATTGCGAGAAACACGTTCTCTGGTTGTTTTCACCAATCCACAGGTCGTTTGATATGCAGAACAGTAGATATCTTCATTTTCGTGGTGTTTCCAGCTGAGATATGCATTTTCTGCGATAATCTTGGTGGGTCTTTTGTCAGGAGGATGCAGAATCATCGATATCGCTCTTTACGAGCTATTTAATGCGAGAAACACGTTATCTGGTGTATTGACCACTCCACAGTGCGTTTGATATGCAGAACCGGCGATATCTTGATTTTCGTGGTGTTTCCAGCTGAGATATGCATTTTCTGCGATAATCTTGGTGAGTCATCTGTCAGAAGTATGCAGGATCATCGAGAACGCTTTTTTCGAGTTAGTTAATGCGAGAAACACGTTTTCTGGTGTTTTCAACACTCCGCAGTGCGTCTGATATGCAGAACCGACGATATCTTGGTTTTTGTGGAGTTTCCAGATGAGATATGCATTTTCTGCGATCATCTTGGTGAGTCTTCTGTCAGAAGTATGCAGAATCATCGTGATCGCTCTATTCGAGCTAGTTAATGCGAGAAAAACCTTATCCGGTGTTTTCACCACTCCACAGTGCGTTTGATATGCAGAACCGGCGATATTTTGGTTTTCGTCGGGTGTCAAGCTGAGATATGCATTTTCTGCGATAATCTTGGTGAAACATCTGTCCGAAGTATGCAGAAACATCGAGAGCGCTATTTTCGATCTATTTAATGCGAGAAACTCGTTTTCTGGGGTTTTCACCACTCCACAGTTCGTTGGATATGCAGAACCGGATATATCTTGCTTTCCGTGTGGTTTCAAGCTGAGATATGCATTTTCTGCGATAATCTTGTTGAGACTTCTGTCCGAAGTATGCTGAAACATCAGGGATTCGCTCTTTTCGAGCTATTTAATGCGAGAAACACGTTATCTGGTGTTTTCACCACTCCACAGTGCGTTTGATATGCAGAACCAGCGATATCTTGGTTTTCGTGGGGTTTCAAGCTGAGATTTGCATTTTCTGCGATTATATTGGTGAGACTTCTGTCCGAAGTATGCAGAATTATCGAGATCGCTCGTTTCGAGCTTCTTAATGCGAGAAACACGTTATCTGGTGTTTTCACCACTCCACAGTGCGTTGGATATGCAGAACCGGCGATATTTTGGTTTTCGTCGGGTTTCAAGCTGAGATATGCATTTTCTACGATAAGCTTGGTGAAACATCTGTCCGAAGTATGCAGAAACATCGAGAGCGCTCTTTTTGAGCTATTTATTGCGAGAAACACGTTCTCTGGTTGTTTTCACCAATCCACAGGTCGTTTGATAAGCAGAACAGTAGATATCTTCATTTTCGTGGTGTTTCCAGCTGAGATATGCATTTTCTGCGATAATCTTGGTGGGTCTTTTGTCAGGAGGATGCAGAATCATCTAGATCGCTCTTTTCGAGCTATTTAATGCGAGAAACACGTTATCTGGTGTTTTCACCACTCCACAGTGCGTTTGATATGCAGAACCGGCGATATTTTGGTTTTCGTCGGGTTTCAAGCTGAGATATGCATTTTCTACGATAAGCTTGGTGAAACATCTGTCCGAAGTATGCAGAAACGTCGAGAGCGCTCTTTTCGAGCTATTTAATGCGAGAAACACGTTTTCTGGGGTTTTCAACACTCCACAGTTCGTTGGATATGCAGAACAGTAGATATCTTGGTTTTCGTGGGGTTTCAAGCAGAGATATGCATTTTCTGCGATAATCTTGGTGAGACTTCTGTTAGAAGTATGCAGAATCATCGAGATCGCACTTTTCGAGCTATTTAATGCGTGAAACACGTTATCTGGTGTTTTCACCACTCCACAGTTGGTTTGATATGCAGAACCGGCGATATTTTGGTTTTCGTCGGGTTTCAAGATGAGATATGCATTTCCTACGATAATCTTGGTGAAACATCTGTCCGAAGTATGCAGAAACATCGAGAGCGCACTTTTCGTGCTATTTAATGCGAGAAACTCGTTTTCTGGGGTTTTCAACACTCCACAGTTCGTTGGATATGCAGAACCGGCGACATCTTGGTTTTCGTGGGGTTTCAAGCTGAGATATGCATTTTCTGCGATTATCTTGGTGAGACTTCTGTCCGAAGTATGCTGAAACATCGAGATCGCTCTTATCGAGCTAGTTAATGCGAGAAAAAACTTATCCGCTGTTTTCACCACTCCACAGTGCGTTTGATATGCAGAACCAGCGATATCTTGGCTTTCGTGGGGATTCAAGCTGAGATATGCATTTTTTACGATAATCTTGGTGAGACTTCTGTCCGAAGTATGAAGAATCATCGAGATCGCTCTACTCGAGCTATTTAATGCGAGAAACACGTTATCTGGTGTTTTCACCACTCCACAGTGCGTTTGATATGCAGATCCGGCGATATTTTGGTTTTCGTCGGGTGTCAAGCTGAGATATGCATTTTCTACGATAATCTTGGTGAAACATCTGTCCGAAGTATGCAGAAACATCGAGAGCGCACTTTTCGTGCTATTTAATGCGAGAAACTCGTTTTCTGGTGTTTTCACCACTCCACGGTACGTTTGATGTGCAGAACCGGAGATAACTCGGTTTTCGTCGGGTTTCAAGCTGAGATATGCATTTTCTACGATAATCCTGGTGAGACTTCTGTCAGAAGTATGCAGAATCTTCGAGAACGCTCTTTTCGAGATACTTAATGCGCGAAACTCGTTTTCTGGTGTTTTCACCACTCCACGGTACGTTTGATGTGCAGAACCGGCGATATTTTGGTTTTCGTCGGGTGTCAAGCTGAGATATGCATTTTCTACGATAATCTTGGTGGGTCTTCTGTCAGAAGTATGCCGAATCATCGAGATCGCTCTCTTCGAGCTATTTAATGCGAGAAACACGTTATCTGGTTGTTTTCACCATTCCACAGTGCGTTTGATATGCAGAACCGGCGTCATCTTGATTTTCGTGAGGTTTCAAGATGAGATATGCATTTTCCTGCGATAATATTGCTGAGACTTCTGTCCGAAGTATGCAGAATCATCGATATCGCTCTTTACGAGCTATTTAATGCGAGAAACACGTTATCTGGTGTATTGACCACTCCACAGTGCGTTTGATATGCAGAACCGGCGATATCTTGATTTTCGTGGTGTTTCCAGCTGAGATATGCATTTTCTGCGATAATCTTGGTGAGTCATCTGTCAGAAGTATGCAGAATCATCGAGAACGCTTTTTTCGAGTTAGTTAATGCGAGAAACACGTTTTCTGGTGTTTTCAACACTCCACAGTGCGTCTGATATGCAGAACCGACGATATCTTGGTTTTCGTGGGGTTTCCAGATGACATATGCATTTTCTGCGATCATCTTGGTGAGTCTTCTGTCAGAAGTATGCAGAATCATCGTGATCGCTCTATTCGAGCTAGTTAATGCGAGAAAAATCTTATCCGGTGTTTTCACCACTCCACAGTGCGTTTGATATGCAGAACCGGCGATATTTTGGTTTTCGTCGGGTGTCAAGCTGAGATATGCATTTTCTGCGATAATCTTGGTGAAACATCTGTCCGAAGTATGCAGAAACATCGAGAGCGCTATTTTCGAGCTATTTAATGCGAGAAACTCGTTTTCTGGGGTTTTCACCACTCCACAGTTCGTTGGATATGCAGAACCGGAGATATCTTGCTTTCCGTGTGGTTTCAAGCTGAGATATGCATTTTCTGCGATAATCTTGTTGAGACTTCTGTCCGAAGTATGCTGAAACATCAGGGATTCGCTCTTTTCGAGCTATTTAATGCGAGAAACACGTTATCTGGTGTTTTCACCACTCCACAGTGCGTTTGATATGCAGAACCAGCGATATCTTGGTTTTCGTGGGGTTTCAAGCTGAGATTTGCATTTTCTGCGATTATATTGGTGAGACTTCTGTCCGAAGTATGCAGAATTATCGAGATCGCTCGTTTCGAGCTTCTTAATGCGAGAAACACGTTATCTGGTGTTTTCACCACTCCACAGTGCGTTGGATATGCAGAACCGGCGATATTTTGGTTTTCGTCGGGTTTCAAGCTGAGATATGCATTTTCTACGATAAGCTTGGTGAAACATCTGTCCGAAGTATGCAGAAACATCGAGAGCGCTCTTTTTGAGCTATTTATTGCGAGAAACACGTTCTCTGGTTGTTTTCACCAATCCACAGGTCGTTTGATATGCAGAACAGTAGATATCTTCATTTTCGTGGTGTTTCCAGCTGAGATATGCATTTTCTGCGATAATCTTGGTGGGTCTTTTGTCAGGAGGATGCAGAATCATCGATATCGCTCTTTACGAGCTATTTAATGCGAGAAACACGTTATCTGGTGTATTGACCACTCCACAGTGCGTTTGATATGCAGAACCGGCGATATCTTGATTTTCGTGGTGTTTCCAGCTGAGATATGCATTTTCTGCGATAATCTGGGTGAGTCATCTGTCAGAAGTATGCAGAATCATCGAGAACGCTTTTTTCGAGTTAGTTAATGCGAGAAACACGTTTTCTGGTGTTTTCAACACTCCACAGTGCGTCTGATATGCAGAACCGACGATATCTTGGTTTTCGTGGAGTTTCCAGATGAGATATGCATTTTCTGCGATCATGTTGGTGAGTCTTCTGTCAGAAGTATGCAGAATCATCGTGGTCGCTCTATTCGAGCTAGTTAATGCGAGAAAAACCTTATCCGGTGTTTTCACCACTCCACAGTGCGTTTGATATGCAGAACCGGCGATATTTTGGTTTTCGTCGGGTGTCAAGCTGAGATATGCATTTTCTGCGATAATCTTGGTGAAACATCTGTCCGAAGTATGCAGAAACATCGAGAGCGCTATTTTCGAGCTATTTAATGCGAGAAACTCGTTTTCTGGGGTTTTCACCACTCCACAGTTCGTTGGATATGCAGAACCGGAGATATCTTGCTTTCCGTGTGGTTTCATGCTGAGATATGCATTTTCTGCGATAATCTTGTTGAGACTTCTGTCCGAAGTATGCTGAAACATCAGGGATTCGCTCTTTTCGAGCTATTTAATGCGAGAAACACGTTATCTGGTGTTTTCACCACTCCACAGTGCGTTTGATATGCAGAACCAGCGATATCTTGGTTTTCGTGGGGTTTCAAGCTGAGATTTGCATTTTCTGCGATTATATTGGTGAGACTTCTGTCCGAAGTATGCAGAATTATCGAGATCGCTCGTTTCGAGCTTCTTAATGCGAGAAACACGTTATCTGGTGTTTTCACCACTCCACAGTGCGTTGGATATGCAGAACCGGCGATATTTTGGTTTTCGTCGGGTTTCAAGCTGAGATATGCATTTTCTACGATAAGCTTGGTGAAACATCTGTCCGAAGTATGCAGAAACATCGAGAGCGCTCTTTTCGAGCTATTTAATGCGAGAAACACGTTCTCTGGTTGTTTTCACCAATCCACAGGTCGTTTGATATGCAGAACAGTAGATATCTTCATTTTCGTGGTGTTTCCAGCTGAGATATGCATTTTCTGCGATAATCTTGGTGGGTCTTTTGTCAGGAGGATGCAGAATCATCTAGATCGCTCTTTTCGAGCTATTTAATGCGAGAAACACGTTATCTGGTGTTTTCACCACTCCACAGTGCGTTTGATATGCAGAACCGGCGATATTTTGGTTTTCGTCGGGTGTCAAGCTGAGATATGCATTTTCTACGATAATCTTGGTGAAACATCTGTCCGAAGTATGCAGAAACATCGAGATCGCTCGTTTCGAGCTATTTAATGCACGAAACACGTTTTCTGGTGTTTTCACCACTCCACAGTACGTTTGACATGCTGAACCGGAGATATCTTGGTTTCGGTCAGATTTCAAGCTGAGATATGCATTTTCTACGATAATCCTGGTGAGACTTCTGTCAGAAGTATGCAGAATCTTCGAGAACGCTCTTTTCGAGATACTTAATGCGCGAAACTCGTTTTCTGGTGTTTTCACCACTCCACGGTACGTTTGATGTGCAGAACCGGAGATAACTCGGTTTTCGTCGGGTTTCAAGCTGAGATATGCATTTTCTACGATAAGCTTAGTGAAACATCTGTCCGAAGTATGCAGAAACGTCGAGAGCGCTCTTTTCGAGCTATTTAATGCGAGAAAAACCTTATCCGGTGTTTTCACCACTCCACAGTGCGTTTGATATGCAGAACCGGCGATATTTTGGTTTTCGTCGGGTGTCAAGCTGAGATATGCATTTTCTACGATAATCTTGGTGAAACATCTGTCCGAAGTATGCAGAAACATCGAGAGCGCTATTTTCGAGCTATTTAATGCGAGAAACTCGTTTTCTGGGGTTTTCACCACTCCACAGTTCGTTGCATATGCAGAACCGGGGTTATCTTGCTTTTCGTGTGGTTTCAAGCTGAGATATGCATTTTCTGCGATAATCTTGGTGAGACTTCTGTCCGAAGTATGCTGAAACATCAGGGATTCGCTCTTTTCGAGCTATTTAATGCGAGAAACACGTTTTCTGGGGTTTTCACCACTCCACAGTTCGTTGGATATGCAGAACAGTAGATATCTTGGGTTTCGTGGGGTTTCAAGCAGAGATATGCATTTTCTGCGATAATCTTGGTGAGACTTCTGTTAGAAGTATGAAGAATCATCGAGATCGCTCTACTCGAGCTATTTAATGCGAGGAACTCGCTTTCTGGGGTTTTCACCACTCCACAGTTCGTTGGATATGCAGAACCGGAGATATCTTGCTTTTCGTGTGGTTTCAAGCTGAGATATGCATTTTCTGCGATAATCTTGGTGAGACTTCTGTCCGAAGTATGCTGAAACATCAGGGAATCGCTTTTTTCGAGCTATTTAATGCGAGAAACACGTTATCTGGTGTTTTCACCACTCCACAGTGCGTTTGATATGCAGAACCAGCGATATCTTGGTTTTCGTGGGGTTTCAAGCTGCGATTTGCATTTTCTGCGATAATATTGGTGAGACTTCTGTCCGAAGTATGCAGAATTATCGAGATCGCTCGTTTCGAGCTTCTTAATGCGAGAAACACGTTATCTGGTGTTTTCACCACTCCACAGTGCGTTGGATATGCAGAACCGGCGATATTTTGGTTTTCGTCGGGTTTCAAGCTGAGATATGCATTTTCTACGATAAGCTTGGTGAAACATCTGTCCGAAGTATGCAGAAACATCGAGAGCGCTCTTTTTGAGCTATTTATTGCGAGAAACACGTTCTCTGGTTGTTTTCAGCAATCCACAGTTCGTTTGATATGCAGAACAGTAGATATCTTCATTTTCGTGGTGTTTCCAGCTGAGATATGCATTTTCTGCGATAATCTTGGTGGGTCTTTTGTCAGGAGGATGCAGAATCATCTAGATCGCTCTTTTCGAGCTATTTAATGCGAGAAACACGTTATCTGGTGTTTTCACCACTCCACAGTGCGTTTGATATGCAGAACCGGCGATATTTTGGTTTTCGTCGTGTGTCAAGCTGAGATATGCATTTTCTACGATAATCTTGGTGAAACATCTGTCCGAAGTATGCAGAAACGTCGAGAGCGCTCTTTTCGAGCTATTTAATGCGAGAAACACGTTTTCTGGGGTTTTCACCACTCCACAGTTCGTTGGATATGCAGAACAGTAGATATCTTGGTATTCGTGGGGTTTCAAGCAGAGATATGCATTTTCTGCGATAATCTTGGTGAGACTTCTGTTAGAAGTATGCAGAATCATCGAGATCGCACTTTTCGAGCTATTTAATGCGTGAAACACGTTATCTGGTGTTTTCACCACTCCACAGTTGGTTTGATATGCAGAACCGGCGATATTTTGGTTTTCGTCGGGTTTCAAGCTGAGATATGCATTTCCTACGATAATCTTGGTGAAACATCTGTCCGAAGTATGCAGAAACATCGAGAGCGCACTTTTCGTGCTATTTAATGCGAGAAACTCGTTTTCTGGGGTTTTCTACACTCCACAGTTCGTTGGATATACAGAACAGTAGATATCTTGGGTTTCGTGGGGTTTCAAGCAGAGATATGCATTTTCTGCGATAATCTTGGTGAGACTTCTGTCCGAAGTATGCAGAATCATCGAGATCGCTCGTTCCGAGCTATTTAATGCGAGAAACACGTTATCTGGTGTTTTCACCACTCCACAGTGCGTTTGATATGCAGAACCAGCGATATCTTGGCTTTCGTGGGGTTTCAAGCTGAGATATGCATTTTTTACGATAATCTTGGTGAGACTTCTGTCCGAAGTATGAAGAATCATCGAGATCGCTCTACTCGAGCTATTTAATGCGAGAAACACGTTTTCTGGGGTTTCCACCACTCCACAGTGCGTTTGATATGCAGAACACAGCGATATCTTGGTTTTCGTGGGGTTTCAAGCTGAGATATGCATTTTTTACGATAATCCTGGTGAGACTTCTGTCAGAAGTATGCAGAATCTTCGAGACCGCTCTTTTCGTGCTACTTAATGCGCGAAACACGTTTTCTGGTGTTTTCACCACTCCACGGTACGTTTGATGTGCAGAACCGGAGATAACTCGGTTTTCGTCGGGTTTCAAGCTGAGATATGCATTTTCTAAGATAAACTTGGTGAGACTTCTGTCAGAAGTATGCAGTATCTTCGAGAACGCTCTTTTCGAGCTATTTAATGCGAGAAACACGTTTTCTGGTGTTTTCACCACTCCACAGTGCGTTTGATATGCAGAACCGGCGACATCTTGGTTTTCGTGGGGTTTCAAGCTGAGATATGCATTTTCTGCGATAATCTTGGTGAGACTTCTGTCCGAAGTATGCAGAATCATCGAGATCGCTCTTCTCGAGCTATTTAATGCGAGAAACACGTTATCTGGTGTTTTCACCACTCCACAGTGCGTTTGATATGCAGAACCAGCGATATCTTGGCTTTCGTGGGGTTTCAAGCTGAGATATGCATTTTTTACGATAATCTTGGTGAGACTTCTGTCCGAAGTATGAAGAATCATCGAGATCGCTCTACTCGAGCTATTTAATGCGAGAAACACGTTTTCTGGGGTTTTCACCACTCCACAGTGCGTTTGATATGCAGAACACAGCGATATCTTGGTTTTCGTGGGGTTTCAAGCTGAGATATGCATTTTTTACGATAATCTTGGTGAGACTTCTGTCCGAAGTATGAAGAATCATCGAGATCGCTCTACTCGAGCTATTTAATGCGAGAAACACGTTTTCTGGTGTATTCACCACTCCACGGTACGTTTGATGTGCAGAACCGGAGATAACTCGGTTTTCGACGGGTTTCAAGCTGAGGTATGCATTTTCTACGATAATCTTGGTGAGACTTCTGTCAGAAGTATGCACTATCTTCGAGATCGACCTTTTCGAGCTATTTAATGCGAGAAACACGTTCTCTGGTTGTTTTCACCACTCCACAGTGCGTTTGATATGCAGAACCGGCGACATCTTTGATTTCGTCGGGGTTCAAGTTGAGATATGCATTTTCTACGATAATCTTGGTGGGTCTTTTGTCAGAAGTATGCAGAATCGTCTAGATCGCTCTTTTCGAGCTACTTAATGCACGAAACACGTTTTCCGGTGTTTTCACCACTCGACAGTACGTTTGGAATGCTGAACCGGAGATATCTTGGTTTCGGTCGGATTTCAAGCTGAGATATGCATTTTCTACGATAATCCTGGTGGACTTCTGTCAGAAGTATGCAGAATCTTCGAGAACGCTCTTTTCGAGCTACTTAATGCGCGAAACACGTTTTCTGGTGTTTTCACCACTCCACGGTACGTTTGATGTGCAGAACCGGAGATAACTCGGTTTTCGTCGGGTTTCAAGCTGAGATATGCATTTTCTAAGATAAACTTGGTGAGACTTCTGTCAGAAGTATGCAGAATCATCGAGATCGCTCTACTCGAGCTATTTAATGCGAGAAACACGTTTTCTGGGGTTTTCACCACTCCGCAGTGCGTTTGATATGCAGAACACAGCGATATCTTGGTTTTCGTGGGGTTTCAAGCTGAGATATGCATTTTTTACGATAATCTTGGTGACACTTCTGTCCGAAGTATGAAGAATCATCGAGATCGCTCTACTCGATCTATTTAATGCGAGAAACACGTTTTCTGGTGTTTTCACCACTCCACAGTACGTTTGGAATGCTGAATCGGAGATATCTTGGTTTCGGTCGGATTTCAAGCTGAGATATGCATTTTCTACGATAATCCTGGTGGACTTCTGTCAGAAGTATGCAGAATCTTCGAGAACGCTCTTTTCGAGCTACTTAATGCGCGAAACACGTTTTCTGGTGTTTTCACCACTCCACGGTACGTTTGATGTGCAGAACCGACGATATCTTGGTTTTCGTGGGGTTTCCAGATGAGATAGGCATTTTCTGCGATCATCTTGGTGAGTCTTCTGTCAGAAGTATGCAGAATCATCGTGATCGCTCTATTCGAGCTAGTTAATGCGAGAAACACGTTTTCTGGGGTTTTCACCACTCCACAGTGCGTTTGATATGCAGAACCGGAGATATCTTGCTTTTCGTGTGGTTTCAAGCTGAGATATGCATTTTCTGCGATAATCTTGGTGAGACTTCTGTCCGAAGTATGCTGAAACATCAGGGATTCGCTCTTTTCGAGCTATTTAATGCGAGAAACACGTTTTCTGGGGTTTTCACCACTCCACAGTTCGTTGGATATGCAGAACAGTAGATATCTTGGGTTTCGTGGGGTTTCAAGCAGAGATATGCATTTTCTGCGATAATCTTGGTGAGACTTCTGTTAGAAGTATGAAGAATCATCGAGATCGCTCTACTCGAGCTATTTAATGCGAGGAACTCGTTTTCTGGGGTTTTCACCACTCCACAGTTCGTTGGATATGCAGAACCGGAGATATCTTGCTTTTCGTGCGGTTTCAAGCTGAGATATGCATTTTCTGCGATAATCTTGGTGAGACTTCTGTCCGAAGTATGCTGAAACATCAGGGAATCGCTCTTTTCGAGCTATTTAATGCGAGAAACACGTTATCTGGTGTTTTCACCACTCCACAGTGCGTTTGATATGCAGAACCAGCGATATCTTGGTTTTCGTGGGGTTTCAAGCTGCGATTTGCATTTTCTGCGATAATATTGGTGAGACTTCTGTCCGAAGTATGCAGAAACATCGAGAGCGCTCTTTTTGAGCTATTTATTGCGAGAAACACGTTCTCTGGTTGCTTTCAGCAATCCACAGTTCGTTTGATATGCAGAACCGGCGACGTCTTTGATTTCGTCGGGGTTCAAGCTGAGATATGCATTTTCTACGATAAGCTTGGTGAAACATCTGTCCGAAGTATGCAGAAACATCGAGAGCGCTCTTTTTGAGCTATTTATTGCGAGAAACACGTTCTCTGGTTGTTTTCAGCAATCCACAGTTCGTTTGATATGCAGAACCGGCGACGTCTTTGATTTCGTCGGGGTTCAAGCTGAGATATGCATTTTCTACGATAATCTTGGTGAGACTTCTGTCCGAAGTATGCAGAATCATCGAGATCGCTCGTTCCGAGCTATTTAATGCGAGAAACACGTTATCTGGTGTTTTCACCACTCCACAGTGCGTTTGATATGCAGAACCAGCGATATCTTGGCTTTCGTGGGGTTTCAAGCTGAGATATGCATTTTTTACGATAATCTTGGTGAGACTTCTGTCCGAAGTATGAAGAATCATCGAGATCGCTCTACTCGAGCTATTTAATGCGAGAAACACGTTTTCTGGGGTTTCCACCACTCCACAGTGCGTTTGATATGCAGAACACAGCGATATCTTGGTTTTCGTGGGGTTTCAAGCTGAGATATGCATTTTCTACGATAATCTTGGTGAGACTTCTGTCCGAAGTATGAAGAATCATCGAGATCGCTCTACTCGAGCTATTTAAAGCGAGAAACACGTTTTCTGGGGTTTTCACCACTCCACAGTGCGTTTGATATGCAGAACACAGCGATATCTTGGTTTTCGTGGGGTTTCAAGCTGAGATATGCATTTTCTACGATAATCTTGGTGAGACTTCTGTCCGAAGTATGAAGAATCATCGAGATCGCTCTACTCGAGCTATTTAAAGCGAGAAACACGTTTTCTGGGGTTTTCACCACTCCACAGTGCGTTTGATATGCAGAACACAGCGATATCTTCATTTTCGTGGTGTTTCCAGCTGAGATATGCATTTTCTGCGATAATCTTGGTGGGTCTTTTGTCAGGAGGATGCAGAATCATCTAGATCGCTCTTTTCGAGCTATTTAATGCGAGAAACACGTTATCTGGTGTTTTCACCACTCCACAGTGCGTTTGATATGCAGAACCGGCGATATTTTGGTTTTCGTCGTGTGTCAAGCTGAGATATGCATTTTCTACGATAATCTTGGTGAAACATCTGTCCGAAGTATGCAGAAACGTCGAGAGCGCTCTTTTCGAGCTATTTAATGCGAGAAACACGTTTTCTTGGGTTTTCACCACTCCACAGTTCGTTGGATATGCAGAACAGTAGATATCTTGGTTTTCGTGGGGTTTCAAGCAGAGATATGCATTTTCTGCGATAATCTTGGTGAGACTTCTGTTAGAAGTATGCAGAATCATCGAGATCGCACTTTTCGAGCTATTTAATGCGTGAAACACGTTATCTGGTGTTTTCACCACTCCACAGTTGGTTTGATATGCAGAACCGGCGATATTTTGGTTTTCGTCGGGTTTCAAGCTGAGATATGCATTTCCTACGACAATCTTGGTGAAACATCTGTCCGAAGTATGCAGAAACATCGAGAGCGCACTTTTCGTGCTATTTAATGCGAGAAACTCGTTTTCTGGGGTTTTCTACACACCACAGTTCGTTGGATATACAGAACAGTAGATATCTTGGGTTTCGTGGGGTTTCAAGCAGAGATATGCATTTTCTGCGATAATCTTGGTGAGACTTCTGTTAGAAGTATGCAGAATCATCGAGATCGCACTTTTCGAGCTATTTAATGCGAGAAACTCGTTTTCTGGTGTTTTCACCACTCCACAGTGCGTTTGATATGCAGAACCGGCGACGTCTTTGATTTCGTCGGGGTTCAAGCTGAGATATGCATTTTCTACGATAATCTTGGTGAGACTTCTGTCCGAAGTATGCAGAATCATCGAGATCGCTCGTTCCGAGCTATTTAATGCGAGAAACACGTTATCTGGTGTTTTCACCACTCCACAGTGCGTTTGATATGCAGAACCAGCGATATCTTGGCTTTCGTGGGGTTTCAAACTGAGATATGCATTTTTTACGATAATCTTGGTGAGACTTCTGTCCGAAGTATGAAGAATCATCGAGATCGCTCTACTCGAGCTATTTAATGCGAGAAACACGTTTTCTGGGGTTTCCACCACTCCACAGTGCGTTTGATATGCAGAACACAGCGATATCTTGGTTTTTGTGGGGTTTCAAGCTGAGATATGCATTTTCTACGATAATCTTGGTGAGACTTCTGTCCGAAGTATGAAGAATCATCGAGATCGCTCTACTCGAGCTATTTAAAGCGAGAAACACGTTTTCTGGGGTTTTCACCACTCCACAGTGCGTTTGATATGCAGAACACAGCGATATCTTGGTTTTCGTGGGGTTTCAAGCTGAGATATGCATTTTTTACGATAATCCTGGTGAGACTTCTGTCAGAACTATGCAGAATCTTCGAGAACGCTCTTTTCGAGCTACTTAATGCGCGAAACACGTTTTCTGGTGTTTTCACCACTCCACGGTACGTTTGATGTGCAGAACCGGAGATAACTCGGTTTTCGTCGGGTTTCAAGCTGAGATATGCATTTTCTAAGATAAACTTGGTGAGACTTCTGTCAGAAGTATGCAGTATCTTCGAGAACGCTCTTTTCGAGCTATTTAATGCGAGAAACACGTTTTCTGGTGTTTTCACCACTCCACAGTGCGTTTGATATGCAGAACCGGCGACATCTTGGTTTTCGTGGGGTTTCAAGCTGAGATATGCATTTTCTGCGATAATCTTGGTGAGACTTCTGTCCGAAGTATGCAGAATCATCGAGATCGCTCTTCTCGAGCTATTTAATGCGAGAAACACGTTATCTGGTGTTTTCACCACTCCACAGTGCGTTTGATATGCAGAACCAGCGATATCTTGGCTTTCGTGGGGTTTCAAGCTGAGATATGCATTTTTTACGATAATCTTGGTGAGACTTCTGTCCGAAGTATGAAGAATCATCGAGATCGCTCTACTCGAGCTATTTAATGCGAGAAACACGTTTTCTGGGGTTTTCACCACTCCACAGTGCGTTTGATATGCAGAACACAGCGATATCTTGGTTTTCGTGGGGTTTCAAGCTGAGATATGCATTTTTTAGGATAATCTTGGTGAGACTTCTGTCCGAAGTATGAAGAATCATCGAGATCGCTCTACTCGAGCTATTTAATGCGAGAAACACGTTTTCTGGTGTATTCGCCACTCCACGGTACGCTTGATGTGCAGAACCGGAGATAACTCGGTTTTCGACGGGTTTCAAGCTGAGATATGCATTTTCTACGATAATCTTGGTGGGTCTTTTGTCAGCAGTATGCAGAATCGTCTAGATCGCTCTTTTCGAGCTACTTAATGCACGAAACACGTTTTCCGGTGTTTTCACCACTCCACAGTACGTTTGGAATGCTGAACCGGAGATATCTTGGTTTCGGTCGGATTTCAAGCTGAGATATGCATTTTCTAAGATAAACTTGGTGAGACTTCTGTCAGAAGTATGCAGGATCTTCGAGAACGCTCTTTTCGAGCTACTTAATGCGAGAAACACGTTTTCTGGTGTTTTCACCACTCCACAGTGCGTTTGATATGCAGAACCGGCGACATCTTGGTTTTCGTGGGGTTTCAAGCTGAGATATGCATTTTCTGCGATAATCTTGGTGAGACTTCTGTCCGAAGTATGCTGAATCTTCGAGAACGCTCTTTTCGAGCTACTTAATGCGCGAAACACGTTTTCTGGTGTTTTCACCACTCCACGGTACGTTTGATGTGCAGAACCGGAGATAACTCGGTTTTCGTCGGGTTTCAAGCTGAGATATGCATTTTCTAAGATAAACTTGGTGAGACTTCTGTCAGAAGTATGCAGAATCTTCGAGAACGCTCTTTTCGAGCTACTTAATGCGCGAAACACGTTTTCTGGTGTTTTCACCACTCCACGGTACGTTTGATGTGCAGAACCGGAGATAACTCGGTTTTCGTCGGGTTTCAAGCTGAGATATGCATTTTCTAAGATAAACTGGGTGAGACTTCTGTCAGAAGTATGCAGGATCTTCGAGAACGCTCTTTTCGAGCTACTTAATGCGAGAAACACGTTTTCTGGTGTTTTCACCACTCCACAGTGCGTTTGATATGCAGAACCGGCGACATCTTGGTTTTCGTGGGGTTTCAAGCTGAGATATGCATTTTCTGCGATAATCTTGGTGAGACTTCTGTCCGAAGTATGCTGAATCATCGAGATCGCTCTTTTCGAGCGAGCTAGTGCGAGAAACACGTTATCTGGTGTTTTCACCACTCCACAATGCGTTTGATATGCAGAACAGTAGATACCTTGGTTTTCGTGGGGTTTCAAGCTGAGATATGCAGTTTCTGCGATAATCTTGTGGAGACTTCTGTCCGAAGTATGCAGAATCATCGACATCGCTCGTTTCGAGCTACTGAATGCGAGAAACACGTTATCTGGTGTTTTCACCACTCCACAGTGCGTTGGATATGCAGAACCGGAGATATTTTGGTTTTCGTCGGGTTTCAAGCTGAGATATGCATTTTCTACGATAAGCTTGGTAAAACATCTGTCCGAAGTATGCAGAAACATCGAGAGCGCTCTTTTCGAGCTATTTAATGCGAGAAACACGTTTTCTGGGGGTTTCACCACTCCACAGTTCGTTGGATATGCAGAACAGTAGATATCTTGGTTTTCGTGGGGTTTCAAGCAGAGATATGCATTTTCTGCGATAATCTTGGTGAGACTTCTGTCAGAATTATGCAGAATCTTCGAGAACGCTCTCTTCGAGCTACTTAATGCGCGAAACACGTTTTCTGGTGTTTTCACCACTCCACAGTGCGTTTGATATGCAGAACAGGAGATATCTTGCTTTCGTGGGGTTTCAAGCTGAGATATGCATTTTCTGCGATAATCTTGTTGAGACTTCTGTCCAAAGTATGCAGAATCATCGAGATCGCACTTTTCGAGCTATTTAATGCGAGAAACACGTTCTCTGGTTGTTTTCACCACTCCACAGTGCGTTTGATATGCAGAACCGGCGATATCTTGATTTTCGTGGTGTTTCCAGCTGAGTTATGCATTTTCTGCGATAATATTGGTGAGACTTCAGTCAGAAGTATGCAGAATCATCTAGATCGCTCTTTTGGAGCTACCTAATGCACGAAACACGTTTTCTGGTGTTTTCACCACTCTACAGTACGTTTGACATGCAGAACCGGAGATATCTTGGTTTCGGTCGGGTTTCAAGCTGAGATATGCATTTTCTACGATAATCCTGGTGGACTTCTGTCAGAAGTATGCAGAATCTTCGAGAACGCTCTTTTCGAGCTACTTAATGCGCGAAACACGTTTTCTGGGGTTTTGGCCACTCCACGGTACCTTTGATGTGCAGAACAGGAGATAACTCGGTGTTCTTCGGGTTTCAAGCTGAGATATGCATTTTCTACGATAATCTTGGTGAGACTTCTGTCCGAAGTATGAAGAATCATCGAGATCGCTCTATTCGAGCTATTTAATGCGAGAAACACATTTTCTGGGGTTTTCACCACTCCACAGTTCGTTTGATATGCTGAACACAGCGATATCTTGGTTTTCGTGGGGTTTCATGCTGAGATATGCATTTTTTACTATAATTTTGGTGAGACTTCTGTCCGAAGTATGCAGAATCATTGAGATCGCTCGTTCCGAGCTATTTAATGCGAGACACACGTTTTCTGGTGTTTTGACCACTCCACGGTACGTTTGATGTGCAGAACCGGAGATAACTCGGTTATCGTCGTGTTTCAAGCTGAGATATGCATTTTCTAAGATAATCTTGGTGAGACTTCTGTCAGAAGTATGCAGGATCTTCGAGAACGCTCTTTTCGAGCTACTTAATGCGCGAAACACGTTTTCTGGTGTTTTCACCACTCTACGGTACGTTTGATGTGCAGAACCGGAGATAACTCGGTTTTCGTCGGGTTTCAAGCTGAGATATGCATTTTCTAAGATAATCTTGGTGAGACTTCTGTCAGAAGTATGCAGGATCTTCGAGAACGCTCTTTTCGAGCTACTTAATGCGCGAAACACGTTTTCTGGTGTTTTCACCACTCCACGGTACGTTTGATGTGCAGAACCGGAGATAACTCGGTTATCGTCGTGTTTCAAGCTGAGATATGCATTTTCTAAGATAATCTTGGTGAGACTTCTGTCAGAAGTATGCAGGATCTTCGAGAACGCTCTTTTCGAGCTATTTAATGCGAGAAACACGTTTTCTGGGGGTTCCACCACTCCACAGTTCGTTGGATATGCAGAACAGTAGATATCTTGGTTTTCGTGGGGTTTCAAGCAGAGATATGCATTTTCTGCGATAATCTTGGTGAGACTTCTGTCAGAATTATGCAGAATCTTCGAGAACGCTCTCTTCGAGCTACTTAATGCGCGAAACACGTTTTCTGGTGTTTTCACCACTCCACAGTGCGTTTGATATGCAGAACAGTAGATATCTTGCTTTCGTGGGGTTTCAAGCTGAGATATGCATTTTCTGCGATAATCTTGTTGAGACTTCTGTCCGAAGTATGCTGAATCATGGAGATCGCTCTTTTCGAGCTATTTAATGCGAGAAACACGTTATCTGGTGTTTTCACCACTCCACAGTGCTTTTGATATGCAGAACCAGAGATATCTTGGCTTTCGTGGGGTTTCAAGCTGAGATATGCATTTTCTACGATAAGCTTGGTAAAACATCTGTCCGAAGTATGAAGAATCATCGAGATCGCTCTACTCGAGCTATTTAATGCGAGAAACACGTTTTCTGGTGTTTTCACCACTCTACGGTACGTTTGATGTGCAGAACCGGAGATAACTCGGTTTTCGTCGGGTTTCAAGCTGAGATATGCATTTTCTAAGATAATCTTGGTGAGACTTCTGTCAGAAGTATGCAGGAACTTCGAGAACGCTCTTTTCGAGCTACTTAATGCGAGAAACTCGTTTTCTGGGGTTTTCACCACTCCACAGTGCGTTTGATATGCAGAACCGGCGATATTTTGGTTTTCGTGGAGTTTCAAGCAGAGATATGCATTTTCTGCGATAATCTTGGTGAGACTTCTGTCCGAAGTATGCTGAATCATGGAGATCGCTCTTTTCGAGCTATTTAATGCGAGAAACACGTTATCTGGTGTTTTCACCACTCCACAGTTGGTTTGATATGCAGAACCGGCGATATTTTGGTTTTCGTCGGGTTTCAAGCTGAGATATGCATTTTCTACGATAAGCTTGGTGAAACATGTGTCCGAAGTATGCAGAAACATCAAGTGCGCTCTTTTCGAGCTATTTAATGCGAGAAACTCGTTTTCTGGTGTTTTGACCACTCCACAGTGCGTTTGATATGTAGAGCCGCCGATAACTTGGTTTTCGTGGGGTTTCCAGCTGAAATATGCATTTTCTGCGATAATCTTGGTGTTTCGTCTATGAGAAGTATGCAGAATCATCGAGAACGCTCTTTTCGAGATAGTGAATGCGAGAAACACGTTTTCTGGTGTTTTCAACATTCCACAGTGCGTCTGGTATGCAGAACCGACGATATCTTGGTTTTCGTCGGGTTTCAAGCTGAGATATGCATTTTCTAAGATAAACTTGGTGAGACTTCTGTCAGAAGTATGCAGAATCTTCGAGAACGCTCTTTTCGAGCTACTTAATGCGCGAAACACGTTTTCTGGTGTTTTCACCACTCCACGGTACGTTTGATGTGCAGAACCGGAGATAACTCGGTTTTCGTCGGGTTTCAAGCTGAGATATGCATTTTCTAAGATAAACTTGGTGAGACTTCTGTCAGAAGTATGCAGAATCTTCGAGAACGCTCTTTTCGAGCTACTTAATGCGCGAAACACGTTTTCTGGTGTTTTCACCACTCCACGGTACGTTTGATGTGCAGAACCGGAGATAACTCGGTTTTCGTCGGGTTTCAAGCTGAGATATGCATTTTCTAAGATAATCTTGGTGAGACTTCTGTCAGAAGTATGCAGGATCTTCGAGAACGCTCTTTTCGAGCTACTTAATGCGAGAAACACGTTTTCTGGTGTTTTCACCACTCCACAGTGCGTTTGATATGCAGAACAGGAGATATCTTGCTTTCGTGGGGTTTCAAGCTGAGATATGCATTTTCTGCGATAATCTTGTTGAGACTTCTGTCCAAAGTATGCAGAATCATCGAGATCGCACTTTTCGAGCTATTTAATGCGAGAAACACGTTCTCTGGTTGTTTTCACCACTCCACAGTGCGTTTGATATGCAGAACCGGCGATATCTTGATTTTCGTGGTGTTTCCAGCTGAGTTATGCATTTTCTACGATAATCCTGGTGGACTTCTGACAGAAGTATGCAGAATCTTCGAGAACGCTCTTTTCGAGCTACTTAATGCGCGAAACACGTTTTCTGGGGTTTTGGCCACTCCACGGTACCTTTGATGTGCAGAACAGGAGATAACTCGGTGTTCTTCGGGTTTCAAGCTGAGATATGCATTTTCTATGATAATCTTGGTGAGACTTCTGTCCGAAGTATGAAGAATCATCGAGATCGCTCTATTCGAGCTATTTAATGCGAGAAACACATTTTCTGGGGTTTTCACCACTCCACAGTTCGTTTGATATGCTGAACACAGCGATATCTTGGTTTTCGTGGGGTTTCATGCTGAGATATGCATTTTTTACTATAATTTTGGTGAGACTTCTGTCCGAAGTATGCAGAATCATTGAGATCGCTCGTTCCGAGCTATTTAATGCGAGACACACGTTTTCTGGTGTTTTGACCACTCCACGGTACGTTTGATGTGCAGAACCGGAGATAACTCGGTTATCGTCGGGTTTCAAGCTGAGATATGCATTTTCTAAGATAATCTTGGTGAGACTTCTGTCAGAAGTATGCAGGATCTTCGAGAACGCTCTTTTCGAGCTACTTAATGCGCGAAACACGTTTTCTGGTGTTTTCACCACTCTACGGTACGTTTGATGTGCAGAACCGGAGATAACTCGGTTTTCGTCGGGTTTCAAGCTGAGATATGCATTTTCTAAGATAATCTTGGTGAGACTTCTGTCAGAAGTATGCAGGATCTTCGAGAACGCTCTTTTCGAGCTACTTAATGCGAGAAACACGTTTTCTGGTGTTTTCACCACTCCACAGTGCGTTTGATATGCAGTACCGGCGACATTTTGGTTTTCGTGGGGTTTCAAGCTGAGAGATGCATTTTCTGCGATAATCTTGGTGAGACTTCTGTCCGAAGTATGCAGAATCATCGAGATCGCTCTTTTCGAGCTATTTAATGCGAGAAACACGTTATCTGGTGTTTTCACCACTCCACAGTGCTTTTGATATGCAGAACCAGAGATATCTTGGCTTTCGTGGGGTTTCAAGCTGAGATATGCATTTTCTACGATAAGCTTGGTAAAACATCTGTCCGAAGTATGAAGAATCATCGAGATCGCTCTACTCGAGCTATTTAATGCGAGAAACACGTTTTCTGGGGGTTCCACCACTCCACAGTTCGTTGGATATGCAGAACAGTAGATATCTTGGTTTTCGTGGGGTTTCAAGCAGAGATATGCATTTTCTGCGATAATCTTGGTGAGACTTCTGTCAGAATTATGCAGAATCTTCGAGAACGCTCTCTTCGAGCTACTTAATGCGCGAAACACGTTTTCTGGTGTTTTCACCACTCCACAGTGCGTTTGATATGCAGAACAGTAGATATCTTGCTTTCGTGGGGTTTCAAGCTGAGATATGCATTTTCTGCGATAATCTTGTTGAGACTTCTGTCCGAAGTATGCTGAATCATGGAGATCGCTCTTTTCGAGCTATTTAATGCGAGAAACACGTTATCTGGTGTTTTCACCACTCCACAGTGCTTTTGATATGCAGAACCAGAGATATCTTGGCTTTCGTGGGGTTTCAAGCTGAGATATGCATTTTCTACGATAAGCTTGGTAAAACATCTGTCCGAAGTATGAAGAATCATCGAGATCGCTCTACTCGAGCTATTTAATGCGAGAAACACGTTTTCTGGTGTTTTCACCACTCTACGGTACGTTTGATGTGCAGAACCGGAGATAACTCGGTTTTCGTCGGGTTTCAAGCTGAGATATGCATTTTCTAAGATAATCTTGGTGAGACTTCTGTCAGAAGTATGCAGGATCTTCGAGAACGCTCTTTTCGAGCTACTTAATGCGAGAAACTCGTTTTCTGGGGTTTTCACCACTCCACAGTGCGTTTGATATGCAGAACCGGCGATATTTTGGTTTTCGTGGAGTTTCAAGCAGAGATATGCATTTTCTGCGATAATCTTGGTGAGACTTCTGTCCGAAGTATGCTGAATCATGGAGATCGCTCTTTTCGAGCTATTTAATGCGAGAAACACGTTATCTGGTGTTTTCACCACTCCACAGTTGGTTTGATATGCAGAACCGGCGATATTTTGGTTTTCGTCGGGTTTCAAGCTGAGATATGCATTTTCTACGATAAGCTTGGTGAAACATGTGTCCGAAGTATGCAGAAACATCAAGTGCGCTCTTTTCGAGCTATTTAATGCGAGAAACTCGTTTTCTGGTGTTTTGACCACTCCACAGTGCGTTTGATATGTAGAGCCGCCGATAACTTGGTTTTCGTGGGGTTTCCAGCTGAAATATGCATTTTCTGCGATAATCTTGGTGTTTCGTCTATGAGAAGTATGCAGAATCATCGAGAACGCTCTTTTCGAGATAGTGAATGCGAGAAACACGTTTTCTGGTGTTTTCAACATTCCACAGTGCGTCTGGTATGCAGAACCGACGATATCTTGGTTTTCGTCGGGTTTCAAGCTGAGATATGCATTTTCTGCGATAATATTGGTGAGACTTCAGTCAGAAGTATGCAGAATCACCTAGATCGCTCGTTTCGAGCTATTTAATGCGAGAAACACGTTATCTGGTTGTTTTCACCACTCCACAGTGCGTTTGATATGCAGAACCGGCGTCATCTTGATTTTCGTGAGGTTTCAAGCTGAGATATGCATTTTCTGCGATAATATTGGTGAGACTTCTGTCCGAAGTATGCAGAATTATCGATATCGCTCTTTTCGAGCTACTTAATGCGAGAAACACGTTATTTGGTGTTTTGACCACTCCACAGTGCGTTTGATATGTAGAGCCGCCGATAACTTTGTTTTCGTGGGGTATCCAGCTGAGATATGCATTTTCTGCGATAATCTTGGTGTTTCAACTATGAAAAGTATGCAGAATCATCGCGAACGCTGTTTTCGAGCTAGTTAATGCGAGAAACACGTTTTCTGATGTTTTCACCACTCCACAGTGCGTCTGATAAGCAGAAACGGCGATATCTTGGTTTTCGTGGGGTTTTCAGCTGAGATATGCATTTTCAGCGATAATCTTGGTGAGTGTTCTGTCAGAAGTATGCATAATCATCGAGATCGCTCTTTTCGAGCTATTTAATGCGAGAAGCACGATATCTGGTGTTTTCACCACTCCACAGTGCGTTTGTTATGTAGAGCCGCCGATAACTTGGTTTTCGTGGTGTTTCCAGCTGAGATATGAATTTTCTGCGATAATCTTGGTGAGTGTTCTGTCAGAAGAATGCAGAATCATCGAGAACTCTCTTTTCGAGCTATTTAATGCGAAAAAACAAGTTTTGTGGTGTTTTGACCACTTCACAGTGCGTTTGATATGTAGAGCCGCCGATAACTTGGTTTTCGTGGGTTTTTCAGCTGAAATATGCATTTTCTGCGATAATCTTGGTGTTTCAACTATGAGAAGTATGCAGAATCATCGAGAACGGTCTTTTCGAGCTAGCCAATGCGAGCAACTCGTTTTCTGGGGTTATCACCACTCCACAGTGTGTTTGATATGGAGAACCGGCGATATCTTGATTTTCGTGGTGTTTCCAGCTGAGTTATGCATTTTCTGCGATAATCTTGGTGAGTCTTCTGTCAGAAGTATGCAGAATCATCTAGATCGCTCTTTTCGAGCTATTTAATGCGAGAAACACGTTTTCTTGTGTTTTCACCACACCACAGTGCGTTTGATATGCAGAACAGGCGATATCTTGATTTTCGTGGTGTTTCCAGCTGAGATATGCATTTTCTGCGATAATCTTGGTGGGTCTTTTGTCAGAAGTATGCAGAATCATCTAGATCGCTCTTTTCGAGCTACTTAATGCACGAAACTTGTTTTCTGGTGTTTTCACCACTCCACAGTACGTTTGACATGCAGAACCGGAGATATCTTGGTTTAGGTCGGGTTTCAAGCTGAGATATGCATTTTCTACGATAATCTTGGTGAAACATCTGTCCGAAGTATGCAGAAACATCGAGAGCGCTCTTTTCGAGCTATTTAATGCGAGAAACTCGTTTTCTGGGGTTTTCACCACTCCACAGTTCGTTGGATATGCAGAACCGGCGATATTTTGGTTTTCGTCGGGTTTCAAGCTGAGATATGCATTTTCTACGATAAGCTTGGTGAAACATCTGTCCGAAGTATGCAGAAACGTCGAGATCGCTTGTTTCGAGCTATTTAATGCGAGAAACACGTTATCTGGAGTTTTCACCACTCCACAGTTGGTTTGATATGCAGAACCGGCGATATTTTGGTTTTCGTCGGGTTTCAAGCTGAGATATGCATTTTCTACGATAAGCTTGGTGAAACATCTGTCCGAAGTATGCAGAAACGTCGAGAGCGCTCTTTTCGAGCTATTAAATGCGCGAAACACGTTTTCTGGGGTTTTCACCACTCCACAGTTCCTTGGATATGCAGAACAGTAGATATCTTCGTTTTCGTGGGGTTTCAAGCAGAGATATGCATTTTCTGCGATAATCTTGGTGAGACTTCTGTCCGAAGCATGCAGAATCATCGAGATCGCTTGTTTCGAGCTATTTAATGCGAGAAACACGTTATCTGGTGTTTTCACCACTCCACAGTTGGTTTGATATGCAGAACCGGCGATATTTTGGTTTTCGTCGGGTTTCAAGCTGAGATATGCATTTTCTACGATAAGCTTGGTGAAACATGTGCCCGAAGTATGCAGAAACATCAAGTGCGCTCTTTTCGAGCTATTTAATGCGAGAAACTCGTTTTCTGGGGTTTTCACCACTCCACAGTGTGTTTGATATGCAGAACCGGCAACATCTTGATATTCGTGAGGTTTCGAGCTGAGATATGCATTTTCTGCGATAATATTGGTGAGACTTCAGTCAGAAGTATGCAGAATCATCTAGATCGCTCTTTTCGAGCTATTTAATGCGAGAAACACGTTCTCTGGTGTTTTGACCACTCCACAGTACGTTTGATATGCAGAACCGGCGACATCTTGGTTTTCGTCGGGTTTCAAGCTGAGATATGCATTTTCTACGATAAGCTTGGTGAAACATCTGTCCAAAGTATGCAGAAACATCGAGAGCGCTCTTTTCGAGCTACTTAATGCGAGAAACACGTTTTCTGGGGTTTTCACCACTCCACAGTTCGTTGGATATGCAGAACCGGAGATATCTTGGTTTTCGTGGGGTTTCAAGCTGAGATATGCATTTCCTGCGATAATCTTGGTGAGACTTCTGTCCGAAGTATGCTGAATCATCTAGATCGCTCTTTTCGAGCTATTTAATGCGAGAAACACGTTATCTGGTGTTTTCACCACTCCACAGTGCGTTTGATATGCGGAAACTGCGATATCTTCGGATTCATTGGGTTTCCAGATGAGATATGCATTTTCTACGATAATCTTGGATATTCTTCTGTGAGACGTTTGCAGAATCACAGAAATCGCTCTATTCGAGCTATTTAATGTGAGAAACACGTTATCCGGTTGTTTTCACCGCTCCACAGTGCGTTTGATGTGCAGAACCGGCGACATCTTGATTTTCGTGATGTTTCTAGCTGAGATATGCATTTTCTGCGATAATATTGGTGAGACTTCAGTCAGAAGTATGCAGAATCATCTAGATCGCTCGTTTCGAGCTATTTAATGCGAAAAAACAAGTTTTCTGGTGTTTTGACCACTCCACAGTGCGTTTGATATGTAGAGCCGCCGATAACTTGGTTTTCGTGGGGTTTCCAGCTGAAATATGCATTTTCTGCGATAATATTGGTGAGACTTCAGTCAGAAGTATGCAGAATCATCTAGATCGCTCTTTTCGAGCTACTTAATGCACGAAACCCGTTTTCTGGTGTTTTCACCAATCCACGGTACGTTTGATGTGCAGATCCGGAGATAACTCGGTTCCGGTCGGGTTTCAAGCTGAGATATGCATTTCCTGCGATAATCTTGGTGAGACTTCGGTCCGAAGTATGCTGAATCATCTAGATCGCTCTTTTCGAGCTACTCAATGCGAGAAACACGTTATCTGGTGTTTTCACCACTCCACAGTGCGTTTGATATGCAGAACCAGCGATATCCTGGTTTTCGGGGGTTTCAAGCTGAGATATGCATTTTCTGCGGTAATATTATTGAGACTTCAGTCGGAAGTATGCAGAATCATCTAGAACGCTCTTTTCGAGCTACTTCATGCACGAAACACGTTTTCTGGTGTTTTCACCACTCGACGGTACGTTTGATGTGCAGAACCGGAGATAACTCGGTTTCGGTCGGGTTTCAAGCTGAGATAAGCATTTTCTACGATAATCTTGGTGACACTTCTGTCAGAAGTATGCAGGATCTTCGAGAACGCTCTTTTCGAGCTACTTAATGCGAGAAACACGTTTTCTGGTGTTTTCACCACTCCACAGTGCGTTTGATATACAGAACCGGCGACATCTTGGTTTTCGTGGGGTGTCAAGCTGAGATATGCATTTTCTGCGATAATCTTGGTGAGACTTCTGTCCGATGTATGCAGAAACATCGAGAGCGCTCTTTTCGAGCTATTTAATGCGAGAAACACGTTATCTGGTGTTTTCACCACTCCACAGTGCGTTTGATATGCAGTACCAGCGATATCTTGGTTTTCGTGGGGATTCATGCGGAGATATGCATTTTTTACGATAATCTTGGTGAGACTTCTGTCCGAAGTATGCTGAAACATCGAGATCGCTCTTTTCGAGCTAGTTAATGCGAGAAAAACCTTATCCGGTGTTTTCACCACTCCACAGTGCGTTTGATATGCAGAACCGGCGTCATCTTGATTTTCGTGAGGTTTCAAGCTGCGATATGCATTTTCTGCGATAATATTGGTGAGACTTCTGTCCGAAATATGCAGAATTATCGATATCGCTCTTTTCGAGCTATTTAATGCGAGAAACACGTTATCTGGTGTTTTGACCACTCCACAGTACGTTTGATATGTAGAGCCGCCGATAACTTGGTTTTCGTGGGGTTTCCAGCTGAAATATGCATTTTCTGCGATAATCTTGGTGTTTCATCTATGAGAAGTATGCAGAATCATCGAGAACGCTCTTTTCGAGCTTGTTAAAGCGAGAAACACGTTTTCTGGTGTTTTAACCACTCCACAGTGCGTCTGATATGGAGAACCGGCGATATCTTGGTTTTCGTCGGGTTTCAAGCTGAGATATGCATTTTCTGCGATAATATTGGTGAGACTTCAGTCAGAAGTATGCAGAATCACCTAGATCGCTCGTTTCGAGCTATTTAATGCGAGAAACACGTTATCTGGTTGTTTTCACCACTCCACAGTGCGTTTGATATGCAGAACCGGCGTCATCTTGATTTTCGTGAGGTTTCAAGCTGAGATATGCATTTTCTGCGATAATATTGGTGAGACTTCTGTCCGAAGTATGCAGAATTATCGATATCGCTCTTTTCGAGCTATTTAATGCGAGATACACGTTATTTGGTGTTTTGACCACTCCACAGTGCGTTTGATATGTAGAGCCGCCGATAACTTGGTTTTCGTGGGGTTTCCAGCTGAAATATGCATTTTCTGCGATAATCTTGGTGTTTCATCTATGAGAAGTATGCAGAATCATCGAGAACGCTCTTTTCGAGCTAGTTAATGCGAGAAACACGTTATCTGGAGTTTTGACCACTCCACAGTGCGTTTGATATGCAGAGCCGCCGATCACTTGGTTTTCGTGGGGTTTCCAGCTGAAATATGCATTTTCTGCGATAATCTTGGTGTTTCATCTACGAGAAGTATGCAGAATCATCGAGATCGCTCTTTTCGAGCTAGTTAATGCGAGAAACACGTTTTCTGGTGTTTTCAACATTCCACAGTGCGTCTGATATGCAGAACCGACGATATCTTGGTTTTCGTCGGGTTTCAAGCTGCAATATGCATTTTCTGCGATAATCTTGGTGTTTCCTCTATGAGAAGTATGCAGAATCATCGAGAACGCTCTTTTCGAGATAGTTAATGCGAGAAACACGTTTTCTGGTGTTTTCAACATTCCACAGTGCGTCTGATATGCAGAACCGACGATATCTTGGTTTTCGTCGGGTTTCAAGCTGAGATATGCATTTTCTGCGATAATATTAGTGAGACTTCAGTCAGAAGTATGCAGCATCACCTAGATCGCTCGTTTCGAGCTATTTAATGCGAGAAACACGTTAGCTGGTTGTTTTCACCACTCCACAGTGCGTTTGATATGCAGAACCGGCGTCATCTTGATTTTCGTGAGGTTTCAAGCTGCGATATGCATTTTCTGCGATAATATTGGTGAGACTTCTGTCCGAAATATGCAGAATTATCGATATCGCTCTTTTCGAGCTATTTAATGCGAGAAACACGTTATCTGGTGTTTTGACCACTCCACAGTACGTTTGATATGTAGAGCCGCCGATAACTTGGTTTTCGTGGGGTTTCCAGCTGAAATATGCATTTTCTGCGATAATCTTGGTGTTTCATCTATGAGAAGTATGCAGAATCATCGAGAACGCTCTTTTCGAGCTTGTTAAAGCGAGAAACACGTTTTCTGGTGTTTTAACCACTCCACAGTGCGTCTGATATGGAGAACCGGCGATATCTTGGTTTTCGTCGGGTTTCAAGCTGAGATATGCATTTTCTGCGATAATATTGGTGAGACTTCAGTCAGAAGTATGCAGAATCACCTAGATCGCTCGTTTCGAGCTATTTAATGCGAGAAACACGTTATCTGGTTGTTTTCACCACTCCACAGTGCGTCTGATATGCAGAACCGGCGATATCTTGATTTTCGTGGTGTTTCCAGCTGAGATATGCATTTTCTGCGATAATATTGGTGAGACTTCTGTCCGAAGTATGCCGAATCATCTAGATCGTTCGTTTCGAGCTATTTAATGCGAGAAACACGTTATCTGGTTGTTTTCACCACTCCATAGTGCGTTTGATATGCAGAACCGGCGACATCTTGATTTTCGTGAGGTTTCCAGCTGAGATATGCATTTTCTGCGATCATCTTGGTGAGTCTTCTGTCAGAAGTATGCAGAATCATCGTGATCGCTCTATTCGAGCTATTTAATGCGAGAAACACGTTTTCTGGTGTTTTCATCACACCACAGTGCGTTTGATATGCAGAACTGGCGACATCGTGGTTTTCGTCGGGTTTCAAGCTGTGATATGCATTTTCCGCGATAATATTGGTGAGACTTCAGTCAGAAGTATGCAGAATCACCTAGATCGCTCGTTTCGAGCTATTTAATGCGAGAAACACGTTATCTGGTTGTTTTCACCACTTCACTGTGCGTTTGATATGCAGAACCGGCGTCATCTTGATTTTCGTGAGGTTTCAAGCTGAGATATGCATTTTCTGCGATAATATTGGTGAGACTTCTGTCCGAAGTATGCCGAATCATCGATATCGCTCTTTTCGAGCTATTTAATGCGAGAAACACGTTATCTGGTGTTTTGACCACTCCACAGTGCGTTTGATATGTAGAGCCGCCGATAACTTGGTTTTCGTGGGGTTTCCAGCTGAAATATTCATTTTCTGCGATAATCTTGGTGTTTCATCTATGAGAAGTATGCAGAATCATCAAGAACGCTCTTTTCGAGCTAGTAAATGCGAGTAACACGTTTTCTGGTGTTTTCACCACTCCACAGTGCGTCTGATATGGAGAACCGGCGATATCTTGGTTTTCGTAGGGTTTCCAACTGAGATATGCATTTTCAGCGATAATCTTGGTGAGTCAACTGTCAGAAGAATGCAGAATCATCTAGATCTCTCGTTTCGAGCTATTTAATGCGAGAAAACCAGTTTTCTGGTGTTTTGAAAATACCACAGTGCGTTTGATATGCAGAAATTGCGAAATCTTGGTTTTCGTCGGTTTTCATGCTGAGGTATGCATTTTCTGCGATAATCTTTATGAGTCTTCTGTCAGAAGTATGCAGAATCATCTAGATCGCTCTTTTCGAGCTATTTAATGCGAGAAACACTTTTTCTGGTGTATTCACCACTCCACTGTACGTTTGACATGCAGAACCGGAGATATTTTGGTTTCGGTCGAGTTTCAAGCTGCGATATGCATTTTCTACGATAATATTGGTGAGACCTCAGTCAGAAGTATGCAGAATCTTCGAGAACACTCTTTTCGAGCTACTTAATGCGAGAAACACGTTTTCTGGTGTTTTCACCACTCCACAGTACGTTTGATGTGCAGAACCGGAGATATCTTGGTTTTCGTGAGGTTTCAAGCTGAGATATGCACTTTCTGCGATAATCTTGGTGAGTCTTCTGTCAGAAGTATGCACAATCATCTAGATCGCTCTTTTCGAGCTATTTAATGCGAGAAACAAGTTATCTGGTGTTTTGACCACTCCACAGTGCGTTTGATATGTAGAGCCGCCGATAACTTGGTTTTCGTGGGGTTTCCAGCTGAAATATGCATTTTCTGCGATAATCTTGGTGTTTCATCTATGAGAAGTATGCAGAATCATCGAGAACGCTCTTTTCGAGCCAGCTAATGCGAGAAACACGTTTTCTGGTGTTTTCAGCACTCCACAGTGCGTCTGATATGCAGAACAGGCGATATCTTGATTTTCGTGGTGTTTCCAGATGAGATATGCATTTTCTGCGATAATCTTGGTGGGTCTTTTGTCAGAAGTATGCAGAATCATCTAGATCGCGCTTTTCGAGCTATTTAATGCGAGAAACACGTTATCTGGTGTTTTCACCACGCCACAGTTGGTTTGATATGCAGAACCGGCGATATTTTGGTTTTCGTCGGGTTTCAAGCTGAGATGTGCATTTCCTGCGATAATCTTGGTGGGTCTTTTGTCAGAAGTATGCAGAGTCATCTAGATCGCTCTATTCGAGCTATTTAATGCGAGAAACACGTTCTCTGGTTGTTTTCACCACTCCACAGTGCGTTTGATATGCAGAACCGGCAACATCTTGATATTCGTGAGGTTTCGAGCTGAGATATGCATTTTCTGCGATAATATTGGTGAGACTTCAGTCAGAAGTATGCAGAATCATCTAGATCGCTCTTTTCGAGCTATTTAATGCGAGAAACACGTTCTCTGGTGTTTTGACCACTCCACAGTGCGTTTGATATGCAGAACCGGCGACATCGTGGTTTTCGTCGGGTTTCAAGCTGAGATATGCATTTTCTACGATAAGCTTGGTGAAACATCTGTCCAAAGTATGCAGAAACATCGAGAGCGCTCTTTTCGAGCTACTTAATGCGAGAAACACGTTTTCTGGGGTTTTCACCACTCCACAGTTCGTTGGATATGCAGAACCGGAGATATCTTGGTTTTCGTGGGGTTTCAAGCTGAGATATGCATTTCCTGCGATAATCTTGGTGAGACTTCTGTCCGAAGTATGCTGAATCATATAGATCGCTCTTTTCGAGCTAGTTAATGCGAGAAACACGTTATCTGGAGTTTTGACCACTCCACAGTGCGTTTGATATGTAGAGCCGCCGATAACTTGGTTTTCGTGGGGTTTCCAGCTGAAATATGCATTTTCTGCGATAATCTTGGTGTTTCATCTACGAGAAGTATGCAGAATCATCGAGATCGCTCTTTTCGAGCTAGTTAATGCGAGAAACACGTTTTCTGGTGTTTTCAGCACTCCACAGTGCGTCTGATATGCAGAACCGGCGATATCTTGATTTTCGTGGTGTTTCCAGCTGAGATATGCATTTTCGGCGATATTCTTGGTGAGACTTCAGTCAGGAGTATGCACAATCATCTAGATCGTTCGTTTCGAGCTATTTAATGCGAGAAACACGTTATCTGGTTGTTTTCACCACTCCATAGTGCGTTTGATATGCAGAACCGGCGACATCTTGATTTTCGTGAGGTTTCCAGCTGAGATATGCATTTTCTGCGATCATCTTGGTGAGTCTTCTGTCAGAAGTATGCAGAATCATCGTGATCGCTCTATTCGAGCTATTTAATGCGAGAAACACGTTTTCTGGTGTTTTCATCACACCACAGTGCGTTTGATATGCAGAACCGGCGACATCGTGGTTTTCGTCGGGTTTCAAGCTGTGATATGCATTTTCCGCGATAATATTGGTGAGACTTCAGTCAGAAGTATGCAGAATCACCTAGATCGCTCGTTTCGAGCTATTTAATGCGAGAAACACGTTATCTGGTTGTTTTCACCACTTCACTGTGCGTTTGATATGCAGAACCGGCGTCATCTTGATTTTCGTGAGGTTTCAAGCTGAGATATGCATTTTCTGCGATAATATTGGTGAGACTTCTGTCCGAAGTATGCCGAATCATCGATATCGCTCTTTTCGAGCTATTTAATGCGAGAAACACGTTATCTGGTGTTTTGACCACTCCACAGTGCGTTTGATATGTAGAGCCGCCGATAACTTGGTTTTCGTGGGGTTTCCAGCTGAAATATTCATTTTCTGCGATAATCTTGGTGTTTCATCTATGAGAAGTATGCAGAATCATCAAGAACGCTCTTTTCGAGCTAGTAAATGCGAGTAACACGTTTTCTGGTGTTTTCACCACTCCACAGTGCGTCTGATATGGAGAACCGGCGATATCTTGGTTTTCGTAGGGTTTCCAACTGAGATATGCATTTTCAGCGATAATCTTGGTGAGTCAACTGTCAGAAGAATGCAGAATCATCTAGATCTCTCGTTTCGAGCTATTTAATGCGAAAAAACCAGTTTTCTGGTGTTTTGAAAATACCACAGTGCGTTTGATATGCAGAAATTGCGAAATCTTGGTTTTCGTCGGTTTTCATGCTGAGGTATGCATTTTCTGCGATAATCTTTATGAGTCTTCTGTCAGAAGTATGCAGAATCATCTAGATCGCTCTTTTCGAGCTATTTAATGCGAGAAACACTTTTTCTGGTGTATTCACCACTCCACTGTACGTTTGACATGCAGAACCGGAGATATTTTGGTTTCGGTCGAGTTTCAAGCTGCGATATGCATTTTCTACGATAATATTGGTGAGACCTCAGTCAGAAGCATGCAGAATCTTCGAGAACACTCTTTTCGAGCTACTTAATGCGAGAAACACGTTTTCTGGTGTTTTCACCACTCCACAGTACGTTTGATGTGCAGAACCGGAGATATCTTGGTTTTCGTGAGGTTTCAAGCTGAGATATGCACTTTCTGCGATAATCTTGGTGAGTCTTCTGTCAGAAGTATGCACAATCATCTAGATCGCTCTTTTCGAGCTATTTAATGCGAGAAACAAGTTATCTGGTGTTTTGACCACTCCACAGTGCGTTTGATATGTAGAGCCGCCGATAACTTGGTTTTCGTGGGGTTTCCAGCTGAAATATGCATTTTCTGCGATAATCTTGGTGTTTCATCTATGAGAAGTATGCAGAATCATCGAGAACGCTCTTTTCGAGCCAGCTAATGCGAGAAACACGTTTTCTGGTGTTTTCAGCACTCCACAGTGCGTCTGATATGCAGAACAGGCGATATCTTGATTTTCGTGGTGTTTCCAGATGAGATATGCATTTTCTGCGATAATCTTGGTGGGTCTTTTGTCAGAAGTATGCAGAATCATCTAGATCGCGCTTTTCGAGCTATTTAATGCGAGAAACACGTTATCTGGTGTTTTCACCACGCCACAGTTGGTTTGATATGCAGAACCGGCGATATTTTGGTTTTCGTCGGGTTTCAAGCTGAGATGTGCATTTCCTGCGATAATCTTGGTGGGTCTTTTGTCAGAAGTATGCAGAGTCATCTAGATCGCTCTATTCGAGCTATTTAATGCGAGAAACACGTTCTCTGGTTGTTTTCACCACTCCACAGTGCGTTTGATATGCAGAACCGGCAACATCTTGATATTCGTGAGGTTTCGAGCTGAGATATGCATTTTCTGCGATAATATTGGTGAGACTTCAGTCAGAAGTATGCAGAATCATCTAGATCGCTCTTTTCGAGCTATTTAATGCGAGAAACACGTTCTCTGGTGTTTTGACCACTCCACAGTGCGTTTGATATGCAGAACCGGCGACATCGTGGTTTTCGTCGGGTTTCAAGCTGAGATATGCATTTTCTACGATAAGCTTGGTGAAACATCTGTCCAAAGTATGCAGAAACATCGAGAGCGCTCTTTTCGAGCTACTTAATGCGAGAAACACGTTTTCTGGGGTTTTCACCACTCCACAGTTCGTTGGATATGCAGAACCGGAGATATCTTGGTTTTCGTGGGGTTTCAAGCTGAGATATGCATTTCCTGCGATAATCTTGGTGAGACTTCTGTCCGAAGTATGCTGAATCATCTAGATCGCTCTTTTCGAGCTAGTTAATGCGAGAAACACGTTATCTGGAGTTTTGACCACTCCACAGTGCGTTTGATATGTAGAGCCGCCGATAACTTGGTTTTCGTGGGGTTTCCAGCTGAAATATGCATTTTCTGCGATAATCTTGGTGTTTCATCTACGAGAAGTATGCAGAATCATCGAGATCGCTCTTTTCGAGCTAGTTAATGCGAGAAACACGTTTTCTGGTGTTTTCAGCACTCCACAGTGCGTCTGATATGCAGAACCGGCGATATCTTGATTTTCGTGGTGTTTCCAGCTGAGATATGCATTTTCGGCGATATTCTTGGTGAGACTTCAGTCAGGAGTATGCACAATCATCTAGATCGTTCGTTTCGAGCTATTTAATGCGAGAAACACGTTATCTGGTTGTTTTCACCACTCCATAGTGCGTTTGATATGCAGAACCGGCGACATCTTGATTTTCGTGAGGTTTCCAGCTGAGATATGCATTTTCTGCGATCATCTTGGTGAGTCTTCTGTCAGAAGTATGCAGAATCATCGTGATCGCTCTATTCGAGCTATTTAATGCGAGAAACACGTTTTCTGGTGTTTTCATCACACCACAGTGCGTTTGATATGCAGAACCGGCGACATCGTGGTTTTCGTCGGGTTTCAAGCTGTGATATGCATTTTCCGCGATAATATTGGTGAGACTTCAGTCAGAAGTATGCAGAATCACCTAGATCGCTCGTTTTGAGCTATTTAATGCGAGAAACACGTTATCTGGTTGTTTTCACCACTTCACTGTGCGTTTGATATGCAGAACCGGCGTCATCTTGATTTTCGTGAGGTTTCAAGCTGAGATATGCATTTTCTGCGATAATATTGGTGAGACTTCTGTCCGAAGTATGCCGAATCATCGATATCGCTCTTTTCGAGCTATTTAATGCGAGAAACACGTTATCTGGTGTTTTGACCACTCCACAGTGAGTTTGATATGTAGAGCCGCCGATAACTTGGTTTTCGTGGGGTTTCCAGCTGAAATATTCATTTTCTGCGATAATCTTGGTGTTTCATCTATGAGAAGTATGCAGAATCATCAAGAACGCTCTTTTCGAGCTAGTAAATGCGAGTAACACGTTATCTGGTGTTTTCACCACTCCACAGTGCGTCTGATATGGAGAACCGGCGATATCTTGGTTTTCGTAGGGTTTCCAACTGAGATATGCATTTTCAGCGATAATCTTGGTGAGTCAACTGTCAGAAGAATGCAGAATCATCTAGATCTCTCGTTCCGAGCTATTTAATGCGAAAAAACCAGTTTTCTGGTGTTTTGAAAATACCACAGTGCGTTTGATATGCAGAAATTGCGAAATCTTGGTTTTCGTCGGTTTTCATGCTGAGGTATGCATTTTCTGCGATAATCTTTATGAGTCTTCTGTCAGAAGTATGCAGAATCATCTAGATCGCTCTTTTCGAGCTATTTAATGCGAGAAACACTTTTTCTGGTGTATTCACCACTCCACTGTACGTTTGACATGCAGAACCGGAGATATTTTGGTTTCGGTCCAGTTTCAAGCTGCGATATGCATTTTCTACGATAATATTGGTGAGACCTCAGTCAGAAGTATGCAGAATCTTCGAGAACACTCTTTTCGAGCTACTTAATGCGAGAAACACGTTTTCTGGTGTTTTCACCACTCCACAGTACGTTTGATGTGCAGAACCGGAGATATCTTGGTTTTCGTGAGGTTTCAAGCTGAGATATGCACTTTCTGCGATAATCTTGGTGAGTCTTCTGTCAGAAGTATGCACAATCATCTAGATCGCTCTTTTCGAGCTATTTAATGCGAGAAACAAGTTATCTGGTGTTTTGACCACTCCACAGTGCGTTTGATATGTAGAGCCGCCGATAACTTGGTTTTCGTGGGGTTTCCAGTTGAAATATGCATTTTCTGCGATAATCTTGGTGTTTCATCTATGAGAAGTATGCAGAATCATCGAGAACGCTCTTTTCGAGCCAGCTAATGCGAGAAACACGTTTTCTGGTGTTTTCAGCACTCCACAGTGCGTCTGATATGCAGAACAGGCGATATCTTGATTTTCGTGGTGTTTCCAGATGAGATATGCATTTTCTGCGATAATCTTGGTGGGTCTTTTGTCAGAAGTATGCAGAATCATCTAGATCGCGCTTTTCGAGCTATTTAATGCGAGAAACACGTTATCTGGTGTTTTCACCACGCCACAGTTGGTTTGATATGCAGAACCGGCAACATCTTGATATTCGTGAGGTTTCGAGCTGAGATATGCATTTTCTGCGATAATATTGGTGACACTTCAGTCAGAAGTATGCAGAATCATCTAGATCGCTCTTTTCGAGCTATTTAATGCGAGAAACACGTTCTCTGGTGTTTTGACCACTCCACAGTGCGTTTGATATGCAGAACCGGCGACATCGTGGTTTTCGTCGGGTTTCAAGCTGAGATATGCATTTTCTACGATAAGCTTGGTGAAACATCTGTCCAAAGTATGCAGAAACATCGAGAGCGCTCTTTTCGAGCTACTTAATGCGAGAAACACGTTTTCTGGGGTTTTCACCACTCCACAGTTCGTTGGATATGCAGAACCGGAGATATCTTGGTTTTCGTGGGGTTTCAAGCTGAGATATGCATTTCCTGCGATAATCTTGGTGAGACTTCTGTCCGAAGTATGCTGAATCATCTAGATCGCTCTTTTCGAGCTAGTTAATGCGAGAAACACGTTATCTGGAGTTTTGACCACTCCACAGTGCGTTTGATATGTAGAGCCGCCGATAACTTGGTTTTCGTGGGGTTTCCAGCTGAAATATGCATTTTCTGCGATAATCTTGGTGTTTCATCTACGAGAAGTATGCAGAATCATCGAGATCGCTCTTTTCGAGCTAGTTAATGCGAGAAACACGTTTTCTGGTGTTTTCAGCACTCCACAGTGCGTCTGATATGCAGAACCGGCGATATCTTGATTTTCGTGGTGTTTCCAGCTGAGATATGCATTTTCGGCGATATTCTTGGTGAGACTTCAGTCAGGAGTATGCACAATCATCTAGATCGTTCGTTTCGAGCTATTTAATGCGAGAAACACGTTATCTGGTTGTTTTCACCACTCCATAGTGCGTTTGATATGCAGAACCGGCGACATCTTGATTTTCGTGAGGTTTCCAGCTGAGATATGCATTTTCTGCGATCATCTTGGTGAGTCTTCTGTCAGAAGTATGCAGAATCATCGTGATCGCTCTATTCGAGCTATTTAATGCGAGAAACACGTTTTCTGGTGTTTTCATCACACCACAGTGCGTTTGATATGCAGAACCGGCGACATCGTGGTTTTCGTCGGGTTTCAAGCTGTGATATGCATTTTCCGCGATAATATTGGTGAGACTTCAGTCAGAAGTATGCAGAATCACCTAGATCGCTCGTTTTGAGCTATTTAATGCGAGAAACACGTTATCTGGTTGTTTTCACCACTTCACTGTGCGTTTGATATGCAGAACCGGCGTCATCTTGATTTTCGTGAGGTTTCAAGCTGAGATATGCATTTTCTGCGATAATATTGGTGACACTTCTGTCCGAAGTATGCCGAATCATCGATATCGCTCTTTTCGAGCTATTTAATGCGAGAAACACGTTATCTGGTGTTTTGACCACTCCACAGTGCGTTTGATATGTAGAGCCGCCGATAACTTGGTTTTCGTGGGGTTTCCAGCTGAAATATTCATTTTCTGCGATAATCTTGGTGTTTCATCTATGAGAAGTATGCAGAATCATCAAGAACGCTCTTTTCGAGCTAGTAAATGCGAGTAACACGTTTTCTGGCGTTTTCACCACTCCACAGTGCGTCTGATATGGAGAACCGGCCATATCTTGGTTTTCGTAGGGTTTCCAACTGAGATATGCATTTTCAGCGATAATCTTGGTGAGTCAACTGTCAGAAGAATGCAGAATCATCTAGATCTCTCGTTTCGAGCAATTAAATCGAAAAAACCAGTTTTCTGGTGTTTTGAAAATACCACAGTGCGTTTGATATGCAGAAATTGCGAAATCTTGGTTTTCTTCGGTTTTCATGCTGAGGTATGCATTTTCTGCGATAATCTTTATGAGTCTTCTGTCAGAAGTATGCAGAATCATCTAGATCGCTCTTTTTGAGCTATTTAATGCGAGAAACACTTTTTCTGGTGTATTCACCACTCCACTGTACGTTTGACATGCAGAACCGGAGATATCTTGGTTGCGGTCGAGTTTCAAGCTGAGATATGCATTTTCTACGATAATATTGGTGAGACCTCTGTCAGATGTATGCAGAATCTTCGATATCGCTCTTTTCGAGCTATTTAATGCGAGAAACACGTTATCTGGTGTTTTGACCACTCCACAGTGCGTTTGATATGTAGAGCCGCCGATAACTTGGTTTTCGTGGGGTTTCCAGCTGAAATATGCATTTTCTGCGATAATCTTGGTGTTTCATCTATGAGAAGTATGCAGAATCATCGAGAACGCTCTTTTCGAGCTAGTTAATGCGAGAAACTCGTTATCTGGTTGTTTTCACCACTCCATAGTGCGTTTGATATGCAGAACCGGCGATATCTTGATTTTCGTGGTGTTTCCAGCTGAGATATGCATTTTCTGCGATAATCTTGGTGAGACTTCAGTCAGAAGTGTGCAGAATCATCTAGATCGTTCGTTTCGAGCTATTTAATGCGAGAAATACGTTATCTGGTTGTTTTCACCACTCCATAGTGCGTTTGATATGCAGAACCGGCGATATCTTGATTTTCGTGGTGTTTCCTGCTGAGATATGCATTTTCTGCGATAATCTTGGTGAGACTTCAGTCAGAAGTGTGCAGAATCATCTAGATCGTTCGTTTCGGGCTATTTCATGCGAGAAATACGTTATCTGGTTGTTTTCACCACTCCATAGTGCGTTTGATATGCAGAACCGGCGACATCTTGATTTTCGTGAGGTTTCTAGCTGAGATATGCATTTTCTGCGATAATATTGGTGAGACTTCAGTCAGAAGTTTCCAGAATCATCTAGATCGCTCGTTTCGAGCTATTTAATGCGAGAAACACGTTTTCTGGTGTTTTCACCCCCCCCCCCCACAGTGCGTTTGATATGCACAACCGGCGACATCGTGGTTTTCGTCGGGTTTCAAGCTGAGATATGCATTTTCTGCGATAATATTGGTGAGACTTCAGTCAGAAGTTTCCAGAATCATCTAGATCGCTCGTTTCGAGCTATTTAACGCGAGAAACACGTTTTCTGGTGTTTTCACCACCCACCCCCCCCCCAGAGTGCGTTTGATATGCAGAACCGGCGACATCGTGGTTTTCGTCGTGTTTCAAGCTGAGATATGCATTTTCTGCGATAATATTGGTGAGACTTCAGTCTGAAGTATGCAGAATCACCTAGATCGCTCTTTCCGAGCTATTTAAGGTGAGAAACACGTTTTCTGGTGTATTCACCACTCCACTGTACGTTTGACTTGCAGAACCGGAGATATCTTGGTTGCGGTCGAGTTTCAAGCTGAGATATGCATTTTCTACGATAATATTGGTGAGACCTCTGTCAGATGTATGCAGAATCTTCGATATCGCTCTTTTCGAGCTATTTAATGCGAGAAACACGTTATCTGGTGTTTTGACCACTCCACAGTGCGTTTGATATGTAGAGCCGCCGATAACTTGGTTTTCGTGGGGTTTCCAGCTGAAATATGCATTTTCTGCGATAATCTTGGTGTTTCATCTATGAGAAGTATGCAGAATCATCGAGAACGCTCTTTTCGAGCTAGTTAATGCGAGAAACTCGTTATCTGGTTGTTTTCACCACTCCATAGTGCGTTTGATATGCAGAACCGGCGATATCTTGATTTTCGTGGTGTTTCCAGCTGAGATATGCATTTTCTGCGATAATCTTGGTGAGACTTCAGTCAGAAGTGTGCAGAATCATCTAGATCGTTCGTTTCGAGCTATTTAATGCGAGAAATACGTTATCTGGTTGTTTTCACCACTCCATAGTGCGTTTGATATGCAGAACCGGCGATATCTTGATTTTCGTGGTGTTTCCAACTGAGATATGCATTTTCTGCGATAATCTTGGTGAGACTTCAGTCAGAAGTGTGCAGAATCATCTAGATCGTTCGTTTCGGGCTATTTCATGAGAGAAATACGTTATCTGGTTGTTTTCACCACTCCATAGTGCGTTTGATATGCAGAACCGGCGACATCTTGATTTTCGTGAGGTTTCTAGCTGAGATATGCATTTTCTGCGATAATATTGGTGAGACTTCAGTCAGAAGTTTCCAGAATCATCTAGATCGCTCGTTTCGAGCTATTTAATGCGAGAAACACGTTTTCTGGTTGTTTTCACCACTCCATAGTGCGTTTGATATGCAGAACCGGCGACATCTTGGTTTTCGTCGGGTTTCAATCTGAGATATGCATTTTCTACGATAAGCTTGGTGAAACATCTGTCCAAAGTATGCAGAAACATCGAGAGCGCTCTTTTCGAGCTACTTAATGCGAGAAACACGTTTTCTGGGGTTTTCACCACTCCACAGTTCGTTGGATATGCAGAACCGGCGACATCTTGATTTTCGTGATGTTTCTAGCTGAGATATGCATTTTCTGCGATCATATTGGTGAGACTTCAGTCAGAAGTATGCAGAAACATCGAGATCCCTCTCTTCGAGCTATTTAATGCGAGAACCACGTTATCTGGTCTATTGACCACTCCACAGTGCGTTTGATATGCAGAACTGGCGACATCTTGGTTTTCGTGGGGTTTGCAGCTGAAATATGCATTTTCTGCGATAATCTCGGTGAGTCTTCTGTCAGAAGTATGCAGAATCATCGAGGTCGCTCTATTCGAACTGTTTAATGCGAGAAACACGTTATCTGGTTGTTTTCACCACTCCACAGTGCGTTTGATATACAGAACCGGCGACATCTTGATTTTCGTGATGTTTCTAGCTGAGATATGCATTTTCTGCGATAATATTGGTGAGACTTCTGTCAGAAGTATGCAGAATCATCGGGATCGCTCTTTTCGAACTATTTAATGCGAGAAACACGTTATCTGGTGTTTTCACCACTCCACAGAGCGTTTGATAAACAGAACCGGCGACATCTTGGATTTCGTCGGGGTTCAAGCTGAGACATGCATTTTCTACGATAATATTGGTGAGACTTAAGTCAGAAGTAAGCAGAATCATCTAGATCGCTCGTTTCGAGCTATTTATTGCGAGAAACACGTTTTCTGGTGTATTCACCACTCCACAGTACGTTTGACATGCAGAACCGGAGATATCTTGATTTCGGTCGGGTTTCAAGCTGAGATATGCAGTTTCTGCGATAATATTGGTGAGACTTCTGTCAGAAGTATGCAGAATCATCGGGATCGCTCTTTTCGAACTATTTAATGCGAGAAACACGTTATCTGGTGTTTTCACCACTCCACAGAGCGTTTGATAAACAGAACCGGCGACATCTTGGATTTCGTCGGGGTTCAAGCTGAGACATGCATTTTCTACGATAATATTGGTGAGACTTAAGTCAGAAGTAAGCAGAATCATCTAGATCGCTCGTTTCGAGCTATTTATTGCGAGAAACACGTTTTCTGGTGTATTCACCACTCCACAGTACGTTTGACATGCAGAACCGGAGATATCTTGATTTCGGTCGGGTTTCAAGCTGAGATATGCAGTTTCTGCGATAATATTGGTGAGACTTCTGTCAGAAGTATGCAGAATCATCGGGATCGCTCTTTTCGAACTATTTAATGCGAGAAACACGTTATCTGGTGTTTTCACCACTCCACAGAGCGTTTGATAAACAGAACCGGCGACATCTTGGATTTCGTCGGGGTTCAAGCTGAGATATGCATTTTCTACGATAATATTGGTGAGACTTAAGTCAGAAGTAAGCAGAATCATCTAGAGCGCTCTTTTCGAGCTATTTAATGCGAAAAAACAAGTTTTCTGGTGTTTTCAACATTCCACAGTGCGTTTAATATGAGGAACCGGCGATATCTTGAATTTCGTGGTGTTTCCAGCTGAGATATGCATTTTCTGCGATCATCTTGGTGAGACTTCAGTCAGACATATGCAGAATCATCTAGAGCGCAATTTTCGAGCTATTTAATGCGAAAAAACAAGTTTTCTGGTGTTTTCAACATTCCACAGTGCGTTTGACATGCAGAACAGGCGACATCTTGGATTTCGTCGGGGTTCATGCTGAGATATGCATTTCCTACGATAATCTTGGTGAGACTTCTGTCGGAAGTATGCAGAAACATCGAGATCCCTCTCTTCGAGCTATTTAATGCGAGAACCACGTTATCTGGTCTATTGACCACTCCACAGTGCGTTTGATATGCAGAACCGGCGACATCTTGGTTTTCGTGGGGATTCCAGCTGAAATATGCATTTTCTGCGATAATCTTGGTGTTTCATCTATGAGAAGTATGCAGAATCATCGAGGTCGCTCTATTCGAACTATTTAATGCGAGAAACACGTTATCTGGTTGTTTTCACCACTCCACAGTGCGTTTGATATACAGAACCGGCGACATCTTGATTTTCGTGATGTTTCTAGCTGAGATATGCATTTCCTACGATAATCTTGGTGAGACTTCTGTCCGAAGTATGCAGAATCATCGAGATCGCTCTTTTCGAGATATTTAATGCGAGAAACACGTTATCTGTTGTATTGACCACTCCACAGTGCGTTTGATATGCAGAACCGGCGCCATCTTGATTTTCGTGAGGTTTCTAGCTGAGATATGCATTTCCTACGATAATCTTGGTGAGACTTCTGTCCGAAGTATGCAGAATCATCGAGATCGCTCTTTTCGAGATATTTAATGCGAAAAAACAAGTTTTCTGGTGTTTTCAACATTCCACAGTGCGTTTGACATGCAGAACAGGCGACATCTTGGATTTCGTCGGGGTTCATGCTGAGATATGCATTTCCTACGATAATCTTGGTGAGACTTCTGTCAGAAGTATGCAGAAACATCGAGATCCCTCTCTTCGAGCTATTTAATGCGAGAACCACGTTATCTGGTCTATTGACCACTCCACAGTGCGTTTGATATGCAGAACCGGCGCCATCTTGATTTTCGTGAGGTTTCAAGCTGAGATATGCATTTTCTGCGATAATATTGGTGAGACTTAAGTCAGAAGTAAGCAGAATCATCTAGATCGCTCGTTTCGAGCTATTTAATGCGAGCAAACACGTTTTCTGGTGTATTCACCACTCCACAGTACGTTTGACATGCAGAACCGGAGATATCTTGATTTCGGTCGGGTTTCAAGCTGAGATATACATTTTCTGCGATAATCAGGGTGAGACTTCAGTCAGACATATGCAGAATCATCTAGAGCGCTCTTTTCGAGCTATTTAATGCGAAAAAACTAGTTTTCTGGTGTTTTGACCACTCCACAGTGCGTTTGATATGTAGAGCCGCCGATAACTTGGTTTTCGTGGGGTTTCCAGCTGAGATATGCATTTTCTGCGAAAATCTTGGTGAGTCTTCTGTCAGAAGTATGCAGAATCATCGACATCGCTCTATTCGAGCTATTTAATGCGAGAAACACGTTATCTGGTTGTTTTCACCACTCCACAGTGCGTTTGATATGCAGAACCGGCGACATCTTGATTTTCGTGATGTTTCTAGCTGAGATATGCATTTTCTGCGATCATATTGGTGAGACTTCAGTCAGAAGTATGCAGAAACATCGAGATCCCTCTCTTCGAGCTATTTAATGCGAGAACCACGTTATCTGGTGTATTGACCACTCCACAGTGCGTTTGATATGCAGAACTGGCGACATCTTGGTTTTCGTGGGGTTTCCAGCTGAAATATGCATTTTCTGCGATAATCTCGGTGAGTCTTCTGTCAGAAGTATGCAGAATCATCGAGGTCGCTCTATTCGAACTATTTAATGCCAGAAACACGTTATCTGGTTGTTTTCACCACTCCACAGTGCGTTTGATATACAGAACCGGCGACATCTTGATTTTCGTGATGTTTCTAGCTGAGATATGCATTTTCTGCGATAATATTGGTGAGACTTCTGTCAGAAGTATGCAGAATCATCGGGATCGCTCTTTTCGAACTATTTAATGCGAGAAACACGTTATCTGGTGTTTTCACCACTCCACAGAGCGTTTGATAAACAGAACCGGCGACATCTTGGATTTCGTCGGGGTTCAAGCTGAGACATGCATTTTCTACGATAATATTGGTGAGACTTAAGTCAGAAGTAAGCAGAATCATCTAGATCGCTCGTTTCGAGCTATTTATTGCGAGAAACACGTTTTCTGGTGTATTCACCACTCCACAGTACGTTTGACATGCAGAACCGGAGATATCTTGATTTCGGTCGGGTTTCAAGATGAGATATGCAGTTTCTGCGATAATATTGGTGAGACTTCTGTCAGAAGTATGCAGAATCATCGGGATCGCTCTTTTCGAACTATTTAATGCGAGAAACACGTTATCTGGTGTTTTCACCACTCCACAGAGCGTTTGATAAACAGAACCGGCGACATCTTGGATTTCGTCGGGGTTCAAGCTGAGATATGCATTTTCTACGATAATATTGGTGAGACTTAAGTCAGAAGTAAGCAGAATCATCTAGAGCGCTCTTTTCGAGCTATTTAATGCGAAAAAACAAGTTTTCTGGTGTTTTCAACATTCCACAGTGCGTTTAATATGAGGAACCGGCGATATCTTGAATTTCGTGGTGTTTCCAGCTGAGATATGCATTTTCTGCGATCATCTTGGTGAGACTTCAGTCAGACATATGCAGAATCATCTAGAGCGCAATTTTCGAGCTATTTAATGCGAAAAAACAAGTTTTCTGGTGTTTTCAACATTCCACAGTGCGTTTGACATGCAGAACCGGCGACATCTTGGATTTCGTCGGGGTTCATGCTGAGATATGCATTTCCTACGATAATCTTGGTGAGACTTCTGTCAGAAGTATGCAGAAACATCGAGATCCCTCTCTTCGAGCTATTTAATGCGAGAACCACGTTATCTGGTCTATTGACCACTCCACAGTGCGTTTGATATGCAGAACCGGCGACAACTTGGTTTTCGTGGGGATTCCAGCTGAAATATGCATTTTCTGCGATAATCTTGGTGTTTCATCTATGAGAAGTATGCACAAACATCGAGATCGCTCTTTTCGAGCTATTTAATGCGAAAAAACAAGTTTTCTGGTGTTTTGACCACTCCACAGTGCGTCTGATATGTAGAGCCGCCGATAACTTGGTTTTCGTGGGGTTTCCAGCTGAAATATGCATTTTCTGCGATAATCTTGGTGAGTCTTCTGTCAGAAGTATGCAGAATCATCGAGATCGCTCTATTCGAGCTATTTAATGCGAGAAACACGTTATCTGGTTGTTTTCGCCACTCCACAGTGCGTTTGATATGCAGATCCGGTGACATCTTGATTTTCATGAGGTTTCAAGCTGAGATATGCATTTTCTGCGATAATATTGGTGAGACTTCTGTCAGAAGTATGCAGAATCATTGGGATCGCTCTTTTCGAGCTATTTAATGCGAGAAACACGTTATCTGGTTGTTTTCGCCACTCCACAGTGCGTTTGATATGCAGAACCGGCGACATCTTGGTTTGCGTGGGGTTTCCAGCTGAAATATGCATTTTCTGCGATAATCTTGGTGTTTCATCTATGAGAAGTATGCAGAAACACCGAGATCGCTCTTTTCGAGCTATTTAATGCGAAAAAACAAGTTTTCTGGTGTTTTCAACATTCGACGGTGCGTTTGATATGCAGAACCGGCGATATCTTGGTTTTCGTGGGGTTTCCAGCTCAGATATGCATTTTCTGCGATAATCTTGGTGAGACTTCAGTCAGACATATGCAGAATCATCTAGAGCGCAATTTTCGAGCTATTTAATGCGAAAAAACAAGTTTCCTGGTGTTTTCAACATTCCACAGTGCGTTTGACATGCAGAACCGGCGACATCTTGGATTTCGTCGGGGTTCAAGCTGAGACATGCATTTTCTGCGATAATCTCGGTGAGTCTTCTGTCAGAAGTATGCAGAAACATCGAGATCCCTCTCTTGGAGCTATTTAATGCGAGAAACACGTTATCTGGTTGTTTTCGCCACTCCACAGTGCGTTTGATATGCAGATCCGGTGACATCTTGATTTTCATGAGGTTTCAAGCTGAGATATGCATTTTCTGCGATAATATTGGTGAGACTTCTGTCAGAAGTATGCAGAATCATTGGGATCGCTCTTTTCGAGCTATTTAATGCGAGAAACACGTTATCTGGTTGTTTTCGCCACTCCACAGTGCGTTTGATATGCAGAACCGGCGACATCTTGGATTTCGTCGGGGTTCAAGCTGAGACATGCATTTTCTACGATAATATTGGTGAGACTTAAGTCAGAAGTAAGCAGAATCATCTAGATCGCTCGTTTCGAGCTATTTATTGCGAGAAACACGTTTTCTGGTGTATTCACCACTCCACAGTACGTTTGACATGCAGAACCGGAGATATCTTGATTTCGGTCGGGTTTCAAGATGAGATATGCAGTTTCTGCGATAATATTGGTGAGACTTCTGTCAGAAGTATGCAGAATCATCGGGATCGCGCTTTTCGAACTATTTAATGCGAGAAACACGTTATCTGGTGTTTTCACCACTCCACAGAGCGTTTGATAAACAGAACCGGCGACATCTTGGATTTCGTCGGGGTTCAAGCTGAGATATGCATTTTCTACGATAATATTGGTGAGACTTAAGTCAGAAGTAAGCAGAATCATCTAGAGCGCTCTTTTCGAGCTATTTAATGCGAAAAAACAAGTTTTCTGGTGTTTTCAACATTCCACAGTGCGTTTAATATGAGGAACCGGCGATATCTTGAATTTCGTGGTGTTTCCAGCTGAGATATGCATTTTCTGCGATCATCTTGGTGAGACTTCAGTCAGACATATGCAGAATCATCGAGATCGCTCTATTCGAGCTATTTAATGCGAGAAACACGTTATCTGGTTGTTTTCACCACTCCAGAGTGCGTTTGATTTGCAGAACCGGCGACATCTTGGATTTCGTCGGGGTTCAAGCTGAGATATGCATTTTCTACGATAATCTTGGTGAGACTTCTGTCAGAAGTATGCAGAAACATCGAGATCCCTCTCTTGGAGCTATTTAATGCGAGAACCACGTTATCTGGTCTATTGACCACTCCACAGTGCGTTTGATATGCAGAACCGGCGACATCTTGGTTTTCGTGGGGTGTCCAGCTAAAATATGCATTTTCTGCGATAATCTTGGTGTTTCATCTATGAGAAGTATGCAGAAACATCGAGATCGCTCTTTTCGAGCTATTTAATGCGAAAAAACAAGTATTCTGGTGTTTTCAACATTCCACAGTGCGTTTGACATGCAGAACCGGCGACATCTTGGATTTCGTCGGGGTTCAAGCTGAGATATGCATTTTCTACGATAAACTTCGTGAGACTTCTGTCAGAAGTATGCAGAAACATCGAGATCGCTCTTGTCCAGCTATTTAATGCGAAAAAACAAGTTTTCTGGTGTTTTGACCACTCCACAGTGCGTTTGATATGTAGAGCCGCCGATAACTTGGTTTTCGTGGGGTTTCCAGCTGAAATATGCATTTTCTGCGATAATCTTGGTGAGTCTTCTGTCAGAAGTATGCAGAATCATCGAGATCGCTCTATTCGAGCTATTTAATGCGAGAAACACGTTATCTGGTTGTTTTCACCACTCCACAGTGCGTTTGATATGCAGAACCGGCGACATCTTGATTTTCGTGATGTTTCTAGCTGAGATATGCATTTTCTGCGATCATATTGGTGAGACTTCAGTCAGAAGTATGCAGAAACATCGAGATCCCTCTCTTCGAGCTATTTAATGCGAGAACCACGTTATCTGGTCTATTGACCACTCCACAGTGCGTTTGATATGCAGAACTGGCGACATCTTGGTTTTCGTGGGGTTTCCAGCTGAAATATGCATTTTCTGCGATAATCTCGGTGAGTCTTCTGTCAGAAGTATGCAGAATCATCGAGATCGCTCTATTCGAACTATTTAATGCGAGAAACACGTTATCTGGTTGTTTTCACCACTCCACAGTGCGTTTGATATACAGAACCGGCGACATCTTGATTTTCGTGATGTTTCTAGCTGAGATATGCATTTTCTGCGATAATATTGGTGAGACTTCTGTCAGAAGTATGCAGAAACATCGGGATCGCTCGTTTCGAACTATTTAATGCGAGAAACACGTTATCTGGTGTTTTCACCACTCCACAGAGCGTTTGATAAACAGAACCGGCGACATCTTGTATTTCGTCGGGGTTCAAGCTGAGATATGCATTTTCTACGATAATATTGGTGAGACTTAAGTCAGAAGTAAGCAGAATCATCTAGATCGCTCGTTTCGAGCTATTTATTGCGAGAAACACGTTTTCTGGTGTATTCACCACTCCACAGTACTTTTGACATGCAGAACCGGAGATATCTTGATTTCGGTCGGGTTTCAAGCTGAGATATGCAGTTTCTGCGATAATCTTGGTGAGACTTCAGTCAGACATATGCAGAATCATCTAGAGCGCTCTTTTCGAGCTATTTAATGCGAAAAAACAAGTTTTCTGGTGTTTTCAACATTCCACAGTGCGTTTAATATGAGGAACCGACGATATCTTGAATTTCGTGGTGTTTCCAGCTGAGATATGCATTTTCTGCGATAATCTTGGTGAGACTTCAGTCAGACATATGCAGAATCATCTAGAGCGCAATTTTCGAGCTATTTAATGCGAAAAAACAAGTTTTCTGGTGTTTTCAACATTCCACAGTGCGTTTGACATGCAGAACCGGCGACATCTTGGATTTCGTCGGGGTTCATGCTGAGATATGCATTTCCTACGATAATCTTGGTGAGACTTCTGTCAGAAGTATGCAGAAACATCGAGATCCCTCTCTTCGAGCTATTTAATGCGTGAACCACGTTATCTGGTCTATTGACCACTCCACAGTGCGTTTGATATGCAGAACCGGCGACATCTTGGTTTTCGTGGGGTTTCCAGCTGAAATATGCATTTTCTGCGATAATCTTGGTGAGTCTTCAGTCAGACATATGCAGAATCATCTAGAGCGCTCTTTTCGAGCTATTTAATGCGAGAAACACGTTATCTGGTTGTTTTCGCCACTCCACAGTGCGTTTGATATGCAGATCCGGTGACATCTTGATTTTCGTGAGGTTTCAAGCTGAGATATGCATTTTCTGCGATAATATTGGTGAGACTTCTGTCAGAAGTATGCAGAATCATCGGGATCGCTCTTTTCGAGCTATTTAATGCGAAAAAACAAGTTTTCTGGTGTTTTCAACATTCCACAGTGCGTTTAATATGAGGAACCGACGATATCTTGAATTTCGTGGTGTTTCCAGCTGAGATATGCATTTTCTGCGATAATCTTGGTGAGACTTCAGTCAGACTAATGCAGAATCATCTAGAGCGCAATTTTCGAGCTATTTAATGCGAAAAAACAAGTTTTCTGGTGTTTTCAACATTCCACAGTGCGTTTGACATGCAGAACCGGCGACATCTTGGATTTCGTCGGGGTTCATGCTGAGATATGCATTTCCTACGATAATCTTGGTGAGACTTCTGTCAGAAGTATGCAGAAACATCGAGATCCCTCTCTTCAAGCTATTTAATGCGTGAACCACGTTATCTGGTCTATTGACCACTCCACAGTGCGTTTGATATGCAGAACCGGCGACATCTTGGTTTTCGTGGGGTTTCCAGCTGAAATATGCATTTTCTGCGATAATCTTGGTGTTTCATCTATGAGAAGTATGCAGAAACATCGAGATCGCTCTTTTCGAGCTATTTAATGCGAAAAAACAAGTTTTCTGGTGTTTTGACCACTCCACAGTGCGTTTGATATGTAGAGCCGCCGATAACTTGGTTTTCGTGGGGTTTCCAGCTGAAATATGCATTTTCTGCGATAATCTTGGTGAGTCTTCTGTCAGAAGTATGCAGAATCATCGAGATCGCTCTATTCGAGCTATTTAATGCGAGAAACACGTTATCTGGTTGTTTTCACCACTCCAGAGTGCGTTTGATTTGCAGAACCGGCGACATCTTGATTTTGGTGAGGTTTCAAGCTGAGATATGCATTTTCTGCGATAATCTTGGTGTTTCATCTATGAGAAGTATGCAGAAACATCGAGATCCCTCTCTTCGAGCTATTTAATGCGTGAACCACGTTATCTGGTCTATTGACCACTCCACAGTGCGTTTGATATGCAGAACCGGCGACATCTTGGTTTTCGTGGGGTTTCCAGCTGAAATATGCATTTTCTGCGATAATCTTGGTGAGTCTTCAGTCAGACATATGCAGAATCATCTAGAGCGCTCTTTTCGAGCTATTTAATGCGAGAAACACGTTATCTGGTTGTTTTCGCCACTCCACAGTGCGTTTGATATGCAGATCCGGTGACATCTTGATTTTCGTGAGGTTTCAAGCTGAGATATGCATTTTCTGCGATAATATTGGTGAGACTTCTGTCAGAAGTATGCAGAATCATCGGGATCGCTCTTTTCGAGCTATTTAATGCGAGAAACACGTTATCTGGTTGTTTTCGCCACTCCACAGTGCGTTTGATATGCAGAACCGGCGACATCTTGGTTTGCGTGGGGTTTCCAGCTGAAATATGCATTTTCTGCGATAATCTTGGTGTTTCATCTATGAGAAGTATGCAGAAACACCGAGATCGCTCTTTTCGAGCTATTTAATGCGAAAAAACAAGTTTTCTGGTGTTTTGACCACTCCACAGTGCGTCTGATATGCAGAACCGGCGATATCTTGGTTTTCGTGGGGTTTCCAGCTGAGATATGCATTTTCTGCGATAATCTTGGTGAGACTTCTGTCCGAAGTATGCAGAATCATCGAGATCGCTCTTTTCGAGTTATTTAATGTGAGAAACACGTTATCTGGGGTTTTCACCACTCCACAGTGCGTTTGATATGCAGAACCGGCGACATCTTGATTTTCGTGATGTTTCTAGCTGAGATATGCATTTTCTGCGATCATATTGGTGAGACTTCAGTCAGAAGTATGCAGAAACATCGAGATCCCTCTCTTCGAGCTATTTAATGCGAGAACCACGTTATCTGGTCTATTGACCACTCCACAGTGCGTTTGATATGCAGAACTGGCGACATCTTGGTTTTCGTGGGGTTTCCAGCTGAAATATGCATTTTCTGCGATAATCTCGGTGAGTCTTCTGTCAGAAGTATGCAGAATCATCGAGATCGCTCTATTCGAACTATTTAATGCGAGAAACACGTTATCTGGTTGTTTTCACCACTCCACAGTGCGTTTGATATACAGAACCGGCGACATCTTGATTTTCGTGATGTTTCTAGCTGAGATATGCATTTTCTGCGATAATATTGGTGAGACTTCTGTCAGAAGTATGCAGAATCATCGGGATCGCTCGTTTCGAACTATTTAATGCGAGAAACACGTTATCTGGTGTTTTCACCACTCCACAGAGCGTTTGATAAACAGAACCGGCGACATCTTGTATTTCGTCGGGGTTCAAGCTGAGATATGCATTTTCTACGATAATATTGGTGAGACTTAAGTCAGAAGTAAGCAGAATCATCTAGATCGCTCGTTTCGAGCTATTTATTGCGAGAAACACGTTTTCTGGTGTATTCACCACTCCACAGTACTTTTGACATGCAGAACCGGAGATATCTTGATTTCGGTCGGGTTTCAAGCTGAGATATGCAGTTTCTGCGATAATCTTGGTGAGACTTCAGTCAGACATATGCAGAATCATCTAGAGCGCTCTTTTCGAGCTATTTAATGCGAAAAAACAAGTTTTCTGGTGTTTTCAACATTCCACAGTGCGTTTAATATGAGGAACCGACGATATCTTGAATTTCGTGGTGTTTCCAGCTGAGATATGCATTTTCTGCGATAATCTTGGTGAGACTTCAGTCAGACATATGCAGAATCATCTAGAGCGCAATTTTCGAGCTATTTAATGCGAAAAAACAAGTTTTCTGGTGTTTTCAACATTCCACAGTGCGTTTGACATGCAGAACCGGCGACATCTTGGATTTCGTCGGGGTTCATGCTGAGATATGCATTTCCTACGATAATCTTGGTGAGACTTCTGTCAGAAGTATGCAGAAACATCGAGATCCCTCTCTTCGAGCTATTTAATGCGTGAACCACGTTATCTGGTCTATTGACCACTCCACAGTGCGTTTGATATGCAGAACCGGCGACATCTTGGTTTTCGTGGGGTTTCCAGCTGAAATATGCATTTTCTGCGATAATCTTGGTGAGTCTTGAGTCAGACATATGCAGAATCATCTAGAGCGCTCTTTTCGAGCTATTTAATGCGAGAAACACGTTATCTGGTTGTTTTCGCCACTCCACAGTGCGTTTGATATGCAGATCCGGTGACATCTTGATTTTCGTGAGGTTTCAAGCTGAGATATGCATTTTCTGCGATAATATTGGTGAGACTTCTGTCAGAAGTATGCAGAATCATCGGGATCGCTCTTTTCGAGCTATTTAATGCGAAAAAACAAGTTTTCTGGTGTTTTCAACATTCCACAGTGCGTTTAATATGAGGAACCGACGATATCTTGAATTTCGTGGTGTTTCCAGCTGAGATATGCATTTTCTGCGATAATCTTGGTGAGACTTCAGTCAGACATATGCAGAATCATCTAGAGCGCAATTTTCGAGCTATTTAATGCGAAAAAACAAGTTTTCTGGTGTTTTCAACATTCCACAGTGCGTTTGACATGCAGAACCGGCGACATCTTGGATTTCGTCGGGGTTCATGCTGAGATATGCATTTCCTACGATAATCTTGGTGAGACTTCTGTCAGAAGTATGCAGAAACATCGAGATCCCTCTCTTCAAGCTATTTAATGCGTGAACCACGTTATCTGGTCTATTGACCACTCCACAGTGCGTTTGATATGCAGAACCGGCGACATCTTGGTTTTCGTGGGGTTTCCAGCTGAAATATGCATTTTCTGCGATAATCTTGGTGTTTCATCTATGAGAAGTATGCAGAAACATCGAGATCGCTCTTTTCGAGCTATTTAATGCGAAAAAACAAGTTTTCTGGTGTTTTGACCACTCCACAGTGCGTTTGATATGTAGAGCCGCCGATAACTTGGTTTTCGTGGGGTTTCCAGCTGAAATATGCATTTTCTGCGATAATCTTGGTGAGTCTTCTGTCAGAAGTATGCAGAATCATCGAGATCGCTCTATTCGAGCTATTTAATGCGAGAAACACGTTATCTGGTTGTTTTCACCACTCCAGAGTGCGTTTGATTTGCAGAACCGGCGACATCTTGATTTTGGTGAGGTTTCAAGCTGAGATATGCATTTTCTGCGATAATCTTGGTGTTTCATCTATGAGAAGTATGCAGAAACATCGAGATCCCTCTCTTCGAGCTATTTAATGCGTGAACCACGTTATCTGGTCTATTGACCACTCCACAGTGCGTTTGATATGCAGAACCGGCGACATCTTGGTTTTCGTGGGGTTTCCAGCTGAAATATGCATTTTCTGCGATAATCTTGGTGAGTCTTCAGGCAGACATATGCAGAATCATCTAGAGCGCTCTTTTCGAGCTATTTAATGCGAGAAACACGTTATCTGGTTGTTTTCGCCACTCCACAGTGCGTTTGATATGCAGATCCGGTGACATCTTGATTTTCGTGAGGTTTCAAGCTGAGATATGCATTTTCTGCGATAATATTGGTGAGACTTCTGTCAGAAGTATGCAGAATCATCGGGATCGCTCTTTTCGAGCTATTTAATGCGAGAAACACGTTATCTGGTTGTTTTCGCCACTCCACAGTGCGTTTGATATGCAGAACCGGCGACATCTTGGTTTGCGTGGGGTTTCCAGCTGAAATATGCATTTTCTGCGATAATCTTGGTGTTTCATCTATGAGAAGTATGCAGAAACACCGAGATCGCTCTTTTCGAGCTATTTAATGCGAAAAAACAAGTTTTCTGGTGTTTTGACCACTCCACAGTGCGTCTGATATGCAGAACCGGCGATATCTTGGTTTTCGTGGGGTTTCCAGCTGAGATATGCATTTTCTGCGATAATCTTGGTGAGACTTCTGTCCGAAGTATGCAGAATCATCGAGATCGCTCTTTTCGAGTTATTTAATGTGAGAAACACGTTATCTGGGGTTTTCACCACTCCACAGTGCGTTTGATATGCAGAACCGGCGACATCTTGATTTTCGTGATGTTTCTAGCTGAGATATGCATTTTCTGCGATCATATTGGTGAGACTTCAGTCAGAAATATGCAGAAACATCGAGATCCCTCTCTTCGAGCTATTTAATGCGAGAACCACGTTATCTGGTCTATTGACCACTCCACAGTGCGTTTGATATGCAGAACTGGCGACATCTTGGTTTTCGTGGGGTTTCCAGCTGAAATATGCATTTTCTGCGATAATCTCGGTGAGTCTTCTGTCAGAAGTATGCAGAATCATCGAGATCGCTCTATTCGAACTATTTAATGCGAGAAACACGTTATCTGGTTGTTTTCACCACTCCACAGTGCGTTTGATATACAGAACCGGCGACATCTTGATTTTCGTGATGTTTCTAGCTGAGATATGCATTTTCTGCGATAATATTGGTGAGACTTCTGTCAGAAGTATGCAGAATCATCGGGATCGCTCGTTTCGAACTATTTAATGCGAGAAACACGTTATCTGGTGTTTTCACCACTCCACAGAGCGTTTGATAAACAGAACCGGCGACATCTTGTATTTCGTCGGGGTTCAAGCTGAGATATGCATTTTCTACGATAATATTGGTGAGACTTAAGTCAGAAGTAAGCAGAATCATCTAGATCGCTCGTTTCGAGCTATTTATTGCGAGAAACACGTTTTCTGGTGTATTCACCACTCCACAGTACTTTTGACATGCAGAACCGGAGATATCTTGATTTCGGTCGGGTTTCAAGCTGAGATATGCAGTTTCTGCGATAATCTTGGTGAGACTTCAGTCAGACATATGCAGAATCATCTAGAGCGCTCTTTTCGAGCTATTTAATGCGAAAAAACAAGTTTTCTGGTGTTTTCAACATTCCACAGTGCGTTTAATATGAGGAACCGACGATATCTTGAATTTCGTGGTGTTTCCAGCTGAGATATGCATTTTCTGCGATAATCTTGGTGAGACTTCAGTCAGACATATGCAGAATCATCTAGAGCGCAATTTTCGAGCTATTTAATGCGAAAAAACAAGTTTTCTGGTGTTTTCAACATTCCACAGTGCGTTTGACATGCAGAACCGGCGACATCTTGGATTTCGTCGGGGTTCATGCTGAGATATGCATTTCCTACGATAATCTTGGTGAGACTTCTGTCAGAAGTATGCAGAAACATCGAGATCCCTCTCTTCGAGCTATTTAATGCGTGAACCACGTTATCTGGTCTATTGACCACTCCACAGTGCGTTTGATATGCAGAACCGGCGACATCTTGGTTTTCGTGGGGTTTCCAGCTGAAATATGCATTTTCTGCGATACTCTTGGTGTTTCATCTATGAGAAGTATGCAGAAACATCGAGATCGCTCTTTTCGAGCTATTTAATGCGAAAAAACAAGTTTTCTGGTGTTTTGACCACTCCACAGTGCGTTTGATATGTAGAGCCGCCGATAACTTGGTTTTCGTGGGGTTTCCAGCTGAAATATGCATTTTCTGCGATAATCTTGGTGAGTCTTCTGTCAGAAGTATGCAGAATCATCGAGATCGCTCTATTCGAGCTATTTAATGCGAGAAACACGTTATCTGGTTGTTTTCACCACTCCAGAGTGCGTTTGATTTGCAGAACCGGCGACATCTTGATTTTGGTGAGGTTTCAAGCTGAGATATGCATTTTCTGCGATAATCTTGGTGTTTCATCTATGAGAAGTATGCAGAAACATCGAGATCCCTCTCTTCGAGCTATTTAATGCGTGAACCACGTTATCTGGTCTATTGACCACTCCACAGTGCGTTTGATATGCAGAACCGGCGACATCTTGGTTTTCGTGGGGTTTCCAGCTGAAATATGCATTTTCTGCGATAATCTTGGTGAGTCTTCAGTCAGACATATGCAGAATCATCTAGAGCGCTCTTTTCGAGCTATTTAATGCGAGAAACACGTTATCTGGTTGTTTTCGCCACTCCACAGTGCGTTTGATATGCAGATCCGGTGACATCTTGATTTTCGTGAGGTTTCAAGCTGAGATATGCATTTTCTGCGATAATATTGGTGAGACTTCTGTCAGAAGTATGCAGAATCATCGGGATCGCTCTTTTCGAGCTATTTAATGCGAGAAACACGTTATCTGGTTGTTTTCGCCACTCCACAGTGCGTTTGATATGCAGAACCGGCGACATCTTGGTTTGCGTGGGGTTTCCAGCTGAAATATGCATTTTCTGCGATAATCTTGGTGTTTCATCTATGAGAAGTATGCAGAAACACCGAGATCGCTCTTTTCGAGCTATTTAATGCGAAAAAACAAGTTTTCTGGTGTTTTGACCACTCCACAGTGCGTCTGATATGCAGAACCGGCGATATCTTGGTTTTCGTGGGGTTTCCAGCTGAGATATGCATTTTCTGCGATAATCTTGGTGAGACTTCTGTCCGAAGTATGCAGAATCATCGAGATCGCTCTTTTCGAGTTATTTAATGTGAGAAACACGTTATCTGGGGTTTTCACCACTCCACAGTGCGTTTGATATGCAGAACCGGCGACATCTTGATTTTCGTGATGTTTCTAGCTGAGATATGCATTTTCTGCGATCATATTGGTGAGACTTCAGTCAGAAGTATGCAGAAACATCGAGATCCCTCTCTTCGAGCTATTTAATGCGAGAACCACGTTATCTGGTCTATTGACCACTCCACAGTGCGTTTGATATGCAGAACTGGCGACATCTTGGTTTTCGTGGGGTTTCCAGCTGAAATATGCATTTTCTGCGATAATCTCGGTGAGTCTTCTGTCAGAAGTATGCAGAATCATCGAGATCGCTCTATTCGAACTATTTAATGCGAGAAACACGTTATCTGGTTGTTTTCACCACTCCACAGTGCGTTTGATATACAGAACCGGCGACATCTTGATTTTCGTGATGTTTCTAGCTGAGATATGCATTTTCTGCGATAATATTTGTGAGACTTCTGTCAGAAGTATGCAGAATCATCGGGATCGCTCGTTTCGAACTATTTAATGCGAGAAACACGTTATCTGGTGTTTTCACCACTCCACAGAGCGTTTGATAAACAGAACCGGCGACATCTTGTATTTCGTCGGGGTTCAAGCTGAGATATGCATTTTCTACGATAATATTGGTGAGACTTAAGTCAGAAGTAAGCAGAATCATCTAGATCGCTCGTTTCGAGCTATTTATTGCGAGAAACACGTTTTCTGGTGTATTCACCACTCCACAGTACTTTTGACATGCAGAACCGGAGATATCTTGATTTCGGTCGGGTTTCAAGCTGAGATATGCAGTTTCTGCGATAATCTTGGTGAGACTTCAGTCAGACATATGCAGAATCATCTAGAGCGCTCTTTTCGAGCTATTTAATGCGAAAAAACAAGTTTTCTGGTGTTTTCAACATTCCACAGTGCGTTTAATATGAGGAACCGACGATATCTTGAATTTCGTGGTGTTTCCAGCTGAGATATGCATTTTCTGCGATAATCTTGGTGAGACTTCAGTCAGACATATGCAGAATCATCTAGAGCGCAATTTTCGAGCTATTTAATGTGAAAAAACAAGTTTTCTGGTGTTTTCAACATTCCACAGTGCGTTTGACATGCAGAACCGGCGACATCTTGGATTTCGTCGGGGTTCATGCTGAGATATGCATTTCCTACGATAATCTTGGTGAGACTTCTGTCAGAAGTATGCAGAAACATCGAGATCCCTCTCTTCGAGCTATTTAATGCGTGAACCACGTTATCTGGTCTATTGACCACTCCACAGTGCGTTTGATATGCAGAACCGGCGACATCTTGGTTTTCGTGGGGTTTCCAGCTGAAATATGCATTTTCTGCGATACTCTTGGTGTTTCATCTATGAGAAGTATGCAGAAACATCGAGATCGCTCTTTTCGAGCTATTTAATGCGAAAAAACAAGTTTTCTGGTGTTTTGACCACTCCACAGTGCGTTTGATATGTAGAGCCGCCGATAACTTGGTTTTCGTGGGGTTTCCAGCTGAAATATGCATTTTCTGCGATAATCTTGGTGAGTCTTCTGTCAGAAGTATGCAGAATCATCGAGATCGCTCTATTCGAGCTATTTAATGCGAGAAACACGTTATCTGGTTGTTTTCACCACTCCAGAGTGCGTTTGATTTGCAGAACCGGCGACATCTTGATTTTGGTGAGGTTTCAAGCTGAGATATGCATTTTCTGCGATAATCTTGGTGTTTCATCTATGAGAAGTATGCAGAAACATCGAGATCCCTCTCTTCGAGCTATTTAATGCGTGAACCACGTTATCTGGTCTATTGACCACTCCACAGTGCGTTTGATATGCAGAACCGGCGACATCTTGGTTTTCGTGGGGTTTCCAGCTGAAATATGCATTTTCTGCGATAATCTTGGTGAGTCTTCAGTCAGACATATGCAGAATCATCTAGAGCGCTCTTTTCGAGCTATTTAATGCGAGAAACACGTTATCTGGTTGTTTTCGCCACTCCACAGTGCGTTTGATATGCAGATCCGGTGACATCTTGATTTTCGTGAGGTTTCAAGCTGAGATATGCATTTTCTGCGATAATATTGGTGAGACTTCTGTCAGAAGTATGCAGAATCATCGGGATCGCTCTTTTCGAGCTATTTAATGCGAGAAACACGTTATCTGGTTGTTTTCGCCACTCCACAGTGCGTTTGATATGCAGAACCGGCGACATCTTGGTTTGCGTGGGGTTTCCAGCTGAAATATGCATTTTCTGCGATAATCTTGGTGTTTCATCTATGAGAAGTATGCAGAAACATCGAGATCGCTCTTTTCGAGCTATTTAATGCGAAAAAACAAGTTTTCTGGTGTTTTCAACATTCCACAGTGCGTTTGACATGCAGAACCGGCGACATCTTGGATTTCGTCGGGGTTCAAGCTGAGATCTGCATTTTCTACGATAATCTTGGTGAGACTTCTGTCAGAAGTATGCAGAATCATCTAGAGCGCTCTTTTCGAGCTATTTAATGCGAAAAAAGTAGTTTTCTGGTGTTTTCAACATTCCACAGTGCGTTTAATATGAGGAACCGGCGATACCTTGAATTTCGTGGTGTTTCCAGCTGAGATATGCATTTTCTGCGATAATCTTGGTGAGACTTCAGTCAGACATATGCAGAATCATCTAGAGCGCAATTTTCGAGCTATTTAATGCGAAAAAACAAGTTTCCTGGTGTTTTCAACATTCCACAGTGCGTTTGACATGCAGAACCGGCGACATCTTGGATTTCGTCGGGGTTCAAGCTGAGATATGCATTTTCTACGATAATCTTGGTGAGACTTCTGTCAGAAGTATGCAGAAACATCAAGATCCCTCTCTTCGAGCTATTTAATGCGAGAACCACGTTATCTGGTCTATTGACCACTCCACAGTGCGTTTGATATGCAGAACCGGCGACATCTTGGTTTGCGTGGGGTTTCCAGCTGAAATATGCATTTTCTGCGATAATCTTGGTGTTTCATCTATGAGAAGTATGCAGAAACATCGAGATCGCTCTTTTCGAGCTATTTAATGCGAAAAAACAAGTTTTCTGGTGTTTTCAACATTCCACAGTGCGTTTGACATGCAGAACCGGCGACATCTTGGATTTCGTCGGGGTTCAAGCTGAGATCTGCATTTTCTACGATAATCTTGGTGAGACTTCTGTCAGAAGTATGCAGAAACATCGAGATCCCTCTCTTGGAGCTATTTAATGCGAGAACCACGTTATCTGGTCTATTGACCACTCCACCGTGCGTTTGATATGCAGAACCGGCGACATCTTGGTTTTCGTGGGGTTTCCAGCTGAAATATGCATTTTCTGCGATAATCTTGGTGTTTCATCTATGAGAAGTATGCAGAAACATCGAGATCGCTCTTTTCGAGCTATTTAATGCGAAAAAACAAGTTTTCTGGTGTTTTCAACATTCCACAGAGCGTTAGACATGCAGAACCGGCGACATCTTGGATTTCGTCGGGGTTCAAGCTGAGATATGCATTTTCTACGATAATCTTGGTGAGACTTCTGTCAGAAGTATGCAGAAACATCGAGATCCCTCTCTTGGAGCTATTTAATGCGAGAACCACGTTATCTGGTCTATTGACCACTCCACAGTGCGTTTGATATGCAGAACCGGCGACATCTTGGATTTCGTCGGGGTTCAAGCTGAGATATGCATTTTCTGCGAAAATCTTGGTGAGTCTTCTGTCAGAAGTATGCAGAAACATCGAGATCCCTCTCTTCGAGCTATTTAATGCGAGAACCACGTTATCTGGTTGTTTTCACCACTCCAGAGTGCGTTTCATTTGCAGAACCGGCGACATCTTGATTTTGGTGAGGTTTCAAGCTGAGATATGCAATTTCTGCGATAATATTGGTGAGACTTAAGTCAGAAGTAAGCAGAATCATCTAGATCGCTCGTTTCGAGCTATTTAATGCGAGCAAACACGTTATCTGGATGTTTTCAACATTCCACAGTGCGTTTGATATGCAGAACCGGCGCCATCTTGATTTTCGTGAGGTTTCAAACTGAGATATGCATTTTCTGCGATAATCTTGGTGTTTCATCTATGAGAAGTATGCAGAAACATCGAGATCGCTCTTTTCGAGCTATTTAATGCGAAAAAACAAGTTTTCTGGTGTTTTCAACATTCCACAGTGCGTTTGACATGCAGAACCGGCGACATCTTGGATTTCGTCGGGGTTTACAGCGGAGATATGCATTTTCTGCGATATTCTTGGTGAGACTTCTGTCCGAAGTATGCAGAATCATCGAGATCGCTCTTTTCGAGATATTTAATGCGAGAAACACGTTATCTGGTGTATTGACCACTCCACAGTGCGATTGATATGCAGAACCGGCGCCATCTTGATTTTCGTGAGGTTTCAAGCTGAGATATGCATTTTCTGCGATAATATTGGTGAGACTTAAGTCAGAAGTAAGCAGAATCATCTAGATCGCTCGTTTCGAGCTATTTAATGCGAGCAAACACGTTTTCTGGTGTATTCACAACTCCACAGTACGTTTGACATGCAGAACCGGAGATATCTTGATTTCGGTCGGGTTTCAAGCTGAGATATACATTTTCTGCGATAATCTGGGTGAGACTTCAGTCAGACATATGCAGAATCATCTAGAGCGCTCTTTTCGAGCTATTTAATGCGAAAAAACTAGTTTTCTGGTATTTTCAACATTCCACAGTGCGTTTAATATGAGGAACCGGCGATACCTTGAATTTCGTGGTGTTTCCAGCTGAAATATGCATTTTCTGCGATAATCTTGGTGAGACTTCAGTCAGACATATGCAGAATCATCTAGAGCGCAATTTTCGAGCTATTTAATGCGAAAAAACAAGTTTCCTGGTGTTTTCAACATTCCACAGTGCGTTTGACATGCAGAACCGGCGACATCTTGGTTTTCGTCGGGTTTCCAGCTGAGATATGCATTTTCTACGATAATCTTGGTGAGACTTCTGTCAGAAGTATGCAGAAACATCGAGATCCCTCTCTTGGAGCTATTTAATGCGAGAACCACGTTATCTGGTTGTTTTCACCACTCCAGAGTGCGTTTGATTTGCAGAACCGGCGACATCTTGATTTTGGTGAGGTTTCAATCTGAGATATGCATTTTCTGCGATAATCTTGGTGAGACTTCAGTCAGACATATGCAGAATAATCTAGAGCGCGCTTTTCGAGCTATTTAATGCGAGAAACACGTTATCTGGTCTATTGACCACTCCACAGTGCGTTTGATATGCAGAACCGGCGACATCTTGGTTTTCGTGGGGTTTCCAGCTGAAATATGCATTTTCTGCGATAATCTTGGTGTTTCATCTATGAGAAGTATGCAGAAACATCGAGATCCCTCTCTTGGAGCTATTTAATGCGAGAACCACGTTATCTGGTCTATTGACCACTCCACAGTGCGTTTGATATGCAGAACCGGCGACATCTTGGTTTTCGTGGGGTTTCCAGCTGAAATATGCATTTTCTGCGATAATCTTGGTGTTTCATTTATGAGAAGTATGCAGAAGCATCGAGATCGCTCTTTTCGAGCTATTTAATGCGAAAAAACAAGTTTTCTGGTGTTTTCAACATTCCGCAGTGCGTTTGACATGCAGAACCGGCGACATCTTGGATTTCGTCGGGGTTCAAGCTGAGATATGCATTTTCTACGATAATCTTGGTGAGACTTCTGTCAGAAGTATGCAGAATCATCGGGATCGCTCTTTTCGAGCTATTTAATGCGAGAAACACGTTATCTGGTTGTTTTCAACATTCCACAGTGCGTTTGATATGCAGAACCGGCGCAACCTTGATTTTCGTGAGGTTTCAAGCTGAGATATGCATTTTCTGCGATAATATTGGTGAGACTTCAGTCAGAACTATGCAGAATGAACTAGATCGCTCGTTTCGAGCTATTTAATGCGAGAAACAGGTTTTCTGGTGTTTTCACCACTCCACAGTGCGTCTGATATGTAGAGCCGCCGATAACTTGGTTTTCGTGGGGTTTCCAGCTGAAATGCATTTTCTTGCGATAATCTTGGTGTTTCATCCATGAGAAGTATGCAGAATCATCGAGAACGCTCTTATCGAGTTAGTTAATGCGAGAAACACATTTTCTGGTGTTTTCAACATTCCACAGTGTGTCTGATATGCAGAACCGACGATATCTTGGTTTTCGTGGTGTTTCCAGCTGAGATATGCATTTCCTGCGATAATATTGGTGACACTTCAGTCAGAAGTATGCAGAATCTTCTAGATCGTTCGTTTCGAGCTATTTAATGCGAAAAAACAAGTTTTCTGGTGTTTTGACCACTCCACAGTACGTTTGATATGTAGAGCAGCCGATAACTTGGTTTTCGTGGTGTTTCCAGCTGAGATATGCATTTTCTGCGATAATCTTGGTGAGTCTTCTGTCAGCAGTATGCAGAATCATCTAGATCGCTCTTTTCGAGCTATTTAATGCCAGAAACACGTTTTCACGTGTATTCACCACTCCACAGTACGTTTGACAGTCAGAAACGGAGATATCTTGGTTTCGGTCGGGTTTCAAGTTGAGATATGCATTTTCTGCGATAATATTGGTGAGACTTCAGTTAGAAGTAAGCAGAATCATCTAGATCGCTCGTTTCGAGCTATTTAATGCGAGAAACACGTTTTCTGGTGTTTTCACCACCCCACAGTGCGTTTGATATGCAGAACCGGCGACATCTTGATTTTCGTGATGTTTCTAGCTGAGATATGCATTTTCTGCGATAATATTGGTGAGACTTCTGTCAGAAGTATGCATAATCATCTAAATCGCTCTTTTCGAGCTATTTAATGCCAGAAACACGTTTTCATGTGTATTCACCACTCCACAGTACGTTTGACAGTCAGAAACGGAGATATCTTGGTTTCGGTCGGGTTTAAAGTTGAGATATGCATTTTCTGCGATAATATTGGTGAGACTTCAGTTAGAAGTAAGCAGAATCATCTAGATCGCTCTTTTCGAGCTATTTCATGCCAGAAACACGTTTTCAGGTGTATTTACCACTCCACAGTACGTTTGACATGCAGAAACGGAGATATCTTGGTTTCGGTCGGGTTTCAAGTTGAGATATGCATTTTCTGCGATAATATTGGTGAGACTTCAGTCAGAAGTATGCAGAATCATCTAGATCGCTCGTTTCGAGCTATTTAATGCGAAAAAACAAGTTTTCTGGTGTTTTCAACATTCCACAGTGCGTTTGATATGCAGAACCGGCGACATCTTGGTTTTCGTGGGGTTTCCAGCTGAGATATGCATTTTCTGCGATAATCTTGGTGAGTCTTCTGTCAGCAGTATGCAGAATCATCGAGATCGCTCTTTTCGAGCTATTTAATGCGAGAAACAAGTTTTCTGGTGTTTCGACCACTCCACAGTGCGTTTGATATGTAGAGCCGCCGCTAACTTGGTTTTCGTGGGGTTTCCAGCTGAAATGCATTTTCTGCGATAATCTTGGTGTTTCATCTATGAGAAGTATGCAGAATCATCGAGAACGCTCTTTTCGAGTTAGTTAATGCGACAAGCACATTTTCTGGTGTTTTCAACATTCCACAGTGTGTCTGATATGCAGAACCGACGATATCTTGGTTTTCGTGGTGTTTCCAGCTGAGATATGCATTTTCTGCGATAATATTGGTGAGACTTCTGTCAGAAGTATGCAGAATCATCTAGATCGTTCGTTTCGAGCTATTTAATGCGAAAAAACAAGTATTCTGGTGTTTTGACAACTCCACAGTACGTTTGATATGTAGAGCCGCCGATAACTTGGTTTTCGTGGTGTTTCCAGCTGAGATATGCAATTTCTGCGATAATCTTGGTGAGTCTTCTGTCAGCAGTATGCAGAATCATCTAGATCGCTCTTTTCGAGCTATTTAATGCCAGAAACACGTTTTCAGGTGTATTCACCACTTCACAGTACGTTTGACAGTCAGAAACGGAGATATCTTGGTTTCGGTCGGGTTTCAAGATGAGATATGCATTTTCTGCGATAATATTGGTGAGACTTCAGTCAGAAGTATGCAGAATCATCTAGATCGCTCGTTTCGAGCTATTTAATGCGAGAAACGATTTTCTGGTGTTTTCACCACCCCACAGTGCGTTTGATATGCAGAACCGGCGACATCTTGATTTTCGTGATGTTTCTAGCTGAGATATGCATTTTCTGCGATAATATTGGTGAGACTTCTGTCAGAAGTATGCAGAATCATCTAGATCGCTCTTTTTGCGCGATTTAATGCGAGAAACAAGTTTTCTGGTGTATTGACCACTCCACAATGCGTTTGATATGCAGAACCGGCGCCATCTTGATTTTCGTGAGGTTTCAAGCTGAGATATGCATTTTCTGCGATAATATTGGTGAGACGTCAGTCAGAAGCATGCAGAATCATCTAGATCGCTCGTTTCGAGCTATTTAATGCGAGAAACACGTTATCTGGTTGTTTTCACCACTCCACAGTGCGTTTGATGTGCAGAGCCGCCGATAACTTGGTTTCGGTCGGGTTTCAAGCTGAGATATGCATTTTCTGCGATAATCTTGGTGTTTCATCTATGAGAAGTATGCAGAATCATCGAGAACGCTCTTTTCGAGCTACTTAATGCGAGAAACACGTTTTCTGGGGTTTTCACCACACCACAGTTCGTTTTATATGCAGAACCGGAGATATCTTGGTTTTCGTGGGGTTTCCAGCTGAGATATGCATTTCCTGTGCTAGTCTTGGTGAGACATCAGTCAGAAGTATGCAGAAATATCTAGATCGCTCGTTGCGAGCTATTTAATGCGAAAAAACAAGTTTTCTGGTGTTTTGAACACTCCACAGTGCGTTTGATATGTAGAGCCGCCGATAACATGGTTTTCGTGGGGTTTCCAGCTGAAATATGCATTTTCTGCGATAATCTTGGTGTTTCATCTATGAGAAGTATGCAGAATCATCGAGAACGCTCTTTTCGAGCTACTTAATGCGAGAAACACGTTTTCTGCAGTTTTCAACATTCCACAGTGCTTTTGATATGCAGAACCGGCGATATTTTGGTTTTCGTCGGGTTTCAAGCTGAGATATGCATTTCCTGCGATAATCTTGGTGAGACTTCCGTCCGAAGTATGCTGAATCATCGGGATCGCTCTTTTCGAGCTATTTAATGCGAGAAACACGTTCTCTGGTTGTTTTCACCACTCCACAGTGCGTTTGATGTGCAGAACAAGCCATATCTTGATTTTCGTCGGGTTTCAAGCTGAGATATGCATTTTCTACGATAATCTTGGTGAAACATCTGTCCGAAGTATGCAGAATCATCGAGATCGTTCTAGTCGAGCCATTTAATGCGAGAAACACGTTCTCTGGTTGTTTTCACCACTCCACAGTGCGTTTGATATGCAGAACCGGCAACATCTTGATTTTCGTGAGGTTTCAAGCTGAGGTATGCATTTTCTGGGATAATATTGGTGAGACTTCTGTCCAAAGTATGCAGAATCATCGGGATCGCTCTTTTCGAGCTATTTAATGCGAGAAACACGTTCTCTGGTTGTTTTCACCACTCCACAGTGCGTTTGATGTGCAGAACAGGCCATATCTTGATTTTCGTCGGGTATCAAGCTGAGATATGCATTTTCTACGATAATCTTGGTGAAACATCTGTCCGAAGTATGCAGAATCATCGAGATCGTTCTATTCGAGCTATTTAATGCGAGAAACACGTTCTCTGGTTGTTTTCACCACTCCACAGTGCGTTTGATATGCAGAACCGGCAACATCTTGATTTTCGTGAGGTTTCGAGCTGAGATATGCATTTTCTGCGATAATATTGGTGAGACTTCAGTCAGAAGTATGCATAATCATCTATATCGCTCTTTTCGAGCTACTTAATGCACGAAACACGTTTTCTGGTGTTTTCACCACTCCACAGTACGTTTGACATGCAGAACAGTACATATCTTGGTTTTCGTGGGGTTTCAAGCTGAGATATGCATTTTCTGCGATAATCTAGGTGAGACTTCTGTCCGAAGTTTGCTGAATCATCGAGATCGCACTTTTCGAGCTAGTTAGTGCGAGAAACACGTTATCTGGTGTTTTCTCCACTCCACAGTGCGTTTGATATGCAGAACAGTACATATCTTGATTTTCGTCGGGTTTCAAGCTGAGATATGTATTTTCTACGATAAGCTTGGTGAAACATCTGTCCCAAGTATGCAGAAACGTCGAGAGCGCTCTTTTCGAGCTATTTAATGCGAGAAACACGTTTTCTGGGGTTTTCACCACTCCACAGTTCCTTGGATGTGCAGAACAGTAGATATCTTCGTTTTCGTGGGGTTTCAAGCAGAGATATGCATTTTCTGCGATAATCTTGGTGAGACTTCTCTCCGAAGTATGCTGAATCATCGAGATCGCTCTTTTCGAGCTAGTTAGTGGGAGAAACACGTTATCTGGTGTTTTCACCACTCCACAGTGCGTTTGATATGCAGAACAGTACATATCTTGGTTTTCGTGGGGTTTCAAGCTGAGATATGCATTTTCTGCGATAATCTTGTTGAGACTTCTGTCCGAAGTATGTAGAATCATCGAGATCGCTCGTTTCGAGCTATTTAATGCGAGAAACACGTTATCTGGTGTTTTCACCACTCCACAGTGCGTTGGATATGCAGAACCGGGGATATTTTCGTTTTCGTCGGGTTTCAAGCTGAGATATGCATTTTCTACGATAAGCTTGGTGAAACATCTGTCCGAAGTATGCAGAAAAGTCGAGAGCGCTCTTTTCGAGCTACTGAATGCACAAAACACGTTCTCTGGTTGTTTTCACCACTCCACAGTGCGTTTGATATGCAGAACAGGCGATATCTTGATTTTCGTGGTGTTTCCAGATGAGATATGCATTTTCTGCGATAATCTTGGTGGGTCTTTTGTCAGAAGTATGCAGAATCATCTAGATCGCGCTTTTCGAGCTATTTAATGCGAGAAACACGTTATCTGGTGTTTTCACCACTCCACAGTTGCTTGATATGCAGAACCGGCGATATTTTGGTTTTCGTCGGGTTTCAAGCTGAGATATGCATTTTCTACGATAATCTTGGTGAAACATCTGTCCGAAGTATGCAGAAACGTCGACAGCGCTCTTTTCGAGCTATTTAATGCGAGAAACACGTTT
>CATORF010000157.1:0-69799 GCA_951804975.1 Anthophora plumipes | reverse complement strand
GAAAATTGCATTTTCTGCGATAATCTAGGTGCTTCATCTATGAGAAGTATGCAGAATCATCGAGAACGCTCTTTTCGAGCTAGTTAATGCGAGAAACACGTTTTCTGGTGTTTTCACCACTCCACAGTGCGTCTGATATGCGGAACCGGCGATATATTGATTTTCGTGGTGTTTCCAGCTGAGATATGCATTTTCTGCGATAAGCTTGGTGAGTCTTCTGCCAGAAGTATGCAGAATCATCTAGCACGCTCTTTTCGAGCTACTTAATGCGAGAAACACGTTTTCTGGTGTATTCACCACTCCACAGTACGTTAGACATGCAGAACCGGCGATATCTTGGTTTTTGTGGGGTTTCCAGCTGAAATATGCATTTTCTGCGATAATCTTGGTGTTTCATCTATGAGAAGTATGCAGAATCATTCGAGAACGCTCTTTTCGAGTTAGTTAATGCGATAAACACGTTTTCTGGTGTTTTCACCACTCCACAGTACGTTTGATGTGCAGAACCGGAGATATCTTGGTTTTCGTGAGGCTTCAAGCTGAGGTATGCATTTTCTGCGATAATCTTGGTGAGACTTCAGTCAGAAGTATGCAGAATCATCTAGATCGCTCGTTTCGAGCTATTTAATGCGAGAAACACGTCATCTGGTGTTTTGACCACTCCACAGTACGTTAGACATGCAGAACCGGTGATATCTTCGTTTCGGTCGCATTTCAAGCTGAGATATGCATTTTCTGCGATAAGGTTGGTAAGACTTCAGTCAGAAGTATGCAGAATCATCTAGATCGCTCGTTTCGAGCTATTAAATGCGAGAAACACGTTTTCTGGTGTTTTCACCACTCCACAGTGCGTCTGATATGCGGAACCGGCGATATATTGATTTTCGTGGTGTTTCCAGCTGAGATATGCATTTTCTGCGATAAGCTTGGTGAGTCTTCTGCCAGAAGTATGCAGAATCATCTAGCACGCTCTTTTCGAGCTACTTAATGCGATAAACACGTTTTCTGGTGTTTTCACCACTCCACAGTACGTTTGATGTGCAGAACCGGAGATATCTTGGTTTTCGTGAGGCTTCAAGCTGAGGTATGCATTTTCTGCGATAATCTTGGTGAGACTTCAGTCAGAAGTATGCAGAATCATCTAGATCGCTCGTTTCGAGCTATTTAATGCGATAAACACGTTTTCTGGTGTTTTCACCACTCCACAGTACGTTTGATGTGCAGAACCGGAGATATCTTGGTTTTCGTGGTGTTTCCAGCTGAGAGATGCATTTTCTGCGATAATCTTGGTGAGACTTCTTTCCGAAGTATGCTGAAACATCGAGATCGCTCTTTTCGAGCTAGTTAATGCGAGAAAAACCTTATCCGGTGTTTTCACCACTCCACAGTGCGTTTGATATGCAGAACCAGCGATATCTCGGCTTTCGTGGGGTTTCAGGCTGAGATATGCATTTTGTACGATAATCTTGGTGAGACTTCTGTCCGAAGTATGCTTAATCATCGAGATCTCTCGTTTCGAGCTATTTAATGCGAGAAACACGATATCTAGTGTTTTTACCACTCCTCAGTGCGTATGATATGCAGAACCGGCGAAATCTTGGTTTTCGTGGGGTTTCAAGCTGAGATATGCAGTTTCTGCGATAATATTGGTGAGACTTCTGTCCGAAGTATGCTGAAACATCGAGATCGCTCTTTTCGAGCTAGTTAATGCGAGAAAAACCTTATCCGGTGTTTTCACCACTCCACAGTGCGTTTGATATGCAGAAACAGCGATATCTTGGCTTTCGTGGGGTTTCAAGCTGAGATATGCATTTTCTGCGATAATCTTGGTGAGACTTCTGTTAGAAGTATGCAGAAACATCGAGAGCGCTCTTTTCGAGCTATTTAATGCGAGAAACACGTTATCTGGTGTTTTAACCACTCCACAGTGCGTTTGATATGCAGAATAGTAGATATCTTGGTTTTCGTGGGGTTTCAAGCTGAGATATGCATTTCCTGCGATAATCTTGTTGAGACTTCTGTCCGAAGTATGCAGAATCATCGAGATCGCTCGTTTCGAGCTATTTAATGCGAGAAGCACGTTATCTGGTGTTTTCACCACTCCACAGTGCGTTGGATATGCAGTACCAGCGACATCTTGGTTTTCGTGGGGTTTCAAGCTGAGATATGCATTTTCTGCGTTAATCTTGGTGAGACTTCTTTCCGAAGTATGCTGAAACATCGAGATCGCTCTTTTCGAGCTAGTTAATGCGAGAAAAACCTTATCCGGTGTTTTCACCACTCCACAGTGCGTTTGATATGCAGAACCAGCGATATCTCGGCTTTCGTGGGGTTTCAGGCTGAGATATGCATTTTGTACGATAATCTTGGTGAGACTTCTGTCCGAAGTATGCTTAATCATCGAGATCGCTCGTTTCGAGCTATTTAATGCGAGAAACACGATATCTAGTGTTTTTACCACTCCTCAGTGCGTATGATATGCAGAACCGGGGAAATCTTGGTTTTCGTGGGGTTTCAAGCTGAGATATGCAGTTTCTGCGATAATCTTGGTGAGACTTCTGTCCGAAGTATGCTGAAACATCGAGATCGCTCTTTTCGAGCTAGTTAATGCGAGAAAAACCTTATCCGGTGTTTTCACCACTCCACAGTGCGTTTGATATGCAGAAACAGCGATATCTTGGCTTTCGTGGGGTTTCAAGCTGAGATATGCATTTTCTGCGATAATCTTGGTGAGACTTCTGTTAGAAGTATGCAGAAACATCGAGAGCGCTCTTTTCGAGCTATTTAATGCGAGAAACACGTTATCTGGTGTTTTAACCGCTCCACAGTGCGTTTGATATGCAGAATAGTAGATATCTTGGTTTTCGTGGGGTTTCAAGCTGAGATATGCATTTCCTGCGATAATCTTGTTGAGACTTCTGTCCGAAGTATGCAGAATCATCGAGATCGCTCGTTTGGAGCTATTTAATGCGAGAAAAACCTTATCCGGTGTTTTCACCACTCCACAGTGCGTTTGATATGCAGAACCAGCAATATCTCGGCTTTCGTGGGGTTTCAGGCTGAGATATGCATTTTGTACGATAATCTTGGTGAGACTTCTGTCCGAAGTATGAAGAATCATCGAGATCGCTCTTTTCGAGCTATTTAATGCGAGAAACACGTTCTCTGGTTGTTTTCACCACTCCACAGTGCGTTTGATATGCAGAACCGGCGACATCTTTGATTTCGTCGGGGTTCAAGTGGAGATATGCATTTTCTACGATAATCTTGGTGGGTCTTTTGTAAGAAGTATGCAGAATCATCTAGATCGTTCTTTTCGAGCTACTTAATGCACGAAACACGTTTTCTTGTGTTTTCAGCACTCCACAGTAATTTTGACATGCAGAACCGGAGATATCTTGGTTTCGGCCGGGTTTCAAGCTGAGATATGCATTTTCTACGATAATCCTGGTGAGACTTCTGTCAGAAGTATGCAGAATCTTCGAGATCGCTATTTTCGAGATACTTAATGCGCGAAACACGTTTTCTGGTGTTTTCACCACTCCACGGTACGTTTGATGTGCAGAACAGGAGATAACTCGGTTTTCGTCGGGTTTCAAGTTGAGATATGCATTTTCTGCGATAATCTTGGTGGGGCTTTTGTCAGAAGTATGCAGAATCATCTAGATCGCTCTTTTCGAGCTATTTAATGCGAGCAACACGTTATCTGGTGTTTTCACCACTCCACAGTGCGTTTGATATGCAGAACCGGTGATATTTTGGTTTTCGTCGGGTTTCAAGCTGAGATATGCATTTTCTACGATAAGCTTGGTGGGTCTTTTGTCAGAAGTATGCAGAATCATCTAGATCTCTCTTTTCGAGCTTCTTAATGCACGAAACACGTTTTCTGGTGTATTCACCACTCCACAGTACGTTTGACATGCAGAACCGGAGATATCTTGGTTTCGGTCGGGTTTCAAGCTGAGATATGCATTTTCTACGATAGTCTTGGTGAATCATCTGTCCGAAGTATGCAGAAACATCGAGAGCGCTCTTTTCGAGCTACTTAATGCACGAAACACGTTTTCTGGTGTTTTCACCACTCCACAGCACGTTTGATATGCAGAACCGGAGATATCTTGGTTTCGGTCGGGTTTCAAGCTGAGATATGCATTTTCTACGATAATCTTGGTGAACCATCTGTCCGAAGTATGCAGAAACATCGAGAGCGCTCTTTTCGAGCTATTTAATGCGAGAAACTCGTTTTCTGGTGTTTTCACCACTCCACGGTACGTTTGATGTGCAGAACCGGAGAAAACTCGGTTTTCGTGGTGTTTCCAGCTGAGATAAGGAATTTCTTGCGATAATCTTGGTGGGTCTTTTGTCAGAAGTATGCAGAAACGCCGAGATCGCTCGTTTCGAGCTATTTAATGCGAGAAACACGTTATCTGGTGTTTTCACCACTCCACAGTGCGTATGATATGCAGAACCGGCGATATCTTGGTTTTCGTGGGGTTTCAAGCTGAGATATGCATTTTCTGCGATAATCTTGGTGAGACTTCTGTCCGATGTATGCTGAATCATCGAGATTGCTCGTTTTGAGCTACTTAATGCGAGAAACACGTTATCTGGTGTTTTCACCACTCCACAGTGCGTTTGATATGTAGAGCCGCCGATAACTTCGTTTTCGTGGGGTTTCCAGTTGAAAATTGCATTTTCTGCGATAATCTTGGTGCTTCATCTATGAGAAGTATGCAGAATCATCGAGAACGCTCTTTTCGAGCTAGTTAATGCGAGAAACACGTTGTCTGGTGTTTTCACCACTCCACAGTTGGTTTGATATGCAGAACCGGCGATGTTTGGTTTTCGTCGGGTTTCAAGCTGAAATATGCATTTTCTGCGATAATCTTGGTGAAACATCTGTCCGAAGTATGCAGAAACATCAAGAGCGCTCTTTTCGAGCTATTTAATGCGAGAAACACGTTTTCTGGGGTTTTCACCACACCACAGTTCGCTGGATGTGCAGAACCGGAGATATCTTGGTTTTCGTGGGGTTTCAAGCTGAGATATGCATTTTCTGCGATAATCTTGGTGAGACCTCTGTCCGAAGTATGCAGAAACATCGAGATCGCTCTTTTCGACCTATTTAATGCGAGAAACACGTTTTCTGGGGTTTTCACCACTCCACTGTTCGTTGAATATGCAGAACAGGAGATATCTTGGTTTTCGTGGGGTTTCTAGCAGAGATATGCATTTTCTGCGATAATCATAGTGAGACTTCTGTTAGAAGTATGCAGAATCATCGAGATCGCACTTTTCGATCTATTTAATGCGAGAAACACGTTGTCTGGTGTTTTCACCACTCCACAGTTGGTTTGATATGCAGAACCGGCGATGTTTGGTTTTCGTCGGGTTTCAAGTTGAGATATGCATTTTCTACGATAATCTTGGTGAAACATCTGTCCGAAGTATGCAGAAACATCAAGAGCGCTCTTTTCGAGCTATTTAATGCGAGAAACACGTTTTCTGCGGTTTTCACCACACCACAGTCCGTTGGATGTGCAGAACCGGAAATATCTTGGTTTTCGTGGGGTTTCAAGCTGAGATATGCATTTTCTGCGATAATCTTGGTGTGACCTCTGTCCGAAGTATGCAGAAACATCGAGATCGCTCTTTTCGACCTATTTAATGCGAGAAACACGTTATCTGGTGTTTTCACCACTCCACAGTGCGTTTGATATGCAGAACCAACGATATCTGGGTTTTCTTGGGGTTTCAAGCTGAGATATGCATTTTTTACGATAATCTTGATGAGACTTCTGTCCGAAGTATGCTTAATCATCGAGATCGCTCGTTTGGACCTATTTAATGCGAGAAACACGTTATCTGGTGTTTTCACCACTCCACAGTTCGTTTGAAATGCAGAACCGGCGATATCTTGGTTTTTGTGGGGTTTCAAGCTCAGATATGCATTTTCTGCGATAATCTTGGTGAGACTTCTGTCCGAAGTGTGCAGAATCATCGAGATCGCTCTTTTCGAGCTATTTAATGCGAGAAACACGTTGTCTGGTGTTTTCACCACTCCACAGTTGGTTTGATATGCAGAACCGGCGATGTTTGGTTTTCGTAGGGTTTCAAGTTCAGATATGCATTTTCTACGATAATCTTGGTGAAACATCTGTCCGAAGTATGCAGAAACATCAAGAGCGCTCGTTTCGAGCTATTTAATGCGAGAAACACGTTATCTGGTGTTTTCACCACTCCACAGTGCGTTTGATATGCAGAACCGGCGATATCTTGGTTTTTGTGGGGTTTCAAGCTGAGATATGCATTTTCTGCGATAATCTTGGTGAGACTTCTGTCCGAAGTATGCAGAATCATCCAGATCGCACTTTTCGAGCTATTTAATGCGAGAAACACGTTATCTGGTGTTTCCACCACTCCACAGTGCGTTTGAAATGCAGAACCGGCGATATCTTGGTTTTTGTGGGGTTTCAATCTGAGATATGCATTTTTTACGATAATCTTGGTGAGGCTTCTGTCCGAAGTATGCTTAATCATCGAGATCGCTCTTTTCGAGCTATTTAATGCGAGAAACACGTTAATCGGTGGTTTCAGCACTCCACAGTGCGTTTGATATGCAGAACCAGCGACATCTTGGTTTTTGTGGGGATTCAAGCTGAGATATGCAATTGCTGCGATAATCTTGGTGAGACCTCTGTCCGAAGTATGCAGAAACATCGAGATCGCTCTTTTCGACCTATTTAATGCGAGAAACACGTTGTCTGGTGTTTTCACCACTCCACAGTGCGTTTGATATGCAGAACCAGCGAAATCTTGGTTTTCGTGGGGTTTCAAGCTGAGATATGCATTTTTTACCATAATCATGGTGAGACTTCTGTCCGAAGTATGCAGAATACTCGAGATCGCACTTTTCGAGCTATTTAATGCGAGAAACACGTTATCTGGTGTTTTCAGCAATCCACAGTGCGTTTGATATGCAGAACCAGCGATATCTGGGTTTTCTTGGGGTTTCAAGCTGAGATATGCATTTTTTACGATAATCTTGATGAGACTTCTATCCGAAGTATGCTTAATCATCGAGATCGCTCGTTTGAACATATTAAATGCGAGAAACACGTTATCTGGTGTTTTCACAACTGCACAGTGCGTATGATATGCAGAACTGGCGATATCTTGGTTTTCGTGGGGTTTCAAGCTGAGATTTGCATTATCTGCGATAATTTTGGTGAGACTTCTGTCCGAAGTGTGCAGAATCATCGAGATCTCTCTTTTCGAGCTATTTAATGCAGAAACAAGTTATCTGGTGTTTGCACCACTCCACAGTGCGTTTGATATGCAGAACCAGCGATATCTTGGTTTTCGTGGGGTTTCAAGCTCAGATATGTATTTTCTGCGATAATCTTGGTGAGACTTCTGTCCGAAGTATGCAGAATCATCCAGATCGCTCTTTTCGAGCTATTTAATGCGAGAAACATGTTTTCTTGTGTTTTCTCCACACCACAATGCGTTTGATACGCAGAACCTGCGACATCTTGGTTTTCGTCGGGCTTCAAGCTGAGATATGCATTTTCTGCGATAATATTGGTGAGACTTCATTCACAAGTATGCAGAATCATCCCGAACGCTCTTTTCGAGCTTGTTAATGCGAGTAACACGTTTTCTGGTGTTTTCACCACTCCACAGTGTGTCTGATATGGAGAACCTGCGATATCTCGGTTTTCGTAGGGTTTCCAGTTGAGATATGTATTTTCTGCGATAATCTTGGTGAGTCTTCTATCCGAAGTATGCTTAATCATCGAGATCGCTCGTTTGGACATATTTAATGCGAGAAACACGTTATCTGGTGTTTTCACAACTCCACAGTGCGTATGATATGCAGAACTGGCGATATCTTGGTTTTCGTGGGGTTTCAAGCTGAGATTTGCATTATCTGCGATAATTTTGGTGAGACTTCTGTCCGAAGTGTGCAGAATCATCGAGATCTCTCTTTTCGAGCTATTTAATGCAGAAACAAGTTATCTGGTGTTTGCACCACTCCACAGTGCGTTTGATATGCAGAACCAGCGATATCTGGGTTTTCTTGGGGTTTCAAGCTGAGATATGCATTTTTTACGATAATCTTGATGAGACTTCTATCCGAAGTATGCTTAATCATCGAGATCGCTCGTTTGGACATATTTAATGCGAGAAACACGTTATCAGGTGTTTTCAGCACTCCACAGTGCGTTTGATATGCAGAACCAGCGATATCTGGGTTTTCTTGGGGTTTCAAGCTGAGATATGCATTTTTTACGATAATCTTGATGAGACTTCTATCCGAAGTATGCTTAATCATCGAGATCGCTCGTTTGGACATATTTAATGCGAGAAACACGTTATCTGGTGTTTTCACAACTCCACAGTGCGTATGATATGCAGAACTGGCGATATCTTGGTTTTCGTGGGGTTTCAAGCTGAGATTTGCATTATCTGCGATAATTTTGGTGAGACTTCTGTCCGAAGTGTGCAGAATCATCGAGATCGCTCTTTTCGAGCTATGTAATGCGAGAAACACGTTATCTGGTGTTTTGACCACTCCACAGTGCGTTTGATAAGTAGAGCCGCCGATAACTTGGTTTTCGTGGGTTTTCCAGCTGAAATATGCATTTTCTGCGATAATCTTGGTGTTTCAACTATGAGAAGTATGCAGAATCATCGAGAACGCTCTTTTCGAGCTAGTCAATGTGAGTAACTCGTTTTCTGGTGATTTCACCACTCCACAGTGTGTTTGATATAGAGAACCGGCGATATCTTGATTTTCGTGGTGTTTCCAGCTGAGATATGCATTTTCTGCGATAATCTTGGTGAGTCTTCTGTCAGAAGAATGCAGAATCATCTAGATCGCTCTTTTCGAGCTATTTAATGCGAGAAACACGTTATCTGGTGTTTTGACCACTCCACAGGGTGTCTGATATGCAGAACCGGCGATATCTTGGTTTTCGTGGGGTTTTCAGCTGAAATATGCATTTTCTGCGATAATCTTGGTGTTTCATCTATGAGAAGTATGCAGAATCATTCCGAACGCTCTTTTCGAGCTTGTTAATGCGAGTAACACGTTTTCTGGTGTTTTCACCACTCCACAGTGTGTCTGATATGGAGAACCTGCGATATCTTGGTTTTCGTAGGGTTTCCAGTTGAGATATGTATTTTCTGCGATAATCTTGGTGAGTCTTCTGTCAGAAGTATGCAGAATCATCTAGGTCGCTCTTTTCGAGCTATTTAATGCGAGAAACATGTTTTCTGGTGTTTTCACCACACCACAATGCGTTGGATACGCAGAACCTGCGACATCTTGGTTTTCGTCGGGCTTCAAGCTGAGATATGCATTTTCTGCGATAATCTTGGTGTTTCATCTATGAGAAGAGTGCAGAATCATCGAGAACGCTCTTTTCTAGCTAGTTAATGCGAGAAACACGTTTTCTGGTGTTTTCACCACTCCACAGTGCGTCTGATATGGAGAACCGTCGATATCTTGGTTTTCGTAGGGTTTCCAGCTGAGATATGCATTTTCTGCGATAATCTTGGTGAGTCTTCTGTCAGAAGTGTGCAGAATCATCTAGATCGCTCTTTTCGAGCCATTTAATGCGAGAAACACGTTTTGTGGTGTTTTGACCACTCCACAGTGCGTTTGATATGCAGAACCGGAGACATCTTGGTTTTCGTCGGGTTCCAAGCTGAGATAAGCATTTTCTACGATAATCTTGGTGAGACTTCTGTCAGAAGTTTGCCGAATCATCGAGAACGCTCTTTTCTAGCTAGTTAATGCGAGAAACACGTTTTGTGGTGTTTTGACCACTCCACAGTGCGTTTGATATGCAGAACCGGAGACATCTTGGTTTTCGTCGGGTTTCCAGCTGAGATATGCATTTTCTGCGATAATCTTGGTGGGTCTTTTGTCAGAAGTATGCAGAATCATCTAGATCGCGCTTTTCGAGCTATCTAATGCGAGAAACGCGTTATCTGGTGTTTTCACCACTCCACAGTTGGTTTGATATGCAGAACCGGCGATATTTTGGTTTTCGTCGGGTTTCAATCTGAGATATGCATTTTCTACGATAATCTTGGTGAAACGTCTGTCCGATGTATGCAGAAACATCGAGAGCGCTCTTTTCTAGCTATTTAATGCGAGAAACTCGTTTTCTGGTGTTTTCACCACTCCACAGTTCGTTGGATATGCAGAACCGGAGATATTTTGTTTTGCGTCGGGTTTCAAGCTGAGATATGCATTTTCTACGATAAGCTTGGTGAAACATCTGTCCGAAGTATGCAGAAACGTCGAGAGCGCTCTTTTCGAGCTATTTAATGCGAGAAACACGTTTTCTGGGGTTTTCACCACTCCACAGTTGGTTTAATATGCAGAACCGGCGATATTTTTGTTTTCGTCGGGTTTCAAGCTGAGATATGCATTTTCTGCGATAATCTTGGTGAGACTTCTGTCCGAAGTATGCTGAATCATCGAGATCGCTCTTTTCGAGCTAGTTAGTGCCTGAAACACGTTATCTGGTGTTTTCACCACTCCACAGTTCGTTGGATATGCAGAACAGTAGATATCTTGGTTTTCGTTGGGTTTCAAGCAGAGATATGCATTTTCTGCGATAATCTTGTTGAGACTTCTGTTCGAACTATGCAGAATCATCGAGATCGCTCGTTTCGAGCTATTTAATGCGATAAACACGTTATCTGGTGTTTTCACCACTCCACAGTTGGTTTGATATGCAGAACCGGCGATATTTTGGTTTTCGTCGGGTTTCAAGCTGAGATATGCATTTTCTACGATAATCTTGGTGAAACATGTGTCCGAAGTATGCAGAAACATCAATAGCACTCTTTTCGAGCTATTTAATGCGAGAAACTCGTTTTCTGGGGTTTTCACCACTCCACAGTTCGTTGGATATGCAGAACCGGAGATATCTTGGTTTTCGTGGGGTTTCAAGATGAGATATGCATTTCCTGCGATAATCTTGGTGAGACTTCTGTCCGAAGTTTGCTGAATCATCGAGATCGCTCGTTTCGAGCTATTTAATGCGATAAACACGTTATCTGGTGTTTTCACCACGCCACAGTGCGTTTGATATGCAGAACAGGCGATATCTTGATTTTCGTGGTGTTTCCAGATGAGATATGCATTTCCTGCAATAATCTTGGTGAGACTTCTGTCCGAAGTTTGCTGAATCATCGGGATCGCTCTTTTCGAGCTATTTAATGCGGGAAACACGTTCTCTGGTTGATTTCACCACTCCACAGTGCGTTTGATGTGCAGAACAGGCGATATCTTGATTTTCGTGGTGTTTCCAGCTGAGATATGCATTTTCTGCGATAATCTTGGTTGGTCTTTTGTCAGAAGTATGCATAATCATCTAGATCGCTCTTTTCGAGCTACTTAATGCACGTAACACGTTTTCTGGTGTTTTCACCACTCCACAGTACGTTTGACATGCAGAACCGGAGATATCTTGGTTTCGGTCGGGTTTCAAGCTGAGATATGCATTTTCTACGATAATCTTGGTGAAACGTCTGTCCGAAGTATGCAGAAACATCGAGAGCGCTCTTTTCTAGCTATTTAATGCGAGAAACTCGTTTTCTGGGGTTTTCACCACTCCACAGTTCGTTGGATATGCAGAACAGTAGATATCTTGGTTTTCGTTGGGTTTCAAGCAGAGATATGCATTTTCTGCGATAATCTTGTTGAGACTTCTGTTCGAACTATGCAGAATCATCGAGATCGCTCGTTTCGAGCTATTTAATGCGATAAACACGTTATCTGGTGTTTTCACCACTCCACAGTTCGTTGGATATGCAGAACCGGAGATATCTTGGTTTTCGTGGGGATTCAAGCTGGGATATGCATTTCCTGCGATAATCTTGGTGAGACTTCTGTCCGAAGTATGCTGAATCATCTAGAACGCTCTTTTCGAGCTATTTAATGCGAGAAACATGTTATATGGTGTTTTCACCACTCCACAGTGCGATTGATATGCAGAACAGTAGATATCTTGGTTTTCGTGGGGTTTCAAGATGAGATATGCATTTCCTGCGATAATCTTGGTGAGACTTCTGTCCGAAGTTTGCTGAATCATCGAGATCGCTCGTTTCGAGCTATTTAATGCGATAAACACGTTATCTGGTGTTTTCACCACGCCACAGTGCGTTTGATATGCAGAACAGGCGATATCTTGATTTTCGTGGTGTTTCCAGATGAGATATGCATTTTCTACGATAATCTTGGTGAACCATGTGTCCGAAGTATGCAGAAACATCAAGAGCACTCTTTTCGAGCTATTTAATGCGAGAAACTCGTTTTCTGGGGTTTTCACCACTCCACAGTTCGTTGGATATGCAGAACCGGAGATATCTTGGTTTTCGTGGGGTTTCAAGATGAGATATGCATTTCCTGCGATAATCTTGGTGAGACTTCTGTCCGAAGTTTGCTGAATCATCGAGATCGCTCGTTTCGAGCTATTTAATGCGATAAACACGTTATCTGGTGTTTTCACCACGCCACAGTGCGTTTGATATGCAGAACAGGCGATATCTTGATTTTCGTGGTGTTTCCAGATGAGATAAGCATTTTCTGCGATAATCTTGGTGGGTCTTTTGTCAGAAGTATGCAGAATCATCTAGATCGCGCTTTTCGAGCTATTTAATGCGAGAAACACGTTATCTGGTGTTTTCTCCACTCCACAGTGCGTTTGATATGCAGAACAGTACATATCTTGGTTTTCGTGGGGTTTCAAGCTGAGATATGCATTTTCTGCGATAATCTTGTTGAGACTTCTGTTCCAAGTATGCAGAATCATCGAGATCGCTCGTTTCGAGCTATTTAATGCGAGAAACACGTTATCTGGTGTTTTCACCACTCCACAGTTGGTTTGATATGCAGAACCGGCGATATTTTGGTTTTCGTCGGGTTTCAAGCTGAGATATGCATTTTCTACGATAATCTTGGTGAAACATCTGTCCGAAGTATGCAGAATCATCGAGATCGCTCTTTTCGTGCTAGTTAGTGCGAGAAACACGTTATCTGGTGTTTTCACCACTCCAGAGTGCGTTTGATATGCAGAACAGTAGATATCTTGGTTTTCGTTGGGTTTCAAGCAGAGATATGCATTTTCTGCGATAATCTTGTTGAGACTTCTGTTCGAACTATGCAGAATCATCGAGATCGCTCGTTTCGAGCTATTTAATGCGATAAACACGTTATCTGGTGTTTTCACCACTCCACAGTTCGTTGGATATGCAGAACCGGAGATATCTTGGTTTTCGTGGGGATTCAAGCTGGGATATGCATTTCCTGCGATAATCTTGGTGAGACTTCTGTCCGAAGTATGCTGAATCATCTAGAACGCTCTTTTCGAGCTATTTAATGCGAGAAACACGTTATATGGTGTTTTCACCACTCCACAGTGCGATTGATATGCAGAACAGTAGATATCTTGATTTTCGTGGTGTTTCCAGATGAGATATGCATTTCCTGCGATAATCTTGGTGAGACTTCTGTCCGAAGTTTGCTGAATCATCGAGAACGCTCGTTTCGAGCTATTTAATGCGATAAACACGTTATCTAGTGTTTTCACCACTCCACAGTTGGTTTGATATGCAGAACCGGCGATATTTTGGTTTTCGTCGGGTTTCAAGCTGAGATATGCATTTTCTACGATAATCTTGGTGAAACATGTGTCCGAAGTATGCAGAAACATCAAGAGCACTCTTTTCGAGCTATTTAATGCGAGAAACTCGTTTTCTGGGGTTTTCACCACTCCACAGTTCGTTGGATATGCAGAACCGGAGATATCTTGGTTTTCGTGGGGTTTCAAGATGAGATATGCATTTCCTGCGATAATCTTGGTGAGACTTCTGTCCGAAGTTTGCTGAATCATCGAGATCGCTCGTTTCGAGCTATTTAATGCGATAAACACGTTATCTGGTGTTTTCACCACGCCACAGTGCGTTTGATATGCAGAACAGGCGATATCTTGATTTTCGTGGTGTTTCCAGATGAGATAAGCATTTTCTGCGATAATCTTGGTGGGTCTTTTGTCAGAAGTATGCAGAATCATCTAGATCGCGCTTTTCGAGCTATTTAATGCGAGAAACACGTTATCTGGTGTTTTCACCACTCCACAGTTGGTTTGATATGCAGAACCGGCGATATTTTGGTTTTCGTCGGGTTTCAAGCTGAGATATGCATTTTCTACGATAATCTTGGTGAAACATCTGTCCGAAGTATGCAGAATCATCCAGATCGCTCTTTTCGAGCTAGTTAGTGCGAGAAACACGTTATCTGGTGTTTTCACCACTCCACAGTGCGTTTGATATGCAGAACAGTACATATCTTGGTTTTCGTGGGGTTTCAAGCTGAGATATGCATTTTCTGCGATAATCTTGTTGAGACTTCTGTTCCAAGTATGCAGAATCATCGAGATCGCTCGTTTCGAGCTATTTAATGCGATAAACACGTTATCTGGTGTTTTCACCACTCCACAGTTGGTTTGATATGCAGAACCGGCGATATTTTGGTTTTCGTCGGGTTTCAAGCTGAGATATGCATTTTCTACGATAATCTTGGTGAAACATGTGTCAGAAGTATGCAGAATCATCTAGATCGCGCTTTTCGAGCTATTTAATGCGAGAAACACGTTATCTGGTGTTTTCACCACTCCACAGTTCGTTGGATATGCAGAACCGGAGATATCTTGGTTTTCGTGGGGTTTCCAGCTGAAATATGCATTTTCTGCGATAATCTTGGTGTTTCACCTATGAGAAGTATGCAGAATCATCGAGAACGCTCTTTTCGAGCCAGTTAATGCGAGAAACACGTTTTCTGATGTTTTCAGCACTCCACAGTGCGTCTGATATGCAGAACCGGCGATATCTTGATATTCGTGGTGTTACCAGCTGAGATATGCATTTTCTGCGATAATCTTGGTGAGACTTCCGTTCGAAGTATGCTGAATCATCGGGATCGCTCTTTTCGAGCTATTTAATGCGAGAAACACGTTCTCTGGTTGTTTTCACCACTCCACAGTGCGTTTGATGTGCAGAACAAGCCATATCTTGATTTTCGTCGGGTTTCAAGCTGAGATATACATTTTCTTCGATAATCTTGGTGAAACATGTGTCCGAAGTATGTAGAAATATCAAGAGCGCTCTTTTCGAGCTATTTAATGCGAGAAACTCGTTTTCTGGGGTTTTCACCACTCCACAGTTCGTTGGATATGCAGAACCGGAGATATCTTGGTTTTCGTGGGGTTTCAAGATGAGGTATGCATTTTCTACGATAATCTTGGTGAAACATCTGTCCGAAATATGCAGAATCATCGAGATCGTTCTACTCGAGCCATTTAATGCGAGAAACACGTTCTCTGGTTGTTTTCACCACTCCACAGTGCGTTTGATATGCAGAACCGGCAACATCTTGATTATCGTGAGGTTTCAAGCTGAGATATGCATTTTCTGCGATAATATTGGTGAGACTTCTGTCCAAAGTATGCAGAATCATCGGGATCGCTCTTTTCGAGCTATTTAATGCGGGAAACACGTTCTCTGGTTGTTTTCACCACTCCACAGTGCGTTTCATGTGCAGAACAGGCCATATCTTGATTTTCGTCGGGTTTCAAGCTGAGATATGCATTTTCTACGATAATATTGGTGAAACATGTGTCCGAAGTATGCAGAAATATCAAGAGCGCTCTTTTCGAGCTATTTAATGCGAAAAAACCAGTTTTCTGGTGTTTTGAAAATACCACAGTGCGTTTGATATGCAGAAATTGCGAAATCTTGGTTTTCGACGGTTTTCATGCTGAGGTATGCATTTTTTGCGATAATCTTGGTGCGACTTCTGTCAGAAGTATGCAGAATCATCGAGATCGCTCTTTTCGAGCTATTTAATGCGAGAAACACGTTATCTGGTGTTTTCACCACTCCACAGTGCGTCTGATATGGAGAACCGGCGATATCTTGGTTTTCGTAGGGTTTCCAACTGAGATATGCATTTTCAACGATAATCTTGGTGAGTCTTCTGTCAGAAGAATGCAGAATCATCTAGAACGCTCGTTTCGAGCTATTTAATGCGAAAAAACCAGTTTTCTGGTGTTTTGAAAATACCACAGTGCGTTTGATATGCAGAAATTGCGAAATCTTGGTTTTCGACGGTTTTCATGCTGAGGTATGCATTTTCTGCGATAATCTTGGTGCGACTTCTGTCAGAAGTATGCACAATCATCGAGATCGCTCTTTTCGAGCTATTTAATGCGAGAAACACGTTATCTGGTGTTTTGACCACTCCACAGTGCGTTTGATATGTAGAGCCGCCGATAACTTGGTTTTCGTGGGGTTTCCAGCTGAAATATGCATTTTCTGCGATAATCTTGGTGTTTCATCTATGAGAAGTATGCAGAATCATCGAGAACGCTCTTTTCGAGCCAGTTAATGCGAGAAACACGTTTTCTGATGTTTTCAGCACTCCACAGTGCGTCTGATATGCAGAACCGGCGATATCTTGATTTTCGTGGTGTTACCAGCTGAGATATGCATTTTCTGCGATAATCTTGGTGAGACTTCAGTCAGAAGTATGCAGAATCACCTAGATCGCTCGTTTCGAGCTATTTAATGCGAGAAACACGTTATTTGGTTGTTTTCACCACTCCACAGTGCGTTTGATATGCAGAACCGGCGTCATCTTGATTTTCGTGGGGTTTCAAGCTGAGATATGCATTTTTTACGATAATCTTGGTGAGACTTCTGTCCGAACAATGCAGAAACATCGAGAGCGATCTTATCGAGCTATTTATTGCGAGAAACACGTTCTCTGGTTGTTTTCACCAATCCACAGTGCGTTTGATAGGCAGAACCGGCGATATCTTCATTTTCGTGGTGATTCGAGGTGCGATATGCATTTTCTGCGATAATCTTGGTGGGTCTTTTGTCAGGAGGATGCAGAATCATCTAGACCGCTCTTTTCGAGCGATTTAATGCGAGAAACACGTTATCTGGTGTTTTCACCACTCCACAGTGCGTTTGATATGCAGAACCGGCAACATCTTGATTTTCGTGAGGTTTCGAGCTGAGATATGCATTTTCTGCGATAATATTGGTGAGACTTCAGTCAGAAGTATGCAGAATCATCTAGATCGCTCTTTTCGAGCTACTTAATGCACGAAACACGTTTTCTGGTGTTTTCACCACTCCACGATACGTTTGATGTGCAGAACCGGAGATAACTCGGTTTCGGTCGGGTTTCAAGCTGAGATATGCATTTTCTACGATAATCTTGGTGAGACTTCTGTCAGAAGCATGCAGGATCTTCGAGAACGCTCTTTTCGAGCTACTTAATGCGAGAAACACGTTTTCTGGTGTTTTCACCACTCCACAGTGCGTTTGATATGCAGAACCGGCGACATCTTGGTTTTCGTCGGGTTTCAAGCTGAGATATGCATTTTCTACGATAAGCTTGGTGAAACATCTGTCCAAAGTATGCAGAAACATCGAGAGCGCTCTTTTCGAGCTACTTAATGCGAGAAACACGTTTTTTGGGGTTTTCACTACTCCACAGTTCGTTGGATATGCTGGACCGGAGATATCTTGGTTTCCGTGGGGTTTCAAGCTGAGATATGCATTCCCTGCGATAATCTTGGTGACACTTCTGTCCGAAGTATGCTGAATCATCTAGATCGCTCTTTTCGAGCTATTTAATGCGAGAAACACGTTCTCTGGTTGTTTTCACCACTCCACAGTGCGTTTGATATGCAGAACCGGCAACATCTTGATTTTCGTGAGGTTTCGAGCTGAGATATGCATTTTCTACGATAACCCTGGTGAGACTTCTGTCAGAAGTATGCAGAATCTTCGAGAACGCTCTTTTCGAGCTACTTAATGCGCGAAACACGATTTCTGGTGTTTTCACCACTCCACGGTACGTTTGATGTGTAGAACCGGAGATAACTCGGTTTTCGTCGGGTTTCAAGCTGAGATATGCATTTTCTACGATAATCTTGGTGAGACTTCTGTCAGAAGTATGCAGGATCTTCGAGAACGCTCTTTTCGAGCTATTTAATGCGAGAAACACTTTATCTGGTGTTTTCACCACTCCACAGTGCGTTTGATATGCGGAAACTGCGATATCTTCGTTTTCGTGGGGTTTCCAGCTGAGACATGCATTTTCTGCGATAATCTTGGATATTCTTCTGTGAGAAGTATGGAGAATCACTGAAATCGCAGTTTTCGTGCTATTGAATGCGAAAAACACGTTTTATGGTGTTTTCAGCACTCCACAGTGCGTTTCATATGCGGAAACTGCGATATCTTCGGTTTCATTGGGTTTCCAGATGAGATATGCATTTTCTACGATAATCTTGGATATTCTTCTGTGAGACGTTTGCAGAATCACAGAAATCGCTCTATTCGAGCTACTTAATGCGAGAAGCACGTTTTCTGGTGTTTTCACCACTCCACAGTGCGTTTCATATGCAGAACCGGCGACATCTTGGTTTTCGTCGGGTTTCAAGCTGAGATATGCATTTTCTACGATAAGCTTGGTGAAACATCTGTCCAAAGTATGCAGAAACATCGAGAGCGCTCTTTTCGAGCTACTTAATGCGAGAAACACGATTTCTGGGGTTTTCACCACTCCACAGTTCGTTGGATATGCAGAACCGGAGATATCTTGGTTTTCGTGGGGTTTTCAGCTGAAATATGCATTTCCTGCGATAATCTTGGTGACACTTCTGTCCGAAGTATGCTGAATCATCTAGATCGCTCGTTTCGAGCTATTTAATGCGAGAAACACGTTATCTGGTGTTTTCACCACTCCACAGTGCGTTTGATATGCAGAACCAGCGATATCTTGGTTTTCGTGGGGTATCAAGCTGAGATATGCATTATCTGCGATAATATTGGTGCGACTTCAGTCAGAAGTATGCAGAATCATCTAGATCGCTCTTTTCGAGCTATTTAATGCGAGAAACACGTTATCTGGTGTTTAGACCACTCCACAGTTGGTTTGATATGCAGAACCGGCGATATTTTGGTTTTCGTCGGGTTTCAAGCTGGGATATGCATTTTCTACGATAATCTTGGTGAAACATCTGTCCGAAGTATGCAGAAACGTCGAGAGCGCTCTTTTCGAGCTATTTAATGCGAGAAACACTTTTCTGGGGTTTTCACCACTCCACAGGTCCTTGGATATGCAGAACAGTAGATATCTTCGTTTTCGTGGGGTTTCAAGCAGAGATATGCATTTTCTTCGATAATCTTGGTTGGTCTTTTGTCAGAAGTATGCAGAATCATCTAGATCGCTCTTTTCGAGCTACTTAATGCACGTAACACGTTTTCTGGTGTTTTCACCACTCCACAGTACGTTTGACATGCAGAACCGGAGATATCTTGGTTTCGGTCGGGTTTCAAGCTGAGATATGCATTTTCTACGATAATCTTGGTGACACATCTGTCCGAAGTATGCAGAAACATCGAGAGCGCTCTTTTCGAGCTATTTAATGCGAGAAACTCGTTTTTTGGGGTTTTCACCACTCCACAGTTCGTTGGATATGCAGAACCGGAGATATTTTGGTTTTCGTCGGGTTTCAAGCTGAGATATGCATTTTCTACGATAAGCTTGGTGAAACATCTGTCCGAAGTATGCAGAAACGTCGAGAGCGCTCTTTTCGAGCTATTTAATGCGAGAAACACGTTTTCTGGGGTGTTCACCACTCCACAGTTCGTTGGATATGCAGAACAGTAGATATCTTGGTTTTCGTGGGGTTTCAAGCAGAGATATGCATTTTCTACGATAATCTTGGTTAGACTTCTGTCAGAAGTTTGCAGAATCATCTAGATCGCTCGTTTCGAGCTATTTAATGCGAAGAAACTAGTTTTCTAATGTTTTCAACATTCCACAGTGCGTTTGATATGCAGAACCGGCGATATTTTGGTTTTCGTCGGGTTTCAAGCTGAGATATGCATTTTCTACGATAAGCTTGGTGAAACATCTGTCCGAAGTATGCAGAAACGTCGAGAGCGCTCTTTTCGAGCTATTTAATGCGAGAAACACGTTTCTCTGGGGATTTCACCACTCCACAGTTCGTTGGATATGCAGAACAGTAGATATCTTGGTTTTCGTGGGGTTTCAAGCAGAGATATGCATTTTCTGCGATAATCTTGGTGAGACTTCTGTCCGAAGTTTGCTAAATCATCGGGATCGCTCTTTGCGAGCTATTTAATGCGAGAAACACGTTCAGTGGTTGTTTTCACCACTCCACAGTGCGTTTGATATGCAGAACAGTACATATCTTGGTTTTCGTGGGGTTTCAAGCTGAGATATGCATTTTCTGCGATAATCTTGTTGAGACTTCTGTCCGAAGTATGCCGAATCATCGAGATCGCTCGTTTCGAGCTATTTAATGCGAGAAACGCGTTATCTGGTGTTTTCACCACTCCACAGTTGGTTTGATATGCAGAACCGGCGATATTTTTGCTTTCGTCGGGTATCAAGCTGAGATATGCATTTTCTACGATAATCTTGGTGAAACATCTGACCGAAGTATGCAGAAACATCAAGAGCGCTCTTTTCGAGCTATTTAATGCGAGAAACTCGTTTTCTGGTGTTTTCACCACTCCACAGTGCGTTTGATATGCAGAACCGGCGATATCTTTGTTTTCGTGGGGTTTCAAGATGAGATATGCATTTTCTGCGATAATCTTGGTGAGACTTCTGTCCGAAGTATGCTGAATCATCTAGATCGCGCTTTTCGAGCTAGTTAGTGCGAGAAACACGTTATCTGGTGTTTTCACCACTCCACAGTGCTTTTGATATGCAGAACAGTACATATCTTGGTTTTCGTGGGGTTTCAAGCTGAGATATGCATTTTCTGCGATAATCTTGTTGAGACTTCTGTTCCAACTATGCAGAATCATCGAGATCGCTCGTTTCGAGCTATTTAATGCGATAAACACGTTATCTGATGTTTTGACCACTCCACAGTGCGTTTGATATGTAGAGCCGCCGATAACTTGGTTTTCGTGGGGTTTCCAGCTGAAATATGCATTTTCTGCGGTAATCTTGGTGTTTCATCTATGAGAAGTATGCAGAATCATCGAGAACGCTCTTTTCGAGCTATTTAATGCGAGAAACACGTTTTCTGGTGTTTTCACCACACCACAGTGCGTTTGATATGCAGAACCGGAGATATCTTTGTTTTCGTGGGGTTTCAAGATGAGATATGCATTTTCTGCGATAATCTAGGTGAGACTTCTGTCCGAAGTATGCTGAATCATCGAGATCGCTCTTTTCGAGCTAGTTAGTGCCTGAAACACGTTATCTGGTGTTTTCACCACTCCACAGTTCGTTGGATATGCAGAACAGTAGATATCTTGGTTTTCGTGGGGTTTCAAGGTGAGATATGCATTTCCTGCGATAATCTTGGTGAGACTTCTGTCCGAAGTTTGCTGAATCATCGGGATCGCTCTTTTCGAGCTATTTAATGCGAGAAACACGTTCTCTGGTTGTTTTCACCACTCCACAGTGCGTTTGATATGCAGAACAGGCGATATCTTGATTTTCGTGCTGTTTCCAGATGAGATAAGCATTTTCTGCGATAATCCTGGTGGGTCTTTTGTCAGAAGTATGCAGAATCATCTAGATAGCGCTTTTCGAGCTATATAATGCGAGAAACACGTTATCTGGTGTTTTCACCACTCCACAGTTGGTTTGATATGCAGAACCGGCGATATTTTGGTTTTCGTCGGGTTTCAAGCTGAGATATTCAATTTCTACGACAATCTTAGTGAAACATGTGTCCGAAGTATGCAGAAACATCAAGAGCGCTCTTTTCGAGCTATTTAGTGCGAGAAACTCGTTCTCTGGTTGTTTTCACCACTCCACAGTGCGTTTGATATGCAGAACAGGCGATATCTTGATTTTCGTGGTGTTTCCAGATGAGATATGCATTTCCTGCTATAATCTTGGTGAGACTTCTGTCCGAAGTTTGCTGAATCATAGGGATCGCGCTTTTCGAGCTATTTAATGCGAGAAACACGTTATCTGGTGTTTTCACCACTCCACAGTTGGTTTGATATGCAGAACCGGCGATATTTTGGTTTTCGTCGGGTTTCAAGCTGAGATATGCATTTTCTACGATAAGCTTGGTGAAACATCTGTCCGAAGTATGCAGAAACGTCGAGAGCGCTCTTTTCGAGCTATTTAATGCGAGAAACACTTTTCTGGGGTTTTCACCACTCCACAGGTCCTTGGATATGCAGAACAGTAGATATCTTCGTTTTCGTGGGGTTTCAAGCAGAGATATGCATTTTCTGCGATAATCTTGGTGAGACTTCTGTTAGAAGTATGCAGAATCATCGAGATCGCACGTTTCGAGCTATTTAATGCGAGAAACACGTTATCTGGTGTTTTCACCACTCCACAGTTGGTTTGATATGCAGAACCGGCGATATTTTGGTTTTCGTCGGGTTTCAAGCTGAGATATGCATTTTCTACGATAAGCTTGGTGAAACATCTGTCCGAAGTATGCAGAAACGTCGAGAGCGCTCTTTTCGAGCTATTTAATGCGAGAAACACTTTTCTGGGGTTTTCACCACTCCACAGGTCCTTGGATATGCAGAACAGTAGATATCTTCGTTTTCGTGGGGTTTCAAGCAGAGATATGCATTTTCTTCGATAATCTTGGTTGGTCTTTTGTCAGAAGTATGCAGAATCATCTAGATCGCTCTTTTCGAGCTATTTAATGCACGTAACACGTTTTCTGGTGTTTTCACCACTCCACAGTACGTTTGACATGTAGAACCGGAGATATCTTGGTTTCGGTCGGGTTTCAAGCTGAGATATGCATTTTCTACGATAATCTTGGTGAAACATTTGTCCGAAGTATGCAGAAACATCGAGAGCGCTCTTTTCGAGCTATTTAATGCGAGAAACTCGTTTTTTGGGGTTTTCACCACTCCACAGTTCGTTGGATATGCAGAACCGGAGATATTTTGGTTTTCGTCGGGTTTCAAGCTGAGATATGCATTTTCTACGATAAGCTTGGTGAAACATCTGTCCGAAGTATGCAGAAACGTCGAGAGCGCTCTTTTCGAGCTATTTAATGCGAGAAACACGTTTTCTGGGGTGTTCACCACTCCACAGTTCGTTGGATATGCAGAACAGTAGATATCTTGGTTTTCGTGGGGTTTCAAGCAGAGATATGCATTTTCTACGATAATCTTGGTTAGACTTCTGTCAGAAGTTTGCAGAATCATCCAGATCGCTCGTATCGAGCTATTTAATGCGAAGAAACTAGTTTTCTAATGTTTTCAACATTCCACAGTGCGTTTGATATGCAGAACCGGCGATATTTTGGTTTTCGTCGGGTTTCAAGCTGAGATATGCATTTTCTACGATAAGCTTGGTGAAACATCTGTCCGAAGTATGCAGAAACGTCGAGAGCGCTCTTTTCGAGCTATTTAATGCGAGAAACACGTTTCTCTGGGGTTTTCACCACTCCACAGTTCGTTGGATATGCAGAACAGTAGATATCTTGGTTTTCGTGGGGTTTCAAGCTGAGATATGCATTTTCTGCGATAATCTTGTTGAGACTTCTGCCCGAAGTATGCCGAATCATCGAGATCGCTCGTTTCGAGCTATTTAATGCGAGAAACGCGTTATCTGGTGTTTTCACCACTCCACAGTTGGTTTGATATGCAGAACCGGCGATATTTTTGTTTTCGTCGGGTTTCAAGCTGAGATATGCATTTTCTACGATAATCTTGGTGAAACATCTGACCGAAGTATGCAGAAACATCAAGAGCGCTCTTTTCGAGCTATTTAATGCGAGAAACTCGTTTTCTGGTGTTTTCACCACTCCACAGTGCGTTTGATATGCAGAACCGGCGATATCTTTGTTTTCGTGGGGTTTCAAGATGAGATATGCATTTTCTGCGATAATCTTGGTGTTTCATCTATGAGAAGTATGCAGAATCATCGAGATCGCTCTTTTCGAGCTAGTTAATGCGAGAAACACGTTTTCTGGTGTTTTCATCACCCCACAGTGCGTTTGATATGCAGAACCGGCGGCATCGTGGTTTTCGTCGGGTTTCAAGCTGAGATATGCATTTTCTGCGATAATATTGGTGAGACTTCAGTCAGAAGTATGCAGAATCACCTAGATCGCTCGTTTCGAGCTATTTAATGCGAGAAACACGTTATCTGGTTGTTTTCACCACTCCACTGTGCGTTTGATATGCAGAACCGGCGTCATCTTGATTTTCGTGAGGTTTCAAGCTGAGATATGCATTTTCTGCGATAATATTGGTGAGACTTCTGTCCGAAGTATGCAGAATCATCGATATCGCTCTTTTCGAGCTATTTAATGCGATAAACACGTTATCTGGTGTTTTCACCACTCCACAGTGCGTTTGATATGCAGAACAGTACATATCTTGGTTTTCGTGGGGTTTCAAGCTGAGATATGCATTTTCTGCGATAATCTTGTTGAGACTTCTGTTCCAACTATGCAGAATCATCGAGATCGCTCGTTTCGAGCTATTTAATGCGATAAACACGGTATCTGGTGTTTTCACCACTCCACAGTTGGTTTGATATGCAGAACCGGCGATATTTTGGTTTTCGTGGTGTTTCCCGCTGAGATATGCATTTTCTGCGATAATCTTGGTGAGACTTCTGTCCGAAGTTTGCTGAATCATCGGGATCGCTCTTTTCGAGCTAGTTAGTGCGAGAAACACGTTATCTGGTGTTTTCACCACTCCACAGTTCGTTGGATATGCAGAACCGGAGATATTTTGGTTTTCGTCGGGTTTCAAGCTGAGATATGCATTTTCTACGATAAGCTTGGTGAAACATCTGTCCGAAGTATGCAGAAACGTCGAGAGCGCTCTTTTCGAGCTATTTAATGCGAGAAACACGTTTTCTGGGGTTGTCACCACTCCACAGTTCGTTGGATATGCAGAACAGTAGATATCTTGATTTTCGTGGGGTTTCAAGCAGAGATATGCATTTTCTGCGATAATCTTGGTGAGACTTCTGTTAGAAGTATACAGAATCATCGAGATCGCACGTTTCGAGCTATTTAATGCGAGAAACACGTTATCTGGTGTTTTCACCACTCCACAGTTGGTTTGATATGCAGAACCGGCGATATTTTGGTTTTCGTGGTGTTTCCCGCTGAGATATGCATTTTCTGCGATAATCTTGGTGAGACTTCTGTCCGAAGTATGCAGAATCATCCAGAACGCTCTTTTCGAGATAGTTAATGCCAGAAACACGTTATCTGGTTGTTTTCACCACTCCACAGTGCGTTTGATATGCAGAACCGGCGTCATCTTGATTTTCGAGAGGTTTCAAGATGAGATATGCATTTTCTGCGATAATATTGGTTAGACTTCTGTCCGAAGTATGCAGAATTATCGATATCGCTCTTTTCGAGCTATTTAATGCGAGAAACACGTTATCTGGTGTTTTGACCACTCCACAGTGCGTTTGATATGTAGAGCCGCCGATAACTTGGATTTCGTGGGGTTTCCAGCTGAAATATGCATTTTCTGCGATAATCTTGGTGTTTCATCCATGAGAAGTATGCAGAATCATCGAGAACTCTCTTTTCGAGCTAGTTAATGCGAGAAACACGTTTTCTGGTGTTTTGACCACTCCACAGTGCGTTTGATATCTAGAGCCGCCGATAACTTGGTTTTCGTGGGGTTTCCAGCTGAAATATGCATTTTCTGCGATAATCTTGGTGTATCATCTATGAGAAGTATGCAGAATCATCAAGAACGCTCTTTTCGAGATAGTTAATGCGAGAAACACGTTTTCTGGTGTTTTAACCACTCCACAGTGCGTCTGATATGGAGAACCGTCGATATCTTGGTTTTCGTAGGGTTTCCAGCAGAGATATGCATTTTCTGCGATTATCTTGGTGAGACTTCAGTCAGAAGTATGCAGAATCACTTAGATCGCTCGTTTCGAGATATTTAATGCGAGAAACACGTTATCTGGTTGTTTTCACCACTCCACTGTGCGTTTGATATGCAGAACCGGCTTCATCTTGATTTTCGGGAGGTTTCAAGATGAGATATGCATTTTCTGCGATAATATTGGTGAGACTTCTGTCCGAAGTATGCAGAATTATCGATATCGCTCTTTTCGAGCTATTTAATGCGAGAAACACGTTATCTGGTGCTTTGATCACTCCACAGTGCGTTTGATATGTAGAGCCGCCGATAACTTGGTTTTCGTGGGGTTTCCAGCTGAAATATGCATTTTCTGCGATAATCTTGGTGTTTCATCTATGAGAAGTATGCAGAATCACCGAGAACGCTCTTTTCGAGCTAGTTAATGCGAGAAACACGTTTTCTGGTGTTTTAACCACTCCACAGTGCGTCTGATATGCAGAACCGGCGATATCTTGATTTTCGTGGTGTTTCCAGCTGAGATATGCATTTTCTGCGATAGTCTTGGTGAGACTTCAGTCAGAAGTATGCACAATCATCTAGATCGTTCGTTTCGAGCTATTTAATGCGAGAAACACGTTATCTGGTTGTTTTCACCACTCCATAGTGCGTTTGATATGCAGAACCGGCGACATCTTGATTTTCGTGAGGTTTCTAGCTGAGATATGCATTGTCTGCGATGATATTGGTGAGACTTCAGTCAGAAGTATGCAGAATCATCTAGATCGCTCGTTTCGAGGAATTTAATGCGAGAAACACGTTTTCTGGTGTATTCACCACTCCACAGTACGTTAGACATGCAGAACCGGAGATATCTTCGTTTCGGTCGGGTTTCAAGCTGAGATATGCATTTTCTACGATAATATTGGTGAGTCTTCTGTCAGAAGTATGCAGAATCACCTAGATTGCTCTTTTCGAGATATTTAATGCGAGAAACACGTTTTCTGGTGTTTTCACCACTCCACAGTGCGTTTGATATGTAGAGCCGCCGATAACTTGGTTTTCGTGGGGTTTTCAGCTGAAATATGCATTTTCTGCGATAATCTTGGTGTTTCATCTATGAGAAGTATGCAGAATCATCGAGATCGCTCTTTTCGAGATAGTTAATGCGAGAAACACGTTTTCTGGTGTTTTCACCACTCCACAGTGCGTCTGATATGGAGAACCGGCGATATCTTGGTTTTCGTAGGGTTTCCAGCTGAGATATGCATTTTCTGCGATAATCTTGGTGAGTCTTCTGTCAGAAGTATGCAGAATCATCTAGATCGCACTGTTCGAGCTATTTAATGCGAGAAACACGTTTTCTGGTTTTTTCTCCACCCCACAGTGCGTTTGATATGCAGAACCGGCGACATCTTGATTTTCGTGATGTTTCTAGCTGAGATATGCATTTTCTGCGATAATATTGGTTAGACTGCTGTCCGAAGTATGCAGAATCATCGAGATCGCACTTTTCGAGCTATTTAATGCGAGAAAATCGTTTTCTGGTGTTTTCACCACTCCACAGTACGTTTGACATGCAGAACCGGAGATATCTTCGTTTCGGTCGGGTTTCAAGCTGAGATATGCATTTTCTACGATAATATTGGTGAGTCTTCTGTCAGAAGTATGCAGAATCACCTAGATTGCTCTTTTCGAGATATTTAATGCGAGAAACACGTTTTCTGGTGTTTTCACCACTCCACAGTACGTTTGATGTGCAGAACCGGAGATATCTCGGTTTTCGTGAGGTTTCAAGCTGAGATATGCACTTTCTGCGATAATATTGGTGAGACTTCTGTCCGAAGTATGCAGAATCATCGATATCGCTCTTTTCGAGCTATTTAATGCGAGAAACACGTTATCTGGTGTTTTGACCACTCCACAGTGCGTTTGATATGTAGAGCCGCCGATAACTTGGTTTTCGTGGGGTTTTCAGCTGAAATATGCATTTTCTGCGATAATCTTGGTGTTTCATCTATGAGAAGTATGCAGAATCATCGAGATCGCTCTTTTCGAGATAGTTAATGCGAGAAACACGTTTTCTGGTGTTTTCACCACTCCACAGTGCGTCTGATATGGAGAACCGGCGATATCTTGGTTTTCGTAGGGTTTCCAGCTGAGATATGCATTTTCTGCGATAATCTTGGTGAGTCTTCTGTCAGAAGAATGCAGAATCATCGAGATCGCTCTTTTCGAGCTATTTAATGCGAGAAACACGTTATCTGGTGTATTGACCACTCCACACTGCGTTTGATATGCAGAACCGGCAATATCTTGATTTTCGTGGTGTTTCCAGCTGTGATATGCATTTTCTGCGATAATCTTGGAGAGTCTTCTGTCAGAAGTATGCAGAATCATCTAGATCGCTCTTTTCGAGCTATTTAATGCGAGAAACACGTTTTCTGGTGTATTCACCACTCCACTGTACGTTTGACATGCAGAACCGGAGATATTTTGGTTTCGGTCGAGTTTCAAGCTGCGATATGCATTTTCTACGATAATATTGGTGAGACCTCAGTCAGAAGTATGCAGAATCTTCGAGAACGCTCTTTTCGAGCTACTTAATGCGAGAAACACCTTTTCTGGTGTTTTCACCACTCCACAGTACGTGTGATATGCAGAACCGGCAATATCTTGATTTTCGTGGTGTTTCCAGCTGTGATATGCATTTTCTGCGATAAGAATTGTGAGACTTCTGTCCGAAGTATGCAGAATCATCGATATCGCTCTTTTCGAGCTACTTAATGCGAGAAACACGTTTTCTGGTGTATTCACCACTCCACTGTACGTTTGACATGCAGAACAGGAGATATTTTGGTTTCGGTCGAGTTTCAAGCTGCGATATGCATTTTCTACGATACTATTGGTGAGACCTCAGTCAGAAGTATGCAGAATCTTCGAGAACGCTCTTTTCGAGCTACTTAATGCGAGAAACACCTTTTCTGGTGTTTTCACCACTCCACAGTACGTGTGATATGCAGAACCGGCTACATCTTGGTTTTCGTCGGGTTTCAAGCTGAGATATGCACTTTCTGCGATAATCTTGGTGAGTCTTCTGTCAGAAGTATGCAGAATCATCTAGATCGCTCTTTTCGAGCCAGTTAATGCGAGAAACACGTTTTCTGGTGTTTTCAGCACTCCACAGTGCGTCTGATATGCAGAACCGGCGATATCTTGATTTTCGTGGTGTTACCAGCTGAGATATGCATTTTCTGCGATAATCTTGGTGAGACTTCAGTCAGAAGTATGCAGAATCATCTAGATCGTTCGTTTCGAGCTATTTAATGCGAGAAACACGTTCTCTGGTTGTTTTCACCACACCACAGTGCGTTTGATATGCAGAACCGGTGACATCTTTGATTTCGTCGGGGTTCAAGTTGAGATATGCATTTTCTACGATAATCTTGGTGAAACATCTGTCCGAAGTATGCAGAAACATCGAGAGCGCTCCTTTCGAGCTACTCAATGCGCGAAACACGTTTTCTGGTGTTTTCACCACTCCACGGTACGTTTGATGTGCAGAACCGGAGATAACTCGGTTTTCGTCGGGTTTCAAGCTGAGATATGCATTTTCTACGATAATCTTGGTGAGACTTCTGTCAGAAGTATGCAGGATCTTCGAGAACGCTCTTTTCGAGCTATTTATTGCGCGAAACACGTTTTCTGGTGTTTTCACCACTCCACGGTACGTTTGATGTGCAGAACCGGAGATAACTCGGTTTTCGTCGGGTTTCAAGCTGAGATATGCATTTTCTACGATAATCTTGGTGAGACTTCTGTCAGAAGTATGCACTATCTTCGAGATCGCTCTTTTCGAGCTATTTAATGCGAGAAACACGTTCTCTGGTTGTTTTCACCAATCCACAGTGCGTTTGATATGCAGAACCGGCGACATCTTTGATTTCGTCGGGGTTCAAGTTGAGATATGCATTTTCTACGATAATCTTGGTGAGACTTCTGTTAGAAGTATGCAGAATCATCGAGATCGCACTTTTCGAGCTATTTAATGCGAGAAACTCGTTTTCTGGTGTTTTCACCACTCCACAGTACGTTTGACATGCAGAACCGGAGATATCTTGGTTTCGGTCGGATTTCAAGCTGAGATATGCATTTTCTACGATAATCCTGGTGAGACTTCTGTCAGAAGAATGCAGAATCTTCGAGAACGCTCTTTTCGAGATACATAATGCGCGAAACACGTTTTCTGGTGTTTTCACCACTCCACGGTACGTTTGATGTGCAAAACCGGAGATAACTCGGTTTTCGTCGAGTTTCAAGCTGAGATATGCATTTTCTACGATAAGCTTAGTGTAACATCTGTCCGAAGTATGCAGAAACGTCGAGAGCGCTCTTTTCGAGCTATTTAATGCGAGAAACACGTTTTCTGGGGTTTTCACCACTCCACAGTTCGTTGGTAATGCAGAACAGTAGATATCTTGGTTTTCGTGGGGTTTCAAGCAGAGATATGCATTTTCTGCGATAATCTTGGTGAGACTTCTGTTAGAAGTATGCAGAATCATCGAGATCGCACTTTTCGAGCTATTTAATGCGAGAAACTCGTTTTCTGGTGTTTTCACCACTCCACAGTGCGTTTGATATGCAGAACCGGCGACATCTTTGATTTCGTCGGGGTTCAAGCTGAGATATGCATTTTCTATGATAATCTTGTTGAGACTTCTGTCCGATGTATGCAGAATCATCGAGATCGCTCTTTTCGAGCTATTTAATGCGAGAAACACGTTCTCTGGTTGTTTTCACCACTCCACAGTGCGTTTGATATGCAGAACCGGCGATATCTTGATTTGCGTGGTGTTTCCAGCTGAGATATGCATTTTCTGCGATAATATTGGTGAGACTTCAGTCAGAAGTATGCAGAATCATCTAGATCGCTCTTTTCGAGCTACTTAATGCACGAAACACGTTTTCTGGTGTTTTCACCACTCCACAGTACGTTTGACATGCAGAACCGGAGATATCTTGGTTTCGGTCGGGTTTCAAGCTGAGATATGCATTTTCTACGATAATCCTGGTGGACTTCTGTCAGAAGTACGCAGAATCTTCGAGAACGCTCTTTTCGAGCTACTTAATGCGCGAAACAGGTTTTCTGGTGTTTTGGCCACTCCACGGTACGTTTGATGTGCAGAACCGGAGATAACTCGGTTTTCGTCGGGTTTCAAGCTGAGATATGCACTTCCTGCGATAATCTTGGTGAGACTTCTGTCCGAAGTTTGCTGAATCATCGGGATCGCTCTTTTCGAGCTATTTAATGCGAGAAACACGTTCTCTGGTTGTTTTCACCACTCCACAGTGCGTTTGATATGCAGAACCGGCAACATCTTGATTTTCGTGAGGTTTCGAGCTGAGATATGCATTTTCTGCGATAATCTTGGTGAGACTTCTGTCCGATGTATGCAGAAACATCGAGAGCGCTCTTTTCGAGCTATTTAATGCGAGAAACACGTTATCTGGTGTTTTCACCACTCCACAGTGCGTTTGATATGCAGAACCGGCGACATCTTGATTTTCGTGAGGTTTCTAGCTGAGATATGCATTTTCTGCGATAATATTGGTGAGACTTCAGTCTGAAGTATGCAGAATCACCTAGATCGCTCTTTTCGAGCTATTTAATGTGAGAAACACGTTTTCTGGTGTATTCACCACTCCACTGTACGTTTGACATGCAGAACCGGAGATATCTTGGTTTCGGTCGAGTTTCAAGCTGAGATATGCATTTTCTACGATAATATTGGTGAGACCTCTGTCAGATGTATGCAGAATCTTCGATATCGCTCTTTTCGAGCTATTTAATGCGAGAAACACGTTATCTGGTGTTTTGACCACTCCACAGTGCGTTTGATATGTAGAGCCGCCGATAACTTGGTTTTCGTGGGGTTTCCAGCTGAAATATGCATTTTCTGCGATAATCTTGGTGTTTCATCTATGAGAAGTATGCAGAATCATCGAGAACGCTCTTTTCGAGCTAGTTAATGCGAGAAACACGTTATCTGGAGTTTTGACCACTCCACAGTGCGTTTGATATGTAGAGCCGCCGATCACTTGGTTTTCGTGGGGTTTCCAGCTGAAATATGCATTTTCTGCGATAATCTTGGTGTTTCATCTACGAGAAGTATGCAGAATCATCGAGATCGCTCTTTTCGAGCTAGTTAATGCGAGAAACACGTTTTCTGGTGTTTTCAACATTCCACAGTGCGTCTGATATGCAGAACCGACGATATCTTGGTTTTCGTCGGGTTTCAAGCTGCAATATGCATTTTCTGCGATAATCTTGGTGTTTCCTCTATGAGAAGTATGCAGAATCATCGAGAACGCTCTTTTCGAGATAGTTAATGCGAGAAACACGTTTTCTGGTGTTTTCAACATTCCACAGTGCGTCTGATATGCAGAACCGACGATATCTTGGTTTTCGTCGGGTTTCAAGCTGAGATATGCATTTTCTGCGATAATATTAGTGAGACTTCAGTCAGAAGTATGCAGCATCACCTAGATCGCTCGTTTCGAGCTATTTAATGCGAGAAACACGTTAGCTGGTTGTTTTCACCACTCCACAGTGCGTTTGATATGCAGAACCGGCGTCATCTTGATTTTCGTGAGGTTTCAAGCTGCGATATGCATTTTCTGCGATAATATTGGTGAGACTTCTGTCCGAAATATGCAGAATTATCGATATCGCTCTTTTCGAGCTATTTAATGCGAGAAACACGTTATCTGGTGTTTTGACCACTCCACAGTACGTTTGATATGTAGAGCCGCCGATAACTTGGTTTTCGTGGGGTTTCCAGCTGAAATATGCATTTTCTGCGATAATCTTGGTGTTTCATCTATGAGAAGTATGCAGAATCATCGAGAACGCTCTTTTCGAGCTTGTTAAAGCGAGAAACACGTTTTCTGGTGTTTTAACCACTCCACAGTGCGTCTGATATGGAGAACCGGCGATATCTTGGTTTTCGTCGGGTTTCAAGCTGAGATATGCATTTTCTGCGATAATATTGGTGAGACTTCAGTCAGAAGTATGCAGAATCACCTAGATCGCTCGTTTCGAGCTATTTAATGCGAGAAACACGTTATCTGGTTGTTTTCACCACTCCACAGTGCGTTTGATATGCAGAACCGGCGTCATCTTGATTTTCGTGAGGTTTCAAGCTGAGATATGCATTTTCTGCGATAATATTGGTGAGACTTCTGTCCGAAGTATGCAGAATTATCGATATCGCTCTTTTCGAGCTATTTAATGCGAGATACACGTTATTTGGTGTTTTGACCACTCCACAGTGCGTTTGATATGTAGAGCCGCCGATAACTTGGTTTTCGTGGGGTTTCCAGCTGAAATATGCATTTTCTGCGATAATCTTGGTGTTTCATCTATGAGAAGTATGCAGAATCATCGAGAACGCTCTTTTCGAGCTAGTTAATGCGAGAAACACGTTATCTGGAGTTTTGACCACTCCACAGTGCGTTTGATATGTAGAGCCGCCGATCACTTGGTTTTCGTGGGGTTTCCAGCTGAAATATGCATTTTCTGCGATAATCTTGGTGTTTCATCTACGAGAAGTATGCAGAATCATCGAGATCGCTCTTTTCGAGCTAGTTAATGCGAGAAACACGTTTTCTGGTGTTTTCAGCACTCCACAGTGCGTCTGATATGCAGAACCGGCGATATCTTGATTTTCGTGGTGTTTCCAGCTGAGATATGCATTTTCGGCGATATTCTTGGTGAGACTTCAGTCAGGAGTATGCACAATCATCTAGATCGTTCGTTTCGAGCTATTTAATGCGAGAAACACGTTATCTGGTTGTTTTCACCACTCCATAGTGCGTTTGATATGCAGAACCGGCGACATCTTGATTTTCGTGAGGTTTCCAGCTGAGATATGCATTTTCTGCGATCATCTTGGTGAGTCTTCTGTCAGAAGTATGCAGAATCATCGTGATCGCTCTATTCGAGCTATTTAATGCGAGAAACACGTTTTCTGGTGTTTTCATCACACCACAGTGCGTTTGATATGCAGAACCGGCGACATCGTGGTTTTCGTCGGGTTTCAAGCTGTGATATGCATTTTCCGCGATAATATTGGTGAGACTTCAGTCAGAAGTATGCAGAATCACCTAGATCGCTCGTTTCGAGCTATTTAATGCGAGAAACACGTTATCTGGTTGTTTTCACCACTTCACTGTGCGTTTGATATGCAGAACCGGCGTCATCTTGATTTTCGTGAGGTTTCAAGCTGAGATATGCATTTTCTGCGATAATATTGGTGAGACTTCTGTCCGAAGTATGCCGAATCATCGATATCGCTCTTTTCGAGCTATTTAATGCGAGAAACACGTTATCTGGTGTTTTGACCACTCCACAGTGCGTTTGATATGTAGAGCCGCCGATAACTTGGTTTTCGTGGGGTTTCCAGCTGAAATATTCATTTTCTGCGATAATCTTGGTGTTTCATCTATGAGAAGTATGCAGAATCATCAAGAACGCTCTTTTCGAGCTAGTAAATGCGAGTAACACGTTTTCTGGTGTTTTCACCACTCCACAGTGCGTCTGATATGGAGAACCGGCGATATCTTGGTTTTCGTAGGGTTTCCAACTGAGATATGCATTTTCAGCGATAATCTTGGTGAGTCAACTGTCAGAAGAATGCAGAATCATCTAGATCTCTCGTTTCGAGCTATTTAATGCGAAAAAACCAGTTTTCTGGTGTTTTGAAAATACCACAGTGCGTTTGATATGCAGAAATTGCGAAATCTTGGTTTTCGTCGGTTTTCATGCTGAGGTATGCATTTTCTGCGATAATCTTTATGAGTCTTCTGTCAGAAGTATGCAGAATCATCTAGATCGCTCTTTTCGAGCTATTTAATGCGAGAAACACTTTTTCTGGTGTATTCACCACTCCACTGTACGTTTGACATGCAGAACCGGAGATATTTTGGTTTCGGTCGAGTTTCAAGCTGCGATATGCATTTTCTACGATAATATTGGTGAGACCTCAGTCAGAAGTATGCAGAATCTTCGAGAACACTCTTTTCGAGCTACTTAATGCGAGAAACACGTTTTCTGGTGTTTTCACCACTCCACAGTACGTTTGATGTGCAGAACCGGAGATATCTTGGTTTTCGTGAGGTTTCAAGCTGAGATATGCACTTTCTGCGATAATCTTGGTGAGTCTTCTGTCAGAAGTATGCACAATCATCTAGATCGCTCTTTTCGAGCTATTTAATGCGAGAAACAAGTTATCTGGTGTTTTGACCACTCCACAGTGTGTTTGATATGTAGAGCCGCCGATAACTTGGTTTTCGTGGGGTTTCCAGCTGAAATATGCATTTTCTGCGATAATCTTGGTGTTTCATCTATGAGAAGTATGCAGAATCATCGAGAACGCTCTTTTCGAGCCAGCTAATGCGAGAAACACGTTTTCTGGTGTTTTCAGCACTCCACAGTGCGTCTGATATGCAGAACAGGCGATATCTTGATTTTCGTGGTGTTTCCAGATGAGATATGCATTTTCTGCGATAATCTTGGTGGGTCTTTTGTCAGAAGTATGCAGAATCATCTAGATCGCGCTTTTCGAGCTATTTAATGCGAGAAACACGTTATCTGGTGTTTTCACCACGCCACAGTTGGTTTGATATGCAGAACCGGCGATATTTTGGTTTTCGTCGGGTTTCAAGCTGAGATGTGCATTTCCTGCGATAATCTTGGTGGGTCTTTTGTCAGAAGTATGCAGAGTCATCTAGATCGCTCTATTCGAGCTATTTAATGCGAGAAACACGTTCTCTGGTTGTTTTCACCACTCCACAGTGCGTTTGATATGCAGAACCGGCAACATCTTGATATTCGTGAGGTTTCGAGCTGAGATATGCATTTTCTGCGATAATATTGGTGAGACTTCAGTCAGAAGTATGCAGAATCATCTAGATCGCTCTTTTCGAGCTATTTAATGCGAGAAACACGTTCTCTGGTGTTTTGACCACTCCACAGTGCGTTTGATATGCAGAACCGGCGACATCTTGGTTTTCGTCGGGTTTCAAGCTGAGATATGCATTTTCTACGATAAGCTTGGTGAAACATCTGTCCAAAGTATGCAGAAACATCGAGAGCGCTCTTTTCGAGCTACTTAATGCGAGAAACACGTTTTCTGGGGTTTTCACCACTCCACAGTTCGTTGGATATGCAGAACCGGAGATATCTTGGTTTTCGTGGGGTTTCAAGCTGAGATATGCATTTCCTGCGATAATCTTGGTGAGACTTCTGTCCGAAGTATGCTGAATCATCTAGATCGCTCTTTTCGAGCTAGTTAATGCGAGAAACACGTTATCTGGAGTTTTGACCACTCCACAGTGCGTTTGATATGTAGAGCCGCCGATAACTTGGTTTTCGTGGGGTTTCCAGCTGAAATATGCATTTTCTGCGATAATCTTGGTGTTTCATCTACGAGAAGTATGCAGAATCATCGAGATCGCTCTTTTCGAGCTAGTTAATGCGAGAAACACGTTTTCTGGTGTTTTCAGCACTCCACAGTGCGTCTGATATGCAGAACCGGCGATATCTTGATTTTCGTGGTGTTTCCAGCTGAGATATGCATTTTCGGCGATATTCTTGGTGAGACTTCAGTCAGGAGTATGCACAATCATCTAGATCGTTCGTTTCGAGCTATTTAATGCGAGAAACACGTTATCTGGTTGTTTTCACCACTCCATAGTGCGTTTGATATGCAGAACCGGCGACATCTTGATTTTCGTGAGGTTTCCAGCTGATATATGCATTTTCTGCGATCATCTTGGTGAGTCTTCTGTCAGAAGTATGCAGAATCATCGTGATCGCTCTATTCGAGCTATTTAATGCGAGAAACACGTTTTCTGGTGTTTTCATCACACCACAGTGCGTTTGATATGCAGAACCGGCGACATCGTGGTTTTCGTCGGGTTTCAAGCTGTGATATGCATTTTCCGCGATAATATTGGTGAGACTTCAGTCAGAAGTATGCAGAATCACCTAGATCGCTCGTTTTGAGCTATTTAATGCGAGAAACACGTTATCTGGTTGTTTTCACCACTTCACTGTGCGTTTGATATGCAGAACCGGCGTCATCTTGATTTTCGTGAGGTTTCAAGCTGAGATATGCATTTTCTGCGATATTATTGGTGAGACTTCTGTCCGAAGTATGCCGAATCATCGATATCGCTCTTTTCGAGCTATTTAATGCGAGAAACACGTTATCTGGTGTTTTGACCACTCCACAGTGCGTTTGATATGTAGAGCCGCCGATAACTTGGTTTTCGTGGGGTTTCCAGCTGAAATATTCATTTTCTGCGATAATCTTGGTGTTTCATCTATGAGAAGTATGCAGAATCATCAAGAACGCTCTTTTCGAGCTAGTAAATGCGAGTAACACGTTTTCTGGTGTTTTCACCACTCCACAGTGCGTCTGATATGGAGAACCGGCGATATCTTGGTTTTCGTAGGGTTTCCAACTGAGATATGCATTTTCAGCGATAATCTTGGTGAGTCAACTGTCAGAAGAATGCAGAATCATCTAGATCTCTCGTTTCGAGCTATTTAATGCGAAAAAACCAGTTTTCTGGTGTTTTGAAAATACCACAGTGCGTTTGATATGCAGAAATTGCGAAATCTTGGTTTTCGTCGGTTTTCATGCTGAGGTATGCATTTTCTGCGATAATCTTTATGAGTCTTCTGTCAGAAGTATGCAGAATCATCTAGATCGCTCTTTTCGAGCTATTTAATGCGAGAAACACTTTTTCTGGTGTATTCACCACTCCACTGTACGTTTGACATGCAGAACCGGAGATATTTTGGTTTCGGTCGAGTTTCAAGCTGCGATATGCATTTTCTACGATAATATTGGTGAGACCTCAGTCAGAAGTATGCAGAATCTTCGAGAACACTCTTTTCGAGCTACTTAATGCGAGAAACACGTTTTCTGGTGTTTTCACCACTCCACAGTACGTTTGATGTGCAGAACCGGAGATATCTTGGTTTTCGTGAGGTTTCAAGCTGAGATATGCACTTTCTGCGATAATCTTGGTGAGTCTTCTGTCAGAAGTATGCACAATCATCTAGATCGCTCTTTTCGTGCTATTTAATGCGAGAAACACGTTATCTGGTGTTTTGACCACTCCACAGTGCGTTTGATATGTAGAGCCGCCGATAACTTGGTTTTCGTGGGGTTTCCAGCTGAAATATGCATTTTCTGCGATAATCTTGGTGTTTCATCTATGAGAAGTATGCAGAATCATCGAGAAGGCTCTTTTCGAGCCAGCTAATGCGAGAAACACGTTTTCTGGTGTTTTCAGCACTCCACAGTGCGTCTGATATGCAGAACAGGCGATATCTTGATTTTCGTGGTGTTTCCAGATGAGATATGCATTTTCTGCGATAATCTTGGTGGGTCTTTTGTCAGAAGTATGCAGAATCATCTAGATCGCGCTTTTCGAGCTATTTAATGCGAGAAACACGTTATCTGGTGTTTTCACCACGCCACAGTTGGTTTGATATGCAGAACCGGCGATATTTTGGTTTTCGTCGGGTTTCAAGCTGAGATGTGCATTTCCTGCGATAATCTTGGTGGGTCTTTTGTCAGAAGTATGCAGAGTCATCTAGATCGCTCTATTCGAGCTATTTAATGCGAGAAACACGTTCTCTGGTTGTTTTCACCACTCCACAGTGCGTTTGATATGCAGAACCGGCAACATCTTGATATTCGTGAGGTTTCGAGCTGAGATATGCATTTTCTGCGATAATATTGGTGAGACTTCAGTCAGAAGTATGCAGAATCATCTAGATCGCTCTTTTCGAGCTATTTAATGCGAGAAACACGTTCTCTGGTGTTTTGACCACTCCACAGTGCGTTTGATATGCAGAACCGGCGACATCTTGGTTTTCGTCGGGTTTCAAGCTGAGATATGCATTTTCTACGATAAGCTTGGTGAAACATCTGTCCAAAGTATGCAGAAACATCGAGAGCGCTCTTTTCGAGCTACTTAATGCGAGAAACACGTTTTCTGGGGTTTTCACCACTCCACAGTTCGTTGGATATGCAGAACCGGAGATATCTTGGTTTTCGAGGGGTTTCAAGCTGAGATATGCATTTCCTGCGATATTCTTGGTGAGACTTCTGTCCGAAGTATGCTGAATCATCTAGATCGCTCTTTTCGAGCTATTTAATGCGAGAAACACGTTATCTGGTGTTTTCACCACTCCACAGTGCGTTTGATATGCGGAAACTGCGATATCTTCGGATTCATTGGGTTTCCAGATGAGATATGCATTTTCTACGATAATCTTGGATATTCTTCTGTGAGACGTTTGCAGAATCACAGAAATCGCTCTATTCGAGCTATTTAATGTGAGAAACACGTTATCCGGTTGTTTTCACCACTCCACAGTGCGTTTGATGTGCAGAACCGGCGACATCTTGATTTTCGTGATGTTTCTAGCTGAGATATGCATTTTCTGCGATAATATTGGTGAGACTTCAGTCAGAAGTATGCAGAATCATCTAGATCGCTCGTTTCGAGCTATTTAATGCGAAAAAACAAGTTTTCTGGTGTTTTCACCACTCGACGGTACGTTTGATGTGCAGAACCGGAGATAACTCGGTTTCGGTCGGGTTTCAAGCTGAGATAAGCATTTTCTACGATAATCTTGGTGACACTTCTGTCAGAAGTATGCAGGATCTTCGAGAACGCTCTTTTCGAGCTACTTAACGCGAGAAACACGTTTTCTGGTGTTTTCACCACTCCACAATGCATTTGATATACAGAACCGGCGACATCTTGGTTTTCGTGGGGTGTCAAGCTGAGATATGCATTTTCTGCGATAATCTTGGTGAGACTTCTGTCCGATGTATGCAGAAACATCGAGAGCGCTCTTTTCGAGCTATTTAATGCGAGAAACACGTTATCTGGTGTTTTCACCACTCCACAGTGCGTTTGATATGCAGAACCGGCGACATCTTGATTTTCGTGAGGTTTCTAGCTGAGATATGCATTTTCTGCGATAATATTGGTGAGACTTCAGTCTGAAGTATGCAGAATCACCTAGATCGCTCTTTTCGAGCTATTTAATGTGAGAAACACGTTTTCTGGTGTATTCACCACTCCACTGTACGTTTGACATGCAGAACCGGAGATATCTTGGTTTCGGTCGAGTTTCAAGCTGAGATATGCATTTTCTACGATAATATTGGTGAGACCTCTGTCAGATGTATGCAGAATCTTCGATATCGCTCTTTTCGAGCTATTTAATGCGAGAAACACGTTATCTGGTGTTTTGACCACTCCACAGTGCGTTTGATATGTAGAGCCGCCGATAACTTGGTTTTCGTGGGGTTTCCAGCTGAAATATGCATTTTCTGCGATAATCTTGGTGTTTCATCTATGAGAAGTATGCAGAATCATCGAGAACGCTCTTTTCGAGCTAGTTAATGCGAGAAACGCGTTATCTGGTTGTTTTCACCACTCCATAGTGCGTTTGATATGCAGAACCGGCGATATCTTGATTTTCGTGGTGTTTCCAGCTGATATATGCACTTTCTGCGATAATCTTGGTGAGACTTCAGTCAGAAGTGTGCAGAATCATCTAGATCGTTCGTTTCGAGCTATTTAATGCGAGAAATACGTTATCTGGTTGTTTTCACCACTCCATAGTGCGTTTGATATGCAGAACCGGCGATATCTTGATTTTCGTGGTGTTTCCAGCTGAGATATGCATTTTCTGCGATAATCTTGGTGAGACTTCAGTCAGGAGTGTGCAGAATCATCTAGATCGTTCGTTTCGGGCTATTTCATGCGAGAAATACGTTATCTGGTTGTTTTCACCACTCCATAGTGCGTTTGATATGCAGAACCGGCGACATCTTGATTTTCGTGAGGTTTCTAGCTGAGATATGCATTTTCTGCGATAATATTGGTGAGACTTCAGTCAGAAGTTTCCAGAATCATCTAGATCGCTCGTTTCGAGCTATTTAATGCGAGAAACACGTTTTCTGGTGTTTTCACCCCACCCCCACAGTGCGTTTGATATGCAGAACCGGCGACATCTTGATTTTCGTGAGGTTTCAAGCTGAGATATGCATTTTCTGCGATAATATTGGTGAGACTTCTGTCCGAAGTATGCCGAATCATCGATATCGCTCTTTTCGAGCTATTTAATGCGAGAAACACGTTTTCTGGTGTTTTCATCACACCACAGTGCGTTTGATATGCAGAAACGGCGACATCGTGGTTTTCGTCGGGTTTCAAGCTGAGATATGCATTTTCCGCGATAATATTGGTGAGACTTCAGTCAGAAGTATGCAGAATCACCTAGATCGCTCGTTTCGAGCTATTTAATGCGAGAAACACGTTATATGGTTGTTTTCACCACTTCACTGTGCGTTTGATATGCAGAACCGGCGATATCTTGATTTTCGTGGTGTTTCAAGCTGAGATATGCATTTTCTGCGATAATATTGGTGAGACTTCAGTCAGAAGTTTCCAGAATCATCTAGATCGCTCGTTTCGAGCTATTTAATGCGAGAAACACGTTTTCTGGTGTTTTCACCCCCCCCCCCACAGTGCGTTTGATATGCACAACCGGCGACATCGTGGTTTTCGTCGGGTTTCAAGCTGAGATATGCATTTTCTGCGATAATATTGGTGAGACTTCAGTCAGAAGTTTCCAGAATCATCTAGATCGCTCGTTTCGAGCTATTTAACGCGAGAAACACGTTTTCTGGTGTTTTCACCACCCCCCCCCCCCCCCAGAGTGCGTTTGATATGCAGAACCGGCGACATCGTGGTTTTCGTCGTGTTTCAAGCTGAGATATGCATTTTCTGCGATAATATTGGTGAGACTTCAGTCTGAAGTATGCAGAATCACCTAGATCGCTCTTTCCGAGCTATTTAACGTGAGAAACACGTTTTCTGGTGTATTCACCACTCCACTGTACGTTTGACTTGCAGAACCGGAGATATCTTGGTTGCGGTCGAGTTTCAAGCTGAGATATGCATTTTCTACGATAATATTGGTGAGACCTCTGTCAGATGTATGCAGAATCTTCGATATCGCTCTTTTCGAGCTATTTAATGCGAGAAACACGTTATCTGGTGTTTTGACCACTCCACAGTGCGTTTGATATGTAGAGCCGCCGATAACTTGGTTTTCGTGGGGTTTCCAGCTGAAATATGCATTTTCTGCGATAATCTTGGTGTTTCATCTATGAGAAGTATGCAGAATCATCGAGAACGCTCTTTTCGAGCTAGTTAATGCGAGAAACTCGTTATCTGGTTGTTTTCACCACTCCATAGTGCGTTTGATATGCAGAACCGGCGATATCTTGATTTTCGTGGTGTTTCCAGCTGAGATATGCATTTTCTGCGATAATCTTGGTGAGACTTCAGTCAGAAGTGTGCAGAATCATCTAGATCGTTCGTTTCGAGCTATTTAATGCGAGAAATACGTTATCTGGTTGTTTTCACCACTCCATAGTGCGTTTGATATGCAGAACCGGCGATATCTTGATTTTCGTGGTGTTTCCAACTGAGATATGCATTTTCTGCGATAATCTTGGTGAGACTTCAGTCAGAAGTGTGCAGAATCATCTAGATCGTTCGTTTCGGGCTATTTCATGAGAGAAATACGTTATCTGGTTGTTTTCACCACTCCATAGTGCGTTTGATATGCAGAACCGGCGACATCTTGATTTTCGTGAGGTTTCTAGCTGAGATATGCATTTTCTGCGATAATATTGGTGAGACTTCAGTCAGAAGTATGCAGAATCATCTAGATCGCTCGTTTCGAGCTATTTAATGCGAGAAACACGTTTTCTGGTGTTTTCACCCCACCCCCACAGTGCGTTTGATATGCAGAACCGGCGACATCTTGATTTTCGTGAGGTTTCAAGCTGAGATATGCATTTTCCGCGATAATATTGGTGAGACTTCAGTCAGAAGTATGCAGAATCACCTAGATCGCTCGTTTCGAGCTATTTAATGCGAGAAACACGTTATCTGGTTGTTTTCACCACTTCACTGTACGTTTGACATGCAGTACCGGCGACATCGTGGTTTTCGTCGTGTTTAAAGCTGAGATATGCATTTTCTGCGATAATCTTGGTGAGACTTCAGTCAGAAGTGTGCAGAATCATCTAGATCGTTCGTTTCGGGCTATTTCATGCGAGAAACACGTTTTCTGGTGTATTCACCACTCCACTGTACGTTTGACATGCAGAACCGGAGATATCTTGGTTTCGGTCGAGTTTCAAGCTGAGATATGCATTTTCTACGATAATATTGGTGAGACCTCTGTCAGAAGTATGCAGAATCTTCGAGAACGCTCTTTTCGAGCTACTTAATGCGAGAAACACGTTTTCTGGTGTTTTCACCACTCCACAGTACGTGTGATGTGCAGAACCGGAGATATCTTGGTTTTCGTGAGGTTTCATGCTGAGATATGCACTTTCTGCAATAATCTTGGTGAGTCTTCAGTCAGAAGTATGCAGAATCATCTAGATCGCTCTTTTCGAGCTATTTAATGCGAGTAACACGTCTTCTGGTGTTTTCACCACCCCGCAGTGCGTTTGATATGCAGAACCGGCTACGTCTTGGTTTTCGTCGGGTTTCAAGCTGAGATATGCATTTTCTGCGATAATATTGGTGAGACTTCAGTCAGAAGTATGCAGAATCATCGATATCGCTCTTTTCGAGCTATTTAATGCGAGAAACACGATATCTGGTGTTTTGACCACTCCACAGTGCGTTTGATATGTAGAGCCGCCGATAACTTGGTTGTCGTGGGGTTTCCAGCTGAAATATGCATTTTCTGCGATAATCTTGGTGTTTCATCTATGAGAAGTATGCAGAATCATCGAGAACGCTCTTTTCGAGCTAGTTAATGCGAGAAACGCGTTATCTGGTTGTTTTCACCACTCCATAGTGCGTTTGATATGCAGAACCGGCGATATCTTGATTTTCGTGGTGTTTCCAGCTGAGATATGCATTTTCTGCGATAATCTTGGTGAGACTTCAGTCAGAAGTGTGCAGAATCATCTAGATCGTTCGTTTCGAGCTATTTAATGCGAGAAATACGTTATCTGGTTGTTTTCACCCCCTCACAGTGCGTTTGATATGCAGAACCGGCGACATCGTGGTTTTCGTCGTGTTTCAAGCTGAGATATGCATTTTCTGCGATAATATTGGTGAGACTTCAGTCTGAAGTATGCAGAATCACCTAGATCGCTCTTTTTGAGCTATTTAATACGAGAAACACGTTTTCTGGTGTATTCACCACTCCACTGTACGTTTGACATGCAGAACCGGAGATATCTTGGTGTTCGTGAGGTTTCAAGCTGAGATATGCACTTTCTGCGATAATCTTGGTGTTTCATCTATGAGAAGTATGCAGAATCATCGAGAACGCTCTTTTCGAGCTAGTTAATGCGAGAAACTCGTTTTCTGGGGTTTTCACCACTCCACAGTTCGTTGGATATGCAGAACCGGAGATATCTTGCTTTTCGTGTGGTTTCAAGCTGAGATATGCACTTTCTGCGATAATCTTGGTGAGTCTTCAGTCAGAAGTATGCAGAATCATCTAGATCGCTCTTTTCGAGCTATTTAATGCGAGTAACACGTCTTCTGGTGTTTTCACCACCCCGCAGTGCGTTTGATATGCAGAACCGGCTACGTCTTGGTTTTCGTCGGGTTTCAAGCTGAGATATGCATTTTCTGCGATAATCTTGGTGAGACTTCTGTCCGAAGCATGCAGAATCATCGAGATCGCTCGTTTCGAGCTATTTAATGCGAGAAACACGTTATCTGGTGTTTTCACCACTCCACAGTGCGTTTAATATGCAGAACCGGCGATATCTTTGTTTTCGTGGGGTTTCAAGTTGAGATATGCATTTTCTGCGATAATCTTGGTGAGACTTCTGTCCGAAGTATGCTGAATCATCGAGATCGCTCTTTTCGAGCTAATTAGTGCGAGAAACACGTTATCTGGTGTTTTCACCACTCCACAGTTGGTTGGATATGCAGAACAGTAGATATCTTGGTTTTCGTGGGGTTTCAAGCAGAGATATGCATTTTTTGCGATAATCTTGGTGAGACTTCTGTCCGAAGTTTGCTGAACCATCGGGATCGCTCTTTTCGAGCTATTTAATGCGAGAAACACGTTCTCTGGTTGTTTTCACCACTCCACATTGCGTTTGATATGCAGAACAGTACATATCTTGGTTTTCGTGGGGTTTCAAGATGAGATATGCTTTTTCTGCGATAATCTTGTTGAGACTTCTGTCCGAAGTATGCAGAATCATCGAGATCGCTCGTTTCGAGCTAGTTAATGCGAGAAACACGTTATCTGGTGTTTTCACCACTCCACAGTTGGTTTGATATGCAGAACCGGCTATATTTTGGTTTTCGTCGGGTTTCAACCTGAGATATGCATTTTCTGCGATAATCTTGGTGAAACATGTGTCCGAAGTATGCAGAATCATCTTGATCGCTCTTTTCGAGCTACTTAATGCACGAAACACGTTTTCTGGTGTTTTCACCACTTCACAGTACGTTTGACATGCAGAACCGGAGATATCTTGGTTTCGGTCGGGTTTCAAGTTGAGATATGCATTTTCTACGATAATCTTGGTGAAACATCTGTCCGAAGTATGCAGAAACATCGAGAGCGCTCTTTTCGAGCTATTTAATGCGAGAAACTCGTTTTCTGGGGTTTTCACCACTCCACAGTTAGTTGGATATGCAGAACCGGAGATATTTTGGTTTTCGTCGGGTTTCAAGCTGAGATATGCATTTTCTACGATAAGCTTGGTGAAACATCTGTCCGAACTATGCAGAAACGTCGAGAGCGCTCTTTTCGAGCTATTTAATGCGAGAAACACGTTTTCTGGTGTTTTCACCACTCCACAGTTCGTTGGATATGCACAACAGTAGATATCTTGGTTTTCGTGGGGTTTCAAGCCGAGATATGCATTTTCTGCGATAATCTTGGTGAGACTTCAGTCAGAAGTATGCAGAAACATCTAGATCGGTCTCTTCGAGCTATTTAATGCGAGAAACACGTTATCTGGTGTTTTGACCACTCCACAGGGTGCCTGATATGCAGAACCGGCGATATCTTGGTTTTCGTGGGGTTTCCAGCTGAGATATGCATTTTCTGCGATAATCTTGGTGGGTCTTTTGTCAGAAGTATGCAGAATCATCTAGACCGCGCTTTTCGAGCTATTTAATGCGAGAAACTCGTTTTCTGGGGTTTTCACCACTCCACAGTGCGTTTGATGTGCAGAACAGGCGATATCTTGATTTTCGTGGTGTTTCCAGCTGAGATATGCATTTTCTGCGATAATCTTGGTGGGTCTTTTGTCAGAAGTATGCAGAATCATCTAGATCGCTCTTTTCGAGCTACTTAATGCACGAAACACGTTTTCTGGTGTTTTCACCACTCCACAGTACGTTTGACATGCAGAACCGGAGATCTCTTGGTTTCGGTCGGGTTTCAAGCTGAGATATGCATTTTCTACGATAATCTTGGTGAAACATCTGTCCGAAGTATGCAGAAACATCGAGAGCGCTCTTTTCGAGCTATTGAATGCGAGAAACTCGTTTTCTGGGGTTTTCACCACTCCACAGTTCGTTGGATATGCAGAACCGGAGATATTTTTGTTTTCGTCGGGTTTCAAGCTGAGATATGCATTTTCTGCGATAATCTTGGTGAAACATGTGTCCGAAGTATGCAGAATCATCTAGATCGCTCTTTTCGAGCTACTTAATGCACGAAACACGTTTTCTGGTGTTTTCACCACTTCACAGTACGTTTGACATGCAGAACCGGAGATATCTTGGTTTCGGTCGGGTTTCAAGCTGAGATATGCATTTTCTACGATAATCTTGGTGAAAGATCTGTCCGAAGTATGCAGAAACATCGAGAGCGCTCTTTTCGAGCTATTTAATGCGAGAAACTCGTTTTCTGGGGTTTTCACCACTCCACAGTTCGTTGGATATGCAGAACCGGAGATATTTTGGTTTTCGTCGGGTTTCAAGCTGAGATATGCATTTTCTACGATAAGCTTGGTGAAACATCTGTCCGAAGTATGCAGAAACGTCGAGAGCGCTCTTTTCGAGCTATTTAATGCGAGAAACACGTTTTCTGGTGTTTTCACCACTCCACAGTTCGTTGGATATGCAGAACAGTAGATATCTTGGTTTTCGTGGGGTTTCAAGCAGAGATATGCATTTTCTGCGATAATCTTGGTGAGACTTCAGTCAGAAGTATGCAGAAACATCTAGATCGGTCTCTTCGAGCTATTTAATGCGAGAAACACGTTATCTGGTGTTTTGACCACTCCACAGGGTGCCTGATATGCAGAACCGGCGATATCTTGGTTTTCGTGGGGTTTCCAGCTGAGATATGCATTTTCTGCGATAATCTTGGTGGGTCTTTTGTCAGAAGTATGCAGAATCATCTAGACCGCGCTTTTCGAGCTATTTAAAGCGAGAAACTCGTTTTCTGGGGTTTTCACCACTCCACAGTTAGTTGGATATGCAGAACCGGAGATATTTTGGTTTTCGTCGGGTTTCAAGCTGAGATATGCATTTTCTACGATAAGCTTGGTGAAACATCTGTCCGAACTATGCAGAAACGTCGAGAGCGCTCTTTTCGAGCTATTTAATGCGAGAAACACGTTTTCTGGTGTTTTCACCACTCCACAGTTCGTTGGATATGCAGAACCGGAGATATTTTGGTTTTCGTCGGGTATCAAGCTGAGATATGCATTTTCTACGATAAGCTTGGTGAAACATCTGTCCGAACTATGCAGAAACGTCGAGAGCGCTCTTTTCGAGCTATTTAATGCGAGAAACACGTTTTCTGGTGTTTTCACCACTCCACAGTTCGTTGGATATGCAGAACAGTAGATATCTTGGTTTTCGTGGGGTTTCAAGCAGAGATATGCATTTTCTGCGATAATCTTGGTGAGACTTCAGTCAGAAGTATGCAGAAACATCTAGATCGGTCTCTTCGAGCTATTTAATGCGAGAAACACGTTATCTGGTGTTTTGACCACTCCACAGGGTGCCTGATATGCAGAACCGGCGATATCTTGGTTTTCGTGGGGTTTCCAGCTGAGATATGCATTTTCTGCGATAATCTTGGTGGGTCTTTTGTCAGAAGTATGCAGAATCATCTAGACCGCGCTTTTCGAGCTATTTAAAGCGAGAAACTCGTTTTCTGGGGTTTTCACCACTCCACAGTGCGTTTGATGTGCAGAACAGGCGATATCTTGATTTTCGTGGTGTTTCCAGCTGAGATATGCATTTTCTGCGATAATCTTGGTGGGTCTTTTGTCAGAAGTATGCAGAATCATCTAGATCGCTCTTTTCGAGCTACTTAATGCACGAAACACGTTTTCTGGTGTTTTCACCACTCCACAGTACGTTTGACATGCAGAACCGGAGATCTCTTGGTTTCGGTCGGGTTTCAAGCTGAGATATGCATTTTCTACGATAATCTTGGTGAAACATCTGTCCGAAGTATGCAGAAACATCGAGAGCGCTCTTTTCGAGCTATTTAATGCGAGAAACTCGTTTTCTGGGGTTTTCACCACTCCACAGTTCGTTGGATATGCAGAACCGGAGATATTTTGGTTTTCGTCGGGTTTCAAGCTGAGATATGCATTTTCTACGATAAGCTTGGTGAAACATCTGTCCGAAGTATGCAGAAACGTCGAGAGCGCTCTTTTCGAGCTATTTAATGCGAGAAACACGTTTTCTGGTGTTTTCACCACTCCACAGTTCGTTGGATATGCAGAACAGTAGATATCTTGGTTTTCGTGGGGTTTCAAGCAGAGATATGCATTTTCTGCGATAATCTTGGTGAGACTTCTGTTAGAAGTATGCAGAATCATCGAGATCGCACGTTTCGAGCTATTTAATGCGAGAAACACGTTATCTGGTGGTTTCACCACTCCACAGTTGGTTTGATATGCAGAACCGCCGATATTTTGGTTTTCGTCGGGTTTCAAGCTGAGATATGCATTTTCTACGATAAGCTTGGTGAAACATCTGTCCGAAGTATGCAGAAACGTCGAGAGCGCTCTTTTCGAGCTATTTAATGCGCGAAACACGTTTTCTGGGGTTTTCACCACTCCACAGTTCCTTGGATATGCAGAACAGTAGATATCTTCGTTTTCGTGGGGTCTCAAGCAGAGATATGCATTTTCTGCGATAGTCTTGGTGAGACTTCTGTCCGAAGCATGCAGAATCATCGATATCGCTTGTTTCGAGCTATTTAATGCGAGAAACACGTTATCTGGTGTTTTCATCACTCCACAGTGCGTTTAATATGCAGAACCGGCGATATCTTTGTTTTCGTGGGGTTTCAAGTTGAGATATGCATTTTCTGCGTTAACCTTGGTGAGACTTCTGTCCGAAGTATGCTGAATCATCGAGATCGCTCTTTTCGTGCTAGTTAGTGCGAGAAACACGTTATCTGGTGTTTTCACCACTCCACAGTTGGTTGGATATGCAGAACAGTAGATATCTTGGTTTTCGTGGGGTTTCAAGCAGAGATATGCATTTTCTGCGATCATCTTGGTGAGACTTCTGTCCGAAGTTTGCTGAACCATCGGTATCGCTCTTTTCGAGCTATTTAATGCGAGAAACACGTTCTCTGGTTGTTTTCACCACTCCACAGTGCGTTTGATATGCAGAACAGTACATATCTTGGTTTTCGTGGGGTTTCAAGCTGAGATATGCTTTTTCTGCGATAATCTTGTTGAGACTTCTGTCCGAAGTATGCAGAATCATCGAGATCGCTCGTTTCGAGCTATTTAATGCGAGAAACACGTTATCTGGTGTTTTCACCACTCCACAGTTGGTTTGATATGCAGAACCGGCGATATTTTGGTTTTCGTCGGGTTTCAAGCTGAGATATGCATTTTCTACGATAATCTTGGTGAAAAATGTGTCCGAAGTATGCAGAAACATCAAGAGCGCTCTTTTCGAGATATTTAATGCGAGAAACTCGTTTTCTGGGGTTTTCACCACTCCACAGTGCGTTTGATATGCAGAACCGGCGATATTTTGGTTTTCGTCGGGATTCAAGCTGAGATATGCATTTTCTGCGATAATCTTGGTGAAACATGTGTCCGAAGTATGCAGAAACGTCGACAGCGCTCTTTTCGAGCTATTTAATGCGAGAAACACTTTTCTGGGGTTTTCACCACTCCACAGTTCCTTGGATATGCAGAACAGTAGATATCTTCGTTTTCGTGGGGTTTCAAGCAGAGATATGCATTTTCTGCGATAATCTTGGTGAGACTTCTGTTAGAAGTATGCAGAATCATCGAGATCGCAATTTTCGAGCTATTTAATGCAAGAAACACGTTATCTGGTGTTTTCACCACTCCACAGTGCGTTTGATATGCGGAAACTGCGATATCTTCGGTTTCATTGGGTTTCCAGATGAGATATGCATTTTCTACGATAATCTTGGATATTCTTCTGTGAGACGTTTGCAGAATCACAGAAATCGCTCTATTCGAGCTATTTAATGTGAGAAACACGTTATCCGGTTGTTTTCACCACTCCACAGTGCGATTGATGTGCAGAACCGGCGACATCTTGATTTTCGTGATGTTTCTAGCTGAGATATGCATTTTCTGCGATAATATTGGTGAGACTTCAGTCAGAAGTATGTAGAATCATCTAGATCGCTCGTTTCGAGCTATTTAATGCGAAAAAACAAGTTTTCTGGTGTTTTGACCACTCCACAGAGCGTTTGATATGTAGAGCCGCCGATAACTTGGTTTTCGTGGGGTTTCCAGCTGAAATATGCATTTTCTGCGATAATCTTGGTGTTTCATCTCTGAGAAGTATGCAGAATCATCGAGAACTCTCTTTTCGAGCTATTTAATGCGAAAAGCAAGTTTTCTGGTGTTTTGACCACTCCACAGTGCGTTTGATATGTAGAGCAGCCGATAACTTGGTTTTCGTGGGGTTTCCAGCTGAAATATGCATTTTCTGCGATAATCTTGGTGTTTCATCTATGAGAAGTATGCAGAATCATCGAGAACGCTCTTTTCGAGCTAGTTAATGCGAGAAACACGTTTTCTGGTGTTTTCACCACTCCACAGTTGGTTTGATATGCAGAACCGGCTATATTTTGGTTTTCGTCGGGTTTCAACCTGAGATATGCATTTTCTGCGATAATCTTGGTGAAACATGTGTCCGAAGTATGCAGAATCATCTTGATCGCTCTTTTCGAGCTACTTAATGCACGAAACACGTTTTCTGGTGTTTTCACCACTTCACAGTACGTTTGACATGCAGAACCGGAGATATCTTGGTTTCGGTCGGGTTTCAAGTTGAGATATGCATTTTCTACGATAATCTTGGTGAAACATCTGTCCGAAGTATGCAGAAACATCGAGAGCGCTCTTTTCGAGCTATTTAATGCGAGAAACTCGTTTTCTGGGGTTTTCACCACTCCACAGTTAGTTGGATATGCAGAACCGGAGATATTTTGGTTTTCGTCGGGTTTCAAGCTGAGATATGCATTTTCTACGATAAGCTTGGTGAAACATCTGTCCGAACTATGCAGAAACGTCGAGAGCGCTCTTTTCGAGCTATTTAATGCGAGAAACACGTTTTCTGGTGTTTTCACCACTCCACAGTTCGTTGGATATGCAGAACAGTAGATATCTTGGTTTTCGTGGGGTTTCAAGCCGAGATATGCATTTTCTGCGATAATCTTGGTGAGACTTCAGTCAGAAGTATGCAGAAACATCTAGATCGGTCTCTTCGAGCTATTTAATGCGAGAAACACGTTATCTGGTGTTTTGACCACTCCACAGGGTGCCTGATATGCAGAACCGGCGATATCTTGGTTTTCGTGGGGTTTCCAGCTGAGATATGCATTTTCTGCGATAATCTTGGTGGGTCTTTTGTCAGAAGTATGCAGAATCATCTAGACCGCGCTTTTCGAGCTATTTAATGCGAGAAACTCGTTTTCTGGGGTTTTCACCACTCCACAGTGCGTTTGATGTGCAGAACAGGCGATATCTTGATTTTCGTGGTGTTTCCAGCTGAGATATGCATTTTCTGCGATAATCTTGGTGGGTCTTTTGTCAGAAGTATGCAGAATCATCTAGATCGCTCTTTTCGAGCTACTTAATGCACGAAACACGTTTTCTGGTGTTTTCACCACTCCACAGTACGTTTGACATGCAGAACCGGAGATCTCTTGGTTTCGGTCGGGTTTCAAGCTGAGATATGCATTTTCTACGATAATCTTGGTGAAACATCTGTCCGAAGTATGCAGAAACATCGAGAGCGCTCTTTTCGAGCTATTTAATGCGAGAAACTCGTTTTCTGGGGTTTTCACCACTCCACAGTTCGTTGGATATGCAGAACCGGAGATATTTTTGTTTTCGTCGGGTTTCAAGCTGAGATATGCATTTTCTGCGATAATCTTGGTGAAACATGTCTCCGAAGTATGCAGAATCATCTAGATCGCTCTTTTCGAGCTACTTAATGCACGAAACACGTTTTCTGGTGTTTTCACCACTTCACAGTACGTTTGACATGCAGAACCGGAGATATCTTGGTTTCGGTCGGGTTTCAAGCTGAGATATGCATTTTCTACGATAATCTTGGTGAAACATCTGTCCGAAGTATGCAGAAACATCGAGAGCGCTCTTTTCGAGCTATTTAATGCGAGAAACTCGTTTTCTGGGGTTTTCACCACTCCACAGTTCGTTGGATATGCAGAACCGGAGATATTTTGGTTTTCGTCGGGTTTCAAGCTGAGATATGCATTTTCTACGATAAGCTTGGTGAAACATCTGTCCGAAGTATGCAGAAACGTCGAGAGCGCTCTTTTCGAGCTATTTAATGCGAGAAACACGTTTTCTGGTGTTTTCACCACTCCACAGTTCGTTGGATATGCAGAACAGTAGATATCTTGGTTTTCGTGGGGTTTCAAGCAGAGATATGCATTTTCTGCGATAATCTTGGTGAGACTTCAGTCAGAAGTATGCAGAAACATCTAGATCGGTCTCTTCGAGCTATTTAATGCGAGAAACACGTTATCTGGTGTTTTGACCACTCCACAGGGTGCCTGATATGCAGAACCGGCGATATCTTGGTTTTCGTGGGGTTTCCAGCTGAGATATGCATTTTCTGCGATAATCTTGGTGGGTCTTTTGTCAGAAGTATGCAGAATCATCTAGACCGCGCTTTTCGAGCTATTTAAAGCGAGAAACTCGTTTTCTGGGGTTTTCACCACTCCACAGTGCGTTTGATGTGCAGAACAGGCGATATCTTGATTTTCGTGGTGTTTCCAGCTGAGATATGCATTTTCTGCGATAATCTTGGTGGGTCTTTTGTCAGAAGTATGCAGAATCATCTAGATCGCTCTTTTCGAGCTACTTAATGCACGAAACACGTTTTCTGGTGTTTTCACCACTCCACAGTACGATTGACATGCGGAACCGGAGATCTCTTGGTTTCGGTCGGGTTTCAAGCTGAGATATGCATTTTCTACGATAATCTTGGTGAAACATCTGTCCGAAGTATGCAGAAACATCGAGAGCGCTCTTTTCGAGCTATTTAATGCGAGAAACTCGTTTTCTGGGGTTTTCACCACTCCACAGTTCGTTGGATATGCAGAACCGGAGATATTTTGGTTTTCGTCGGGTTTCAAGCTGAGATATGCATTTTCTACGATAAGCTTGGTGAAACATCTGTCCGAAGTATGCAGAAACGTCGAGAGCGCTCTTTTCGAGCTATTTAATGCGAGAAACACGTTTTCTGGTGTTTTCACCACTCCACAGTTCGTTGGATATGCAGAACAGTAGATATCTTGGTTTTCGTGGGGTTTCAAGCAGAGATATGCATTTTCTGCGATAATCTTGGTGAGACTTCTGTTAGAAGTACGCAGAATCATCGAGATCGCACGTTTCGAGCTATTTAATGCGAGAAACACGTTATCTGGTGGTTTCACCACTCCACAGTTGGTTTGATATGCAGAACCGGCGATATTTTGGTTTTCGTCGGGTTTCAAGCTGAGATATGCATTTTCTACGATAAGCTTGGTGAAACATCTGTCCGAAGTATGCAGAAACGTCGAGAGCGCTCTTTTCGAGCTATTTAATGCGCGAAACACGTTTTCTGGGGTTTTCACCACTCCACAGTTCCTTGGATATGCAGAACAGTAGATATCTTCGTTTTCGTGGGGTCTCAAGCAGAGATATGCATTTTCTGCGATAATCTTGGTGAGACTTCTGACCGAAGCATGCAGAATCATCGATATCGCTTGTTTCGAGCTATTTAATGCGAGAAACACGTTATCTGGTGTTTTCATCACTCCACAGTGCGTTTAATATGCAGAACCGGCGATATCTTTGTTTTCGTGGGGTTTCAAGTTGAGATATGCATTTTCTGCGTTAACCTTGGTGAGACTTCTGTCCGAAGTATGCTGAATCATCGAGATCGCTCTTTTCGAGCTAGTTAGTGCGAGAAACACGTTATCTGGTGTTTTCACCACTCCACAGTTGGTTGGATATGCAGAACAGTAGATATCTTGGTTTTCGCGGGGTTTCAAGCAGAGATATGCATTTTCTGCGATCATCTTGGTGAGACTTCTGTCCGAAGTTTGCTGAACCATCGGTATCGCTCTTTTCGAGCTATTTAATGCGAGAAACACGTTCTCTGGTTGTTTTCACCACTCCACAGTGCGTTTGATATGCAGAACAGTACATATCTTGGTTTTCGTGGGGTTTCAAGCTGAGATATGCTTTTTCTGCGATAATCTTGTTGAGACTTCTGTCCGAAGTATGCAGAATCATCGAGATCGCTCGTTTCGAGCTATTTAATGCGAGAAACACGTTATCTGGTGTTTTCACCACTCCACAGTTGGTTTGATATGCAGAACCGGCGATATTTTGGTTTTCGTCGGGTTTCAAGCTGAGATATGCATTTTCTACGATAATCTTGGTGAAAAATGTGTCCGAAGTATGCAGAAACATCAAGAGCGCTCTTTTCGAGATATTTAATGCGAGAAACTCGTTTTCTGGGGTTTTCACCACTCCACAGTGCGTTTGATATGCAGAACAGTACATATCTTGGTTTTCGTGGGGTTTCAAGCAGAGATATGCATTTTCTGCGATAATCTTGGTGAGACTTCTGTTAGAAGTATGCAGAATCATCGAGATCGCAATTTTCGAGCTATTTAATGCAAGAAACACGTTATCTGGTGTTTTCACCACTCCACAGTGCGTTTGATATGCGAAAACTGCGATATCTTCGGTTTCATTGGGTTTCCAGATGAGATATGCATTTTCTACGATAATCTTGGATATTCTTCTGTGAGACGTTTGCAGAATCACAGAAATCGCTCTATTCGAGCTATTTAATGTGAGAAACACGTTATCCGGTTGTTTTCACCACTCCACAGTGCGATTGATGTGCAGAACCGGCGACATCTTGATTTTCGTGATGTTTCTAGCTGAGATATGCATTTTCTGCGATAATATTGGTGAGACTTCAGTCAGAAGTATGTAGAATCATCTAGATCGCTCGTTTCGAGCTATTTAATGCGAAAAAACAAGTTTTCTGGTGTTTTGACCACTCCACAGAGCGTTTGATATGTAGAGCCGCCGATAACTTGGTTTTCGTGGGGTTTCCAGCTGAAATATGCATTTTCTGCGATAATCTTGGTGTTTCATCTCTGAGAAGTATGCAGAATCATCGAGAACTCTCTTTTCGAGCTATTTAATGCGAAAAGCAAGTTTTCTGGTGTTTTGACCACTCCACAGTGCGTTTGATATGTAGAGCAGCCGATAACTTGGTTTTCGTGGGGTTTCCAGCTGAAATATGCATTTTCTGCGATAATCTTGGTGTTTCATCTATGAGAAGTATGCAGAATCATCGAGAACGCTCTTTTCGAGCTAGTTAATGCGAGAAACACGTTTTCTGGTGTTTTCACCACTCCACAGTGCGTCTGATATGCAGAACCGGCGATATCTTGATTTTCGTGGTGTTTCCAGCTGAGATATGCATTTTCTGCGATAAACTTGGTGAGTGTTCTGTCAGAAGCATGCAGAATCATCGAGATCGCTCTTTTCGAGCTATTTAATGCGAGAAGCACGTTATTTGGTGTTTTCACCACTCCAAGGTGCGTTTGATATGTAGAGCCGCCGATAACTTGGTTTTCGTGGGGTTTCCAGCTGAAATATGCATTTTCTGCGATAATCTTGGTGTTTCATCTATGAGAAGTACGCAGAATCATCTAGAACTCTCTTTTCGAGCTATTTAATGCGAAAAAACAAGTTTTCTGGTGTTTTGACCACTCCACAGTGCGTTTGATATGTAGAGCCGCCGATAACTTGGTTTTCGTGGGGTTTCCAGCTGAAATATGCATTTGCTGCGACAAGCTTGGTGTTTCATCTATGAGCAGTATGCAGAATAATCGAGAACGCTCTTTTCGAGCTAGTTAATGCGAGAAACATGTTATCTGGTGTTTTCACCACTCCACAGTGCGTTTGATATGTAGAACCGCCGATAACTTGGTTTTGGTGGGGTTTCCAGCTGAAATATACATTTTCTGCGATAATCTTGGTGTTTCATCTATGAGAAGTATGCAGAATCATCGAGAACGCTCTTTTCGAGCTAGTTGATGCGAGAAACACGTTTTCTGGTGTTTTCACCACTCCACAGTGCGTTTGTTATGTAGAGCCGCCGATAACTTGGTTTTCGTGGTGTTTCCAGCTGAGATATGAATTTTCTGCGATAATCTTGGTGAGTGTTCTGTCAGAACAATGCAGAATCATCGAGATCGCCCTTATCGAGCTATTTAATGCGAGATGCACGTTATCTGGTGTTTTCACCACTCCACAGTGCGTTTGATATGTAGAGCCGCCGATAACTTGGTTTTCGTGGGGTTTCCAGCTGAAATATGCATTTTCTGCGATAATCTTGATGTTTCATCTATGAGAAGTATGCAGAATCATCGAGAACTCTCTTTTCGAGCTATTTAATGCGAAAAAACAAGTTTTCTGGTGTTTTGACCACTCCACAGTGCGTTTGATATGTAGAGCCGCCGATAACTTGGTTTTCGTGGGTTTTTCAGCTGAAATATGCATTTTCTGCGATAATCTTGGTGTTTCAACTATGAGAAGTATGCAGAATCATCGAGAACGCTCTTTTACGAGCTAGTCAATGCGAGCAACTCGTTTTCTGGCGTTTTCACCACTCCACAGTGTGTTTGATATGGAGAACCGGCGATATCTTGATTTTCGTGGTGTTTCCAGCTGAGTTATGCATTTTCTACGATAATCTTGGTGAGTCTTCTGTCAGAAGTATGCAGAATCATCTAGATCGCTCTTTTCGAGCTATTTAATGCGAGAAACACGTTTTATTGTGTTTTCACCACACCACAGTGCGTTTGATATGCAGAACCGGCGACATCTTGGTTTTCGTCGGGCTTCAAGCTGAGATATGCATTTTCTGCGATAATATTGGTGAGACTTCAGTCAGAAGTATGCAGAAATATCTAGATCGGTCTCTTCGAGCTATTTAATGCGAGAAACTCGTTTTCTGGGGTTTTCACCACTCCACAGTTCGTTGGATATGCAGAACCGGAGATATTTTGGTTTTCGTCGGGTTTCAAGCTGAGATATGCATTTTCTACGATAAGCTTGGTGAAACATCTGTCCGAAGTATGCAGAAACGTCGAGAGCGCTCTTTTCGAGCTATTTAATGCGAGAAACACGTTTTCTGGGGTTTTCACCACTCCACAGTTCGTTGGATATGCAGAACCGGAGATATTTTGGTTTTCGTCGGGTTTCAAGCTGAGATATGCATTTTCTACGATAAGCTTGGTGAAACATCTGTCCGAAGTATGCAGAAACATCGAGAGCGCTCTTTTCGAGCTATTTAATGCGAGAAACTCGTTTTCTGGAGTTCTCACCACTCCACAGTTCGTTGGATATGCAGAACCGGAGATATTTTGGTTTTCGTCGGGTTTCAAGCTGAGATATGCATTTTCTACGATAAGCTTGGTGAAACATCTGTCCGAAGTATGCAGAAACGTCGAGAGCGCTCTTTTCGAGCTATTTAATGCGAGAAACACGTTTTCTGGTGTTTTCACCACTCCACAGTTCGTTGGATATGCAGAACAGTAGATATCTTGGTTTTCGTGGGGTTTCAAGCAGAGATATGCATTTTCTGCGATAATCTTGGTGAGACATCTGTTAGAAGTATGCAGAATCATCGAGATCGCACGTTTCGAGCTATTTAATGCGAGAAACACGTTATCTGGTGTTTTCACCACTCCACAGTTGGTTTGATATGCAGAACCGGCGATATTTTGGTTTTCTTCGGGTTTCAAGCTGAGATATGCATTTTCTACGATAAGCTTGGTGAAACATCTGTCCGAAGTATGCAGAAACGTCGAGAGCGCTCTTTTCGAGCTATTTAATGCGCGAAACACGTTTTCTGGGGTTTTCACCACTCCACAGTTCCTTGGATATGCAGAACAGTAGATATCTTCGTTTTCGTGGGGTTTCAAGCAGAGATATGCATTTTCTGCGATAATCTTGGTGAGACTTCTGTCCGAAGCATGCAGAATCATCGAGATCGCTTGTTTCGAGCTATTTAATGCGAGAAACACGTTATCTGGTGTTTTCACCACTCCACAGTGCGTTTAATATGCAGAACCGGCGATATCTTTGTTTTCGTGGGGTTTCCAGATGAGATATGCATTTTCTGCGATAATCTTGGTGAGACTTCAGTCCGAAGTATGCTGAATCATGGAGATCGCTCTTTTCGAGCTAGTTAGTGCGAGAAACACGTTATCTGGTGTTTTCACCACTCCACAGTTCGTTGGATATGCAGAACAGTAGATATCTTGGTTTTCGTGGAGTTTCAAGCAGAGATATGCATTTTCTGCGATAATCTTGGTGAGACTTCTGTCCGAAGTTTGCTGAACCATCGGGATCGCTCTTTTCGAGCTATTTAATGCGAGAAACACGTTCTCTGGTTGTTTTCACCACTCCACAGTGCGTTTGATATGCAGAACAGTACATATCTTGGTTTTCGTGGGGTTTCAAGCTGAGATATGCTTTTTCTGCGATAATCTTGTTGAGACTTCTGTCCGAAGTATGCAGAATCATCGAGATCGCTCGTTTCGAGCTATTTAATGCGAGAAACACGTTATCTGGTGTTTTCACCACTCCACAGTTGGTTTGATATGCAGAACCGGCGATATTTTGGTTTTCGTCGGGTTTCAAGCTGAGATATGCATTTTCTACGATAAGCTTGGTGAAACATGTGTCCGAAGTATGCAGAAACATCAAGTGCGCTCTTTTCGAGCTATTTAATGCGAGAAACTCGTTTTCTGGGGTTTTCACCACTCCACAGTGCGTTTGATATGCAGAACCGGCGATATTTTGGTTTTCGTCGGGTTTCACGCTGAGATATGCATTTTCTACGATCATCTTGGTGAGACTTCTGTCCGAAGCATGCAGAATCATCGAGATCGCTTGTATCGAGCTATTTAATGCGAGAAACACGTTATCTGGTGTTTTCACCACTCCACAGTGCGTTTAATATGCAGAACAGGCGATATCTTGATTTTCGTGGTGTTTCCAGATGAGATATGCATTTTCTGCGATAATCTTGGTGGGTCTTTTGTCAGAAGTATGCAGAATCATCTAGATCGCGCTTTTCGAGCTATTTAATGCGAGAAACACGTTATCTGGTGTTTTCACCACGCCACAGTTGGTTTGATTTGCAGAACCGGCGATATTTTGGTTTTCGTCGGGTTTCAAGCTGAGATATGCATTTCCTGCGATAATCTTGGTGGGTCTTTTGTCAGAAGTATGCAGAGTCATCTAGATCGCTCTATTCGAGCTATTTAATGAGAGAAACACGTTCTCTGGTTGTTTTCACCACTCCACAGTGCGTTTGATATGCAGAACCGGCAACATCTTGATTTTCGTGATGTTTCGAGCTGAGAAATGCATTTTCTGCGATAATATTGGTGAGACTTCAGTCAGAAGTATGCAGAATCATCTAGATCGCTCTTTTCGAGCTATTTAATGCGAGAAACACGTTCTCTGGTGTTTTGACCACTCCACAGTGCGTTTGATATGCAGAACCGGCGACATCTTGGTTTTCGTGGGGTTTCAAGCTGAGATATGCATTTCCTGCGATAATCTTGGTGAGACTTCTGTCCGAAGTATGCTGAATCATCTAGATCGCTCTTTTCGAGCTATTTAATGCGAGAAACACGTTATCTGGTGTTTTCACCACTCCACAGTGCGTTTGATATGCGGAAACTGCGATATCTTCGGATTCATTGGGTTTCCAGATGAGATATGCATTTTCTACGATAATCTTGGATATTCTTCTGTGAGACGTTTGCAGAATCACAGAAATCGCTCTATTCGAGCTATTTAATGTGAGAAACACGTTATCCGGTTGTTTTCACCACTCCACAGTGCGTTTGATGTGCAGAACCGGCGACATCTTGATTTTCGTGATGTTTCTAGCTGAGATATGTATTTTCTGCGATAATATTGGTGAGACTTCAGTCAGAAGTATGCAGAATCATCTAGATCGCTCGTTTCGAGCTATTTAATGCGAAAAAACAAGTTTTCTGGTGTTTTGACCACTCCACAGTGCGTTTGATATGTAGAGCCGCCGATAACTTGGTTTTCGTGGGGTTTCCAGCTGAAATATGCATTTTCTGCGATAATATTGGTGAGACTTCAGTCAGAAGAATGCAGAATCATCTAGATCGCTCTTTTCGAGCTACTTAATGCACGAAACCCGTTTTCTGGTGTTTTCACCACTCCACGGTACGTTTGATGTGCAGATCCGGAGATAACTCGGTTTCGGTCGGGTTTCAAGCTGAGATATGCATTTTCTACGATAATCTTGGTGAGACTTCTGTCAGAAGTATGCAGGATCTTCGAGAACGCTCTTTTCGAGCTACTTAATGCGAGAAACACGTTTCCTGGTGTTTTAACCACTCCACAGTGCGTTTGATATGCAGAACCGGCGACATCTTGGTTTTCGTCGGGTTTCAAGCTGAGATATGCATTTTCTACGATAAGCTTGGTGAAACATCTGTCCAAAGTATGCAGAAACATCGAGTGCGCTCTTTTCGAGCTTCTTAATGCGAGAAACACGTTTTCTGGGGTTTTCACCACTCCACAGTTCGTTGGATATGCAGAACCGGAGATATCTTGGTTTTCGTGGGGTTTCAAGCTGAGATATGCATTTCCTGCGATAATCTTGGTGAGACTTCTGTCCGAAGTATGCTGAATCATCTAGATCGCTCTTTTCGAGCTATTTAATGCGAGAAACACGTTATCTGGTGTTTTCACCACTCCACAGTGCGTTTGATATGCAGAACCAGCGATATCCTGGTTTTCGGGGGTTTCAAGCTGAGATATGCATTTTCTGCGATAATATTGGTGAGACTTCAGTCGGAAGTATGCAGAATCATCTAGAACGCTCTTTTCGAGCTACTTCATGCACGAAACACGTTTTCTGGTGTTTTCACCACTCGACGGTACGTTTGATGTGCAGAACCGGAGATAACTCGGTTTCGGTCGGGATTCAAGCTGAGATAAGCATTTTCTACGATAATCTTGGTGAGACTTCTGTCAGAAGTATGCAGGATCTTCGAGAACGCTCTTTTCGAGCTACTTAATGCGAGAAACACGTTTTCTGGTGTTTTCACCACTCCACAGTGCGTTTGATATACAGAACCGGCGACATCTTGGTTTTCGTGGGGTGTCAAGCTGAGATATGCATTTTCTGCGATAATCTTGGTGAGACTTCTGTCCGATGTATGCAGAAACATCGAGAGCGCTCTTTTCGAGCTATTTAATGCGAGAAACACGTTATCTGGTGTTTTCACCACTCCACAGTGCGTTTGATATGCAGTACCAGCGATATCTTGGTTTTCGTGGGGATTCATGCGGAGATATGCATTTTTTACGATAATCTTGGTGAGACTTCTGTCCGAAGTATGCTGAAACATCGAGATCGCTCTTTTCGAGCTAGCTAATGCGAGAAAAACCTTATCCGGTGTTTTCACCACTCCACAGTGCGTTTGATATGCAGAACCAGCGATATCTGGGTTTTCGTGGGGTTTCTGGCTGAGATATGCATTTTTTACGATAATCTTGTTGAGACTTCTGCCCGAAGTATGAAGAATCATCGATATCGCTCTATTCGAGCTATTTAATGCGAGAAACACGTTTTCTGGTGTTTTGACCACTCCACAGTGCGTTTGAAATGTAGAGCCGCCGATAACTTGGTTTTCGTGGGGTTTCCAGCTGAAATATGCATTTTCTGCGATAATCTTGGTGTTTCGTCTATGAGAAGTATGCAGAATCATCGAGAACGCTCTTTTCGAGATAGTGAATGCGAGAAACACGTTTTCTGGTGTTTTCAACATTCCACAGTGCGTCTGGTATGCAGAACCGACGATATCTTGGTTTTCGTCGGGTTTCAAGCTGAGATATGCATTTTCTGCGATAATATTGGTGAGACTTCAGTCAGAAGTATGCAGAATCACCTAGATCGCTCGTTTCGAGCTATTTAATGCGAGAAACACGTTATCTGGTGTTTTCACCACTCCACAGTGCGTTTGATATGCAGAACAGGCGATATCTTGATTTTCGTGGTGTTTCCAGATGAGATATGCTTTTTCTGCGATAATCTTGGTGGGTCTTTTGTCAGAAGTATGCAGAATCATCTAGATCGCGCTTTTCGAGCTATTTAATGCGAGAAACACGTTATCTGGTGTTTTCACCACGCCACAGTTGGTTTGATTTGCAGAACCGGCGATATTTTGGTTTTCGTCGGGTTTCAAGCTGAGATATGCATTTCCTGCGATAATCTTGGTGGGTCTTTTGTCAGAAGTATGCAGAGTCATCTAGATCGCTCTATTCGAGCTATTTAATGCGAGAAACACGTTCTCTGGTTGTTTTCACCACTCCACAGTGCGTTTGATATGCAGAACCGGCAACATCTTGATTTTCGTGAGGTTTCGAGCTGAGATATGCATTTTCTGCGATAATATTGGTGAGACTTCAGTCAGAAGTATGCAGAATCATCTAGATCGCTCTTTTCGAGCTATTTAATGCGAGAAACACGTTCTCTGGTGTTTTGACCACTCCACAGTGCGTTTGATATGCAGAACCGGCGACATCTTGGTTTTCGTGGGGTTTCAAGCTGAGATATGCATTTCCTGCGATAATCTTGTTGAGACTTCTGTCCGAAGTATGCTGAATCATGGAGATCGCTCTTTTCGAGCTAGTTAGTGCGAGAAACACGTTATCTGGTGTTTTCACCACTCCACAGTTCCTTGGATATGCAGAACAGTAGATATCTTCGTTTTCGTGGGGTTTCAAGCAGAGATATGCATTTTCAGCGATAATCTTGGTGAGACTTCTGTTAGAAGTATGCAGAATCATCGAGATCGTAATTTTCGAGCTATTTAATGCGAGAAACACGTTATCTGGTGTTTTCACCACTCCACAGTGCGTTTGATGTGCAGAACCGGCGACATCTTGATTTTCGTGATGTTTCTAGCTGAGATATGTATTTTCTGCGATAATATTGGTGAGACTTCAGTCAGAAGTATGCAGAATCATCTAGATCGCTCGTTTCGAGCTATTTAATGCGAAAAAACAAGTTTTCTGGTGTTTTGACCACTCCACAGTGCGTTTGATATGTAGAGCCGCCGATAACTTGGTTTTCGTGGGGTTTCCAGCTGAAATATGCATTTTCTGCGATAATATTGGTGAGACTTCAGTCAGAAGAATGCAGAATCATCTAGATCGCTCTTTTCGAGCTACTTAATGCACGAAACCCGTTTTCTGGTGTTTTCACCACTCCACGGTACGTTTGATGTGCAGATCCGGAGATAACTCGGTTTCGGTCGGGTTTCAAGCTGAGATATGCATTTTCTACGATAATCTTGGTGAGACTTCTGTCAGAAGTATGCAGGATCTTCGAGAACGCTCTTTTCGAGCTACTTAATGCGAGAAACACGTTTCCCGGTGTTTTAACCACTCCACAGTGCGTTTGATATGCAGAACCGGCGACATCTTGGTTTTCGTCGGGTTTCAAGCTGAGATATGCATTTTCTACGATAAGCTTGGTGAAACATCTGTCCAAAGTATGCAGAAACATCGAGAGCTCTCTTTTCGAGCTTCTTAATGCGAGAAACACGTTTTCTGGGGTTTTCACCACTCCACAGTTCGTTGGATATGCAGAACCGGAGATATCTTGGTTTTCGTGGGGTTTCAAGCTGAGATATGCATTTCCTGCGATAATCTTGGTGAGACTTCTGTCCGAAGTATGCTGAATCATCTAGATCGCTCTTTTCGAGCTATTTAATGCGAGAAACACGTTATCTGGTGTTTTCACCACTCCACAGTGCGTTTGATATGCAGAACCAGCGATATCCTGGTTTTCGGGGGTTTCAAGCTGAGATATGCATTTTCTACGATAATCTTGGTGAGACTTCTGTCAGAAGTATGCAGGATCTTCGAGAACGCTCTTTTCGAGCTACTTAATGCGAGAAACACGTTTTCTGGTGTTTTCACCACTCCACAGTGCGTTTGATATACAGAACCGGCGACATCTTGGTTTTCGTGGGGTGTCAAGCTGAGATATGCATTTTCTGCGATAATCTTGGTGAGACTTCTGTCCGATGTATGCAGAAACATCGAGAGCGCTCTTTTCGAGCTATTTAATGCGAGAAACACGTTATCTGGTGTTTTCACCACTCCACAGTGCGTTTGATATGCAGTACCAGCGATATCTTGGTTTTCGTGGGGATTCATGCGGAGATATGCATTTTTTACGATAATCTTGGTGAGACTTCTGTCCGAAGTATGCTGAAACATCGAGATCGCTCTTTTCGAGCTAGCTAATGCGAGAAAAACCTTATCCGGTGTTTTCACCACTCCACAGTGCGTTTGATATGCAGAACCAGCGATATCTGGGTTTTCGTGGGGTTTCTGGCTGAGATATGCATTTTTTACGATAATCTTGTTGAGACTTCTGCCCGAAGTATGAAGAATCATCGATATCGCTCTATTCGAGCTATTTAATGCGAGAAACACGTTTTCTGGTGTTTTGACCACTCCACAGTGCGTTTGATATGTAGAGCCGCCGATAACTTGGTTTTCGTGGGGTTTCCAGCTGAAATATGCATTTTCTGCGATAATCTTGGTGTTTCGTCTATGAGAAGTATGCAGAATCATCGAGAACGCTCTTTTCGAGATAGTGAATGCGAGAAACACGTTTTCTGGTGTTTTCAACATTCCACAGTGCGTCTGGTATGCAGAACCGACGATATCTTGGTTTTCGTCGGGTTTCAAGCTGAGATATGCATTTTCTGCGATAATATTGGTGAGACTTCAGTCAGAAGTATGCAGAATCACCTAGATCGCTCGTTTCGAGCTATTTAATGCGAGAAACACGTTATCTGGTTGTTTTCACCACTCCACAGTGCGTTTGATATGCAGAACCGGCGTCATCTTGATTTTCGTGAGGTTTCAAGCTGAGATATGCATTTTCTGCGATAATATTGGTGAGACTTCTGTCCGAAGTATGCAGAATTATCGATATCGCTCTTTTCGAGCTATTTAATGCGAGAAACACGTTATTTGGTGTTTTGACCACTCCACAGTGCGTTTGATATGTAGAGCCGCCGATAACTTTGTTTTCGTGGTGTATCCAGCTGAGATATGCATTTTCTGCGATAATCTTGGTGTTTCAACTATGAAAAGTATGCAGAATCATCGAGAACGCTGTTGTCGAGCTAGTTAATGCGAGAAACACGTTTTCTGGTGTTTTCACCACTCCACAGTGCGTCTGATAAGCAGAAACGGCGATATCTTGGTTTTCGTGGGGTTTCCAGCTGAGATATGCATTTTCTGCGATAATATTGGTGAGACATCAGTCAGAAGAATGCAGAATCATCTAGATCGCTCTTTTCGAGCTACTTAATGCACGAAACCCGTTTTCTGGTGTTTTCACCACTCCACGGTACGTTTGATGTGCAGATCCGGAGATAACTCGGTTTCGGTCGGGTTTCAAGCTGAGATATGCATTTTCTACGATAATCTTGGTGAGACTTCTGTCAGAAGTATGCAGGATCTTCGAGAACGCTCTTTTCGAGCTACTTAATGCGAGAAACACGTTTCCTGGTGTTTTAACCACTCCACAGTGCGTTTGATATGCAGAACCGGCGACATCTTGGTTTTCGTCGGGTTTCAAGCTGAGATATGCATTTTCTACGATAAGCTTGGTGAAACATCTGTCCAAAGTATGCAGAAACATCGAGAGCGCTCTTTTCGAGCTTCTTAATGCGAGAAACACGTTTTCTGGGGTTTTCACCACTCCACAGTTCGTTGGATATGCAGAACCGGAGATATCTTGGTTTTCGTGGGGTTTCAAGCTGAGATATGCATTTCCTGCGATAATCTTGGTGAGACTTCTGTCCGAAGTATGCTGAATCATCTAGATCGCTCTTTTCGAGCTATTTAATGCGAGAAACACGTTATCTGGTGTTTTCACCACTCCACAGTGCGTTTGATATGCAGAACCAGCGATATCCTGGTTTTCGGGGGTTTCAAGCTGAGATATGCATTTTCTGCGATAATATTGGTGAGACTTCAGTCGGAAGTATGCAGAATCATCTAGAACGCTCTTTTCGAGCTACTTCATGCACGAAACACGTTTTCTGGTGTTTTCACCACTCGACGGTACGTTTGATGTGCAGAACCGGAGATAACTCGGTTTCGGTCGGGATTCAAGCTGAGATAAGCATTTTCTACGATAATCTTGGTGAGACTTCTGTCAGAAGTATGCAGGATCTTCGAGAACGCTCTTTTCGAGCTACTTAATGCGAGAAACACGTTTTCTGGTGTTTTCACCACTCCACAGTGCGTTTGATATACAGAACCGGCGACATCTTGGTTTTCGTGGGGTGTCAAGCTGAGATATGCATTTTCTGCGATAATCTTGGTGAGACTTCTGTCCGATGTATGCAGAAACATCGAGAGCGCTCTTTTCGAGCTATTTAATGCGAGAAACACGTTATCTGGTGTTTTCACCACTCCACAGTGCGTTTGATATGCAGTACCAGCGATATCTTGGTTTTCGTGGGGATTCATGCGGAGATATGCATTTTTTACGATAATCTTGGTGAGACTTCTGTCCGAAGTATGCTGAAACATCGAGATCGCTCTTTTCGAGCTAGCTAATGCGAGAAAAACCTTATCCGGTGTTTTCACCACTCCACAGTGCGTTTGATATGCAGAACCAGCGATATCTGGGTTTTCGTGGGGTTTCTGGCTGAGATATGCATTTTTTACGATAATCTTGTTGAGACTTCTGCCCGAAGTATGAAGAATCATCGATATCGCTCTATTCGAGCTATTTAATGCGAGAAACACGTTTTCTGGTGTTTTGACCACTCCACAGTGCGTTTGATATGTAGAGCCGCCGATAACTTGGTTTTCGTGGGGTTTCCAGCTGAAATATGCATTTTCTGCGATAATCTTGGTGTTTCGTCTATGAGAAGTATGCAGAATCATCGAGAACGCTCTTTTCGAGATAGTGAATGCGAGAAACACGTTTTCTGGTGTTTTCAACATTCCACAGTGCGTCTGGTATGCAGAACCGACGATATCTTGGTTTTCGTCGGGTTTCAAGCTGAGATATGCATTTTCTGCGATAATATTGGTGAGACTTCAGTCAGAAGTATGCAGAATCACCTAGATCGCTCGTTTCGAGCTATTTAATGCGAGAAACACGTTATCTGGTTGTTTTCACCACTCCACAGTGCGTTTGATATGCAGAACCGGCGTCATCTTGATTTTCGTGAGGTTTCAAGCTGAGATATGCATTTTCTGCGATAATATTGGTGAGACTTCTGTCCGAAGTATGCAGAATTATCGATATCGCTCTTTTCGAGCTATTTAATGCGAGAAACACGTTATTTGGTGTTTTGACCACTCCACAGTGCGTTTGATATGTAGAGCCGCCGATAACTTTGTTTTCGTGGTGTATCCAGCTGAGATATGCATTTTCTGCGATAATCTTGGTGTTTCAACTATGAAAAGTATGCAGAATCATCGAGAACGCTGTTGTCGAGCTAGTTAATGCGAGAAACACGTTTTCTGGTGTTTTCACCACTCCACAGTGCGTCTGATAAGCAGAAACGGCGATATCTTGGTTTTCGTGGGGTTTCCAGCTGAGATATGCATTTTCTGCGATAATCTTGGTGAGTCTTCTGTCAGAAGTATGCAGAAACATCTAGATCGCTCGTTTCGAGCTATTTAATGCGAGAAACACGTTTTCTTGTGTTTTCACCACACCACAGTGCGTTTGATATGTAGAGCCGCCGATAACTTGGTTTTCGTGGGTTTTTCAGCTGAAATATGCATTTTCTGCGATAATCTTGGTGTTTCAACTATGAGAAGTATGCAGAATCATCGAGAACGCTCTTTTCGAGCTAGTTAATGCGAGCAACTCGTTTTCTGGCGTTTTCACCACTCCACAGTGTGTTTGATATGGAGAACCGGCGATATCTTGATTTTCGTGGTGTTTCCAGCTGAGATATGCATTTTCTCTGATAATATTGGTGAGACTTCAGTCAGAAGTATGCAGAATCACCTAGATCGCTCGTTTCGAGCTATTTAATGCGAGAAACACGTTATCTGGTTGTTTTCACCACTCCACAGTTGGTTTGATATGCAGAACCGGCGATATTTTGGTTTTCGTCGGGTTTCAAGCTGAGATATGCATTTTCTACGATAAGCTTGGTGAAACATCTGTCCGATGTATGCAGAAACGTCGAGAGCGCTCTTTTCGAGCTACTTAATGCGAGAAACACGTTTTCTGGTGTTTTCACCACTCCACAGTACGTTTGATGTGCAGAACCGGAGATATCTTGGTTTTCGTGAGGTTTCAAGCTGAGATATGCACTTTCTGCGATAATCTTGGTGAGTCTTCTGTCAGAAGTATGCACAATCATCTAGATCGCTCTTTTCGAGCTATTTAATGCGAGAAACACGTTATCAGGTGTTTTGACCACTCCACAGTGCGTTTGATATGTAGAGCCGCCGATAACTTGGTTTTCGTGGGTTTTCCAGCTGAAATATGCATTTTCTGCGATAATCTTGGTGTTTCATCTATGAGAAGTATGCAGAATCATCGAGAACGCTCTTTTCGAGCCAGCTAATGCGAGAAACACGTTTTCTGGTGTTTTCAGCACTCCACAGTGCGTCTGATACGCAGAACCGGCGATATCTTGTTTTTCGTGGTGTTACCAGCTGAGATATGCATTTTCTGCGATAATCTTGGTGAGACTTCAGTCAGAAGTGTGCAGAATCATCTAGATCGTTCGTTTCGAGCTATTTAATGCGAGAAATACGTTATCTGGTTGTTTTCACCACTCCATAGTGCGTTTGATATGCAGAACCGGCGACATCTTGATTTTCGTGAGGTTTCTAGCTGAGATATGCCTTTTCTGCGATAATATTGGTGAGACTTCAGTCTGAAGTATGCAGAATCACCTAGATCGCTCTTTTCGAGCTATTTAATGTGAGAAACACGTTTTCTGGTGTATTCACCACTCCACTGTACGTTTGACATGCAGAACCGGAGATATCTTGGTTTCGGTCGAGTTTCAAGCTGAGATATGCATTTTCTACGATAATATTGGTGAGACCTCTGTCAGATGTATGCAGAATCTTCG